>JAQLOL010000014.1:4455120-4465522 GCA_029783665.1 Naso thynnoides
GTAGTTTGAGGGATGTGACGGTTATCGTCTGTCAGCAGCAAGAATCTGCAAGTTTGATGACGTGCCAGAATGTAAACAGACAGAAAAGTTGGATTTAAGTAAAAATAATGAGCTGCGTTCGCTTGTCTGTGTGCCAGCTAGCGGCTACAAAATACTGATATCATTTATCTTTACGGCGGCTAAACCGAATGTCATTTCGCATCAGGAAAGTTTTCAGTTCGCCGTAGACTTGATGAGATCCAGCAGCCTCCAGCCAAAACAAATCTCACCCAGTGCAACGCTCCTCACTGTTCAATCTGGGGGGAAACACTGGGCCAGATATCATCTTAAAAAAATGCAAACATCTCTCCTCCTCTGAAGCAGCCACATTTTTGTTTTCATTTAAGTGGTTTACTGAACAAATCCGTCTCGCAAATGAATGATAATTGAGCTTGAAATTCTTTATAGATTATTATTTTTCTGCCTTGTGATGGTGAAACAAGGTCTGCACTAATGGAACTGGATGAAAAATGTGATTTCACTCAGTTTGAAACCTGCTCTCTGTTATTTGGGTCGTATTATTCAGCCAGAGATGTAAACAGGAGGTTTTTTATAGTAGCAACCCTAAATAGGCTACGCTTGATAAACCTTATAGTCTGCCAGTTCAGGCAAGCATTAAGTGTAATGTCTAAGCTGTAATTAGTTTCAAGAACAGTGAATATTCCTATTAAGACTTTCAGAGTATTTAGCAGAATACAGTGACTTTCACATGATTTGTTTCTAAAATTAAATGTATATAATTCTATAATATTTTAAGACACTACTATATAGAACATTCCTCCTTATGATGTATGTCTGTCTTATTCACAAGAAACAAAACATATAATATATATGTAACTGCATTATGTGATATGTATATTTTGTATTCTGTGTAGTAAATCTCCTCCTGCCTGCCATTTTTGCATTTTATTTTGCAGACTCAGTTGGCACATCTCATCTACAGGTTCAAGGCATCAAGGTGAAGAGATTTGTCTGCCAGTTAGTTGTCAGCAGAATATTCATAATACACCCACATCGGGATGGTGCCTGAGAGTCAGAATGCTAACTAATGATATTTTGTTTAATGCAGGAGAAACTCGGGGCTGGTGGATTATCAAACAATGCAAATATCCCCTAAAATCAGATGCTACAGCTTTGTTTTGGAGATCAGTAATGTTGAAAAAACACTGCTTGAGAATGTAAAAGCCTTCATCTTACATCTGCTTTTTAAGCACAAATCAGACAAAAACATGGAAGGTGTAAAGGTTAAAGGAGTGATTTCATTCACATCAACCACATCAATGTCTCACAGTGGTAAAGAAAAAATGTTTTGCAGATACAGATCAAATAATGTTCTCCTCAAAAGGAAGGAAATAAGAATCCTGTGCTATTGTGAACCCGCACCGCAAGTATCTGCAGAACTGAAAATAGAAGCTTAGGGTATTTCAAAAGAGACGAGCCGACTGAGAAGTATGAGACCACGAAGAGACCCTGAGCACCACAAGAATACAAATGAGTAAATAAAGACAGTCAGACAAAAAGGCAAAAAGAATGGACAAATATACAGAGAGTTTATGCACTATAAACTAAGAAGTTAGTGTTCTCATGTGGGAAAACAAGATTTACAGCTCCTCGTTTGGAATACTGAGTAACCAATAAAGAAAATGCTAAAACACAGAGTAGCAGATGTCAACAGATTGTGTGTGTGCAGGATGATCAGCAGTTAGTCATAACATCTTGTCTCACGTCTTGTTTCTCTCACCATGTGATGAGGCCGGCGGCGACAGCGGACCAGGTGACACAGCAGGAGTTGGGCTTCTTGCTCTCCTCCTCTTCATCTTTACGGCAGCAGCACAAACAGCTCAGGTAGATAGCCAGACACAGCAGGTTGAGGCCAAGCCCCGCAGCTGCCACGCAGCCCAGAAATATAAGAGACTACAAGGAGAGAAAGAGAATGAGAGGAGATGATATGATGTGGAAAAGTCAGAAATAAAAGCAGCATCAGAGCTCATCTTTTGCCTCAAGCAATGAGCATCCGTTTTTACCTGGAATTCAGGATTCCTTATGAATTATGCCACCCAGAAAGTTTTATGTAACTTTACTTTTTGTGAGATTTGGTTCACTTTACCCCTTAAAGGCAAGACAGAGTTTGCTCAGTGTGATGTACATTAAAAGCATCCAGCAACAAGTTAATATAGATGTGAAAGAGGATTATTTGCCTCAGTAAAAGTGGCAAACATGTAAAAATACTCAAAAACTCTACTTGTGTCAATGAGTCAGCAAAATCATTGTTTCAAAAGTTGCCAGTATGCATCTGCAGACAATTTCTTCATTGAGTATCCTTGAGTAATGAAAACAATTTTGTGTTTTATTGTGCTTTTAAGCCCCATTTAGCAAATTAGCAAAGTCCAGTATCTTTTAGCCTCTGTCCTCTATACACTAGCAAGTTTTACCAGACTAGCTTAGCTCTTTAAATAACATTAGGCCTACTCAAATGGTAGGCTACACAAAGTTTACCACTTAGCTAACTGGTTAAAAAAGTTTAAACCCCTAGGAGCGGTGATATATTTTTTTTTTTTCAAGAGATGACCAGAAGAGTAGAAGAAGAGAATACTGGACTAAGCCAGTTGTTACATTAGCTTGCTACATTAGCCAGGGGCCAGTAACATGTCCACATAGCATGTTAGCCCAGCAATATTATCTTACAGATTGTGTGAAATTGTTGAGGACTCATTACCTCAATAGAATTGTTTTTTCAGTAGCTACAACTAACCAGCAAGTTATTTAAGTATGTGCTAATATTTTTATGCTAGCTTCCTGTCACGTAAGCTAATGTAAGCCTAATTGTTAACGTAAGAGCAAGAGCACAGAACTTAATGTTACTTCAATGTTTAGAAACATTGTAGGCCTATATTACTGCATAGGGTGCAGATTGCGAAAAATTAACACGTAAGCCATGACAAAAATGTGTCACAATCTGTGTTAGTTTGTTGAAGGGTTATTCTATTTTAAATTGCATGAAACAGCTAACCAATTATCTGGTTTGTGTATGTGCTAATATGACAATGCTAGCTTCCTGTTATGTAAGCTAACATACTAACTACTGGGTAAATGCCTTTGAAGGATGTGCTGTAATGACCATAAGGAAAGTTTCACAAAAATAAAGTTCCTTAGCGTTAATTTGTCTTTTGTTTGAAATGTCAAATGACAAAGGTTCATCATGCCCATTAAAAAGTCTGTCTCCTTGTTTTCTGCTAAATGTCATTTGAAGCAGAACATCATATTGGAAGCAGATTTTGTGACTACAAACCATTTCAAACTTTTGTTAACAGTAACTGTGATAGTGTGGTTACAAGACACTAAAAGACAAACAAACAAGCATAACAATATGTGTGCACCAGCTAAAGAAACAAGGCCAACATCCTCTGTCTTCAGCTCCTCTTCATACATTTCTGGATCCACCCCTCCCTCCCATTCCTCCTTTAGTCCCCATCCCACCTTCTGCGAGAGATGGAGTGCCATGACAAAAATAGCAACAAGACCATCCTAACAACCTCAAATGAATTCTGCATCCATCTGTGAGCAGATGGGTTTATTCAAGCTTGTTTTTTTTCCCTCTTACTCGTCCTTTTTAGTTTGTCTGAAATCTTTTTGGTACTGAGCCATCTGTTCTCAGGCTTTGATGTTATGAGTCCCACAAGTCAAGTGGTGGGATTAAAATTCGGAAATGGAAGAATCCGCATGATTATGTCAACGATGGCTATAAAAGAGCCAGGTAAACTGCAAATTGAAAAATCCTCCACAAGCCTAAAACAGCTTTTTATATCATCCAACACAGTCCCTTTCGACTTTGCAAATAAAAGAGCAAAAATAAGACTGCAAGATATATATAAATACAATTATTAGACCTCTGTGTGTTTGTTCATTTCGCAGTTTCTGCATCACTTATCATGTGCTCCCTTCCCCTGAAAATCAATCTTCCTTTCTCCTCTCCCTCTCCTCCTTAGCACCATCTGTTGGGGTGCAGTGCTTCATCTTGTATCATTTCACAGCTACATGCCTTTCATGAAAAAATCTGCACATATGCTGACAAAAAAAGGGGTCAAAGGAAGGACGGGGCAATCTGCAGTCATTGACCCCTCAGCTTCATCATATTCTCCAGTGCCCCATAAAAGAGGTGAGAAAATTAGTGGAAATTTTGCGCCGGGGTTTAAGAGATGGGACTGTAAATGTGTTAATGGTTGTGCTCAGACAGATGGATGGCAGCGTGCACAAAGGTGAGAAAAAAGAGAGAAAAGCTCCTCTGAAGGCAAAGGGAGGGGGTTTCGAGTGATGTGAGCTGGTGTAAACTGGGTGTAATTGAGGTGAACACAGTAAATGAGATGGAGATTTGGGACGCAGGTGGATAATATGAGTGCGGGGGGGGGATGGGTGGGAGATGGCCTCAGATTGTTCGACAGGGGAGAAAAGGGGGGGGGGGACTCCTGCTGAACGCACAAACACTGGGCCACCCAGCCACTCACATCGTCTTGGTAACATGCAAGTTGGTTGGTGCCCTTGCATCAGGGAGGGATGACAAGTGAAAGGGCGAATTATAACAGCCCATTTGAATTAAGCAGCATGTGACAAGCCTGCCTAAACTGCCTTGCCCCTGTCTTGTGATTCCCACTTGCAGAAGGGCAATGCACAGAAAGGAGGGGATGTGGCATAAGAGGTAGAAACAGAGAGAAAAGCAGTTGTGGGATCACACACGGACCATCAACGCAATTAACTTTTGCTTAAATTATCTCTTATTTGCAACTTTTACGGTGTTTGTGCACCTAAACTCCCTTAAAAACCCATTGTAATATTTCAAAACTTCTTGGTGCTTCAGAAGGAGCTCACAAACCTTCTACTACTGCTAGTTTTCTTTTAAAGCAGTCATGGCCAAGACAATACTCTTCACTTTCTTTCCATCTATCACTCTCTCTCTTCTCAGTTGTAGAGTGCGAAAAATAATGGCTTCTGAATTATGTAGCATCCGCTGTGTGGAAGGTCGCACATGGAGACTGAACGTGCACAAAGACTCACCCATCCTTATGCCATCGCTTCAGCAGAAGTGCTCCATCCTTCCATTAAGGTTAAAAAAGCCATTTATCTTTTACCAACCAGAGAGTGCGCACATTCGCTCCTTGGTAAAAGTCAAATTGACAGCTCTGACCACTTAACTGCTACTTAAATTAGGTCTGAGTAGTTTCCTGTAAAAGTAAGCTCAGTATTTTAACATCCCTCTCTTTACTTACTCATTCCTAACTCAAGAGGGCCACTGCACTGCTTTCAGTGCTTTGTTTCTTCTCAATTGTCCCTACAGACAGGGGGGTTGGGTGAGCATGAGGCCGGAGGCAATGACACAGAGAGAAAGGAAGGAAGATCTCGCTGGGCGGAAAGGCAATCCCAGAGATCTGGAGGCGAGCAGAGGGGGAGAGGATGACAATAAAGAGAATAGGAAGAGAGGGTGTCAGGGAATATTGTAGGTACGACAGCAGGGCGGAGACGAGAAAGAGCGAAAAGAGGGCGAAGAATGCCTTAATGACAAAGTGTGTGTTTGCACGTGCCTGTAAAGACAAGACAAAAACGCAGCTAATTCATCCACATGGCAGACTCTTCATTTCTCAGAGCACGGCCCAGTTTTTGTCCTATTACAAGTCTAAGATGGCTTTGCCTTGAGGCTGGAACATTGCATAACGCTGCGATTTTCTCCTAATAGTGAACAAACCTGGAGTCGTATTGTTAAATGTACAAAAATGAACACAGAAATGCGTGACAAGGAAATTCAGCCATGTGCTCTGCCCCAAAGGATGACTGATGGACTAACTAAAGGGATGATACATATGGGAAGTAGGAATATTTTAAAGCAACTTTTGAGCAGTCTGTTAAAAAAAAACTCTCATGTCCCCTTTGAGAACTCCAGCTAATTAGCATTTCAGTCACCAGGTGTTCTGTTTATTGCTATTTCAAATAATTGAGCATTTGTTTTATCTATGACATGTAGAAAAAATAATGAAAATGCCACGGCAACAAGTATTTCAATTAATCTTCTGTCCATTGATCTACTAATCATTGTAGCATTGAATCCAATACAAAATTTTGCGATAAATCCAAGTATATTCAGTCTATAAGTCCATTTTTAAAGCTTC
This sequence comes from Naso thynnoides, assembly GCA_029783665.1. Lineage (NCBI taxonomy): Eukaryota > Metazoa > Chordata > Actinopteri > Acanthuriformes > Acanthuridae > Naso > Naso thynnoides. The sequence goes on from JAQLOL010000014.1 coordinate 4,461,315, forward strand.
ACGTTGACACTCCTCTAACCTAATTTCATTGAAGGGACATTGTAATTCTTGTAGATTTGTTTTAGAAATGTTCAGTGCCCATGTACTTAGTAACAGGCATCTGAATATAGACCTTTCACACTGACTTCACTGGAAAAAGATGCTTTATAGGAGCAAAGTGGATGTGCTGAATGTCAGGACAGATGCGAACTCACGACTCCGAAGTGTTGTATAGTTAATGCCTTATGCTGAGTGCCCATTAACAATCAATTTTTAATACACAAGTAGTGACCATAATTAAAACATAAAGACGGAAAGCATCTCCATCTGGTACATCTGCTGAAAAGGGCTAAAGCAAGTAATGGCAGAACTCCACAAGTATGAAGTGGTGCTAAACACACGCTAAGCGATATGAAGTGTCTTCTGTTAGCATGGCTGCTCCACAGCAGGTGGCAGACAGCTGTGCGGAGGTGGAGAAGGTCTCCAGGCACAGCATGCACCGATGTACAGTGTGTGTGTGTGTGTGTGTGTGTGTGTGTGTGTGTGTGCTTTAAATGGACAGTGACATTCCTTCAACATGATGGGGGTTAACCATGTGTCAGGTCAGTTAGTGAAGGAAGAGGACATGGACAATGGAAGAAATTCCACCTTTGACGATAAAAGCCCAGTGAGCAGCAGGAGCCTCTTCTCGCTGTTGGCAATCAATAGAGATGGTTTTAGTCTTTAACTGACTGTACGGCTCCTCTAAGTGTTACAGTTCTCACACATGTGTCTCAGAGGGCTTTTTCAGGGGTCTGTATTGCACCTCCTGAAGGTTGGAGGACTAGTAAAAGACAATGATCGAAAACGAAGCAGCAGAAGCAGAGATATGCTTTTTTATTAGTCCCACGTTTAAGCAAACCTCCAAAATACTAGACTCGATGATTTCTTTAATGCAAGATGTTAGCTAATTGTTGCTCAAATCCATTCCCCTTAGGGCTGGTGTCCACCTGGCATTTTTTTCGAGCAGAAAAGCGCTGGCAGTGCACTCAAGAGTGTTGGGATGAAGCGCTTGTACGTGGACAGAACACTTAACATGCACCCTTTCTTTAAGACAACAACTTATCCTTCAAATACCTCAGCCGACAAAGGCTCCTCCTTCAGGCTACTTGGTCGGCAGCAACTGACAAACCAAAACTTCTGTTAGATGAGATGGTCTATCCTACAGAGCACTTCCTGTTTTTATCACCAATTTTAAGTTCAGTTTAATACTTACATTTAAAAACTTCTCCTCTAACTGCTGCGGCCTTAGTTTATTGTGTTCACTTGAAGAAAAAAGAAAAGCTCGTTTGCAGCACACAATGAATCTTGGCATATAGGCCGCAAAGGATCCACCAGTTGAGTCCTTCACAATGGGGGATTTGTTGGCCGACGAATCCCCCGACAAAACCCGCCGATTTGGGACCACTTTCGTCGTGCCACTGTGAAGCGATCGTTCTACACATACACCCTTTGGAAGATGTGGCCACTCAATCGATACACAGCTACTATCTTGACATTGGTCGCTGTATGATCAACACTGCTTGGTTGCTTTGACTATCTGTTTTCTATTTGAAATTAGAGGATGCCAGAAATGGGTAGCTTGGAGTCTGGCAAGATATATGTGCGTGATATTGTGATCTTGTGAGTCCAGCTGCCTCGCAAGGTTGGGCCTTGTTAGTTCAAGCTGAGATATCCCTGATTCATTACAAAGTTCCTCCAGAACCACAGAAGACTTAAGGAAACTGCTGTCAGTGCTCCTCATGATGAGTAAGCTTGGTGGAGTTCCCATCTAAGAGCAAAAACAGAGCACAAAGATTCCTTTCAGAAGACTCACTGTAAAGCAGCCAAGAAATTACCTGTGAAATTTCCTTCTTTGATACATTTAACTTGCTGCACAGTGTAATACAGCAATTTAAACCACCATGAAGGATTGAATGAAGGCTGCCGAATGCCTTAAGAAAAACCCTGCTCCCCCAAAATCAGTGGAGCAGTCCGATGCACTGTCTTACTCCACGCTGCTGCCTGTCCCACTCTGACACTCGGGTGAACGCCCCAGGGACCAGGGCTCTTTCCAGCAGAGTGCACTCGGCTGGGCCTGCCCATGTTCACAGCTGGGTTGCCATTAAGTCCCAGCAAAGAGACCCATGGGATATGGATGAAAAGAGGAGGAAAAGGCAGGAAGAAGGAGGCTTTGCTGCTAAAGGATCCTTTAAATCTGTTGTGCTGCACTGCTTTATTGCCCTCAACACTTCGTCATTACAAACTGCAGGTCTCAGGAGCTTTCTCAGGTGTGGTGGTGCTTGCTCAGTTTCAAAGAGGTTCTTGTTTCTGTTCTGTAAAACCTTCATGCATCTCCTCTCAGTAGCTTCTCTTGTAAAGGCCTTGCTTAATGGGACACATCTATCATGTTTTTTAGCCCACTTTAGATGAAATCATGGCTACTTCCATATAATTAGAACCAGTGTCGGACAAGTTACTCAGAAATGGTAAAAAGTGAGTACTGATACTCATTCAAAAAGCAATACATTTACTTCACTTATTACTTGATATCAAAAGTAATTATTATACTTTACTATATTACTTTCACAACCCAAACCGACTTCCTAAAAAAGTGACGCACAGCCTATTTAGCCACCCTTTAAAACTTAATCCAGTTTATTGGAACAACTTCGTTTTGATGGCTACTTATTTAAAGACATGCTTAGGCACAGCAACACTATCAGTAGCTTATTAGAACTTCAACATTAGTGACCGCTCAAATCAAAATAAGCCTCTTGTAGGAAAATATCAGTAAATATTATAATATTGAATATCAGCAAATGAATGCATAACTCATCGTCAAAACAAAAAAACACCCTTTTCTAGAAACGCAGTACTTTGTTATTAGTTACTTGGATCAGTAACTGTAATATAAATGCTGTTTTGTCAGTTGCATTCGCTTACTTTACTAGTTACTGGGAAAAATAATAAAATTACGGTCATGTATTACTAAGTTATGTGTTACTTCTTAACCCTGATTAGAGCCTGCTGAGTTTCCATGGTGCCCCTGATGCTGTCATGCCAGTGCTAGTTGGCTATTTCTTGTCTCATTTGTGGTTTTATAAACAGTAAATTTACCAAATTTGATGCCCCTTGACACTATTTTCCACCGACAGAACAAACAATAGCACCCTAGCTGGTTAATTCCTGTCCTATTTGTGGTCTGATAACCTGTAAATTCATCTAATTCTGTCACCACATTTTTAATTTCTGCTCACGAAACACAAGCAGTAGTTAGAAAATAGCACACAAGCTAGCAAATTCTAGTCTCATTTGTGGTCTCATAAACAGAACATCAAATTCAGTGCTCCATATCGCAGTTGAGTCATTAATCAAACAGAAGTGTCTCTAATAGAGGTTGGAAAAACGCTAAATCACTAAGGACATTTCTGGTGTGCACCAAAGCTTATTATCTCCCTATTTCCTTGACATTCCTTGTGAACCCGAGGCTAAACCTTTCCCTCAGGGAAGTCAGGGGTCGTGTTTTTGATGCCTCACCCCCCACAACAAAGTGAAGCCAACATCCCCCCCTCCTAGCTCGCATGGAAGAGCAGACTTTCATTGTTGTTGCTGCTGGAGGGGAACAGGGCTGCGTGAATCCACTTGTCCCAGTTCGTGCAGCTTTTTGTGGGTGCGTACATGCGATCTGACCTGCTAGAGATTCTTCTCGTGCCTTTAATTACCAACCACAATCAAAGAAATGCAGAAGTACACCAAATAATCACAGAGGGTTTTATATTAGCATGAGTGATGGAAACACTGTCTTATTAGTACAGATCTCTGCCATACCATCTAGCCAATCAGGTGATGCTAATTACTGGCTTTAAGCACAAGGGAGACAGATTGGGGTTAATGACCTTCTGGAGAGCCAGAGGCGACACTGTGAGTGTGTCTCTCTATGTATATGCATGACTCAAATGAGGACTAAATAAGAGAAGAAAGACGTTACGACTGCCACGGAGGCTGAGCTGAGGTGAATCACAGTCATTCAAACAAACAGGGATGGAAATCCCAGCATGTAAATTTAAAACAACAGATTTAAGATTTTCTTGGGGAGGAAGCAAAAGGAGCTGGAGAATTTCCAATCCAATTAGAGTGGTTGTGAGAGCTGAATCAATAAGGGATTTTTTTTTAGCCTTTGTGCATAATTCTTCATCTTCTATCACGCA
>JAQLOL010000014.1:4470625-4493083 GCA_029783665.1 Naso thynnoides
CACATGTCGCCATCAGGCTGGACGAGGTGCGCCCTTTGACATTCCTCATGATGTTGTACATTGTGGCTAACTGTTGACGTTATTTTTAATAAAAAGGCCTTAATCCAGGTTCTGGAAAAAAAGGGAAAAAACAGCAAATTGTAAAAGAAAATGGCACTATTTATTTTTTAATAATCAAATAACAGGAATTAAATATATTCACCAGTAAAAAAAAAACAAAAACAAACATTCTTCCTCAGTTCAACTGAGGAGTTTTACTGCAAAACACTCACTTGGTCCGATCCATTAGCTTGCAGTGGCTAATGTTAGCTAATGTTAGCAAACTTCAGCTCAGTTTTGCCATGTAACTGAATTTCCCTAAGTGAGTTTGATGTTTTATCATCTACCATTATCCTGTAAATGTGTAACTTCTGGCTGTAAGACAGTTATATAATGATAAGATAAGCCTTTGTTGATCGGGTGTCCCCTGCCTGCTCCACCTCGGCTCCACCCTGTTGTCCATATTGCTGTAAGATTGATAATGGGAAAAGTGAAAGTGTACCCGGCATTGTATCGTATTAATGCATCACGGTAGCCTTTCAATTCAGTGAAATTAAAATGATGTCTGCTAGTTTTCCTACTGCTAGTTCATGCTTCCTTAATCATTTGATTAATAAGCACAGGGAGGCTTTACACCGCTGTGATTTCATCAACTAATGTCTCAATTGTCTGTTCCCACACTTCTGAAATGAAATATTTTCATGTATTTATGAGGCTCCCTCCGACCCTGAAGGTCCCCTGACCTGGTGTGCCAGAGTGCAGCAGGAATAAATTCATATGTCATCTATTTTCAGCATCATGTACCTACACGCACTGACAGAAGCTAAGCTGTAGCGCTGAAATATTAAACAGTGAAATCATAAAACATTCATGGCACTTGACATGTGTTAAGGAGCAGGTCATTAGTCATCCAACAGTCGATCCCATTCCATTTCAAAACCGTGTGAAACTGCCCGTCACTGCTTCTGGAGTGAGATGGGAAGCACTTGAGCTCCCAGCGGAGAAACACATCTGTGCCAACGTTCACCCACGCGTGAGCTTCCTGATCCTCTCAGTGTCTCTCCAGCAGAAACAGACAACTTATTTTGCCTAAACATTTACTACACTGTAAACAAAGGAATAAAAAGAACATAACAAATGCACTTCAATTAGTTCCATCAGCCTGGTTTACTCATTTTAAACAAATAGAAAACAAGTTATTATAGTTCACCAGCTTTTGAACTGAATTGATAGTAATTTAGGAGTAGAATGTACATGAAAACATAATATTTTAAGTTTACTGTACTTCTTTCTTTCTGAAAGAACCAGTTTGCTTTTTTTTTTTTTTTTTTAAAGTAAAGCCAACTTATTACATTTTACTGTTTAAGTACAATTATGTTCAGGTGGTCTTTCCCTCCTGACAAAACAGAATTTCTGTGATATTTCTTTTTTTTTAAAAAAAGCATATGAATTAATGGTGCACTTTCATTTTTGCAAAGAGTAGTAATGACTGCACACAGACTCAACATCTAAGCTTTTATCTGACTTGGATCACTGAGCTGTGGGTCTGGATGGAGCTCCTACTGGGCTATTCAAGGTGGCTACCACTAAGTGAACTAGATGGCACTCAGACACCATGTGCCAGTTACTTTATTATGAATAATGTAAAATTTGGTCTGAATGTAAGAGCAGCGGAAGGCATAATGGTGTCTGACACCCTGTATCTCATTTTAATAATCTTATGGGAGTGTAAGAGGAATTACAGGCCATGCATTCAAGGTTTATTACAGAAAGAGAGGTGCATTTTTTTAAAATATCGTTGTAAACTCACGATTAAGTGGCGTTAAAGCAAGTGTCCCTGCTTAATAACGGAGCTCCTGCCCCATCTTCCTCTACTGACCTGCTGGTAGTTCTCCTCTTCAGGCTGGAAGCTGTTGTCAGTGGGCTGAAACCTCAGGTTAATATGAGGAAAATTGTGAAGCCAGTAAGTCCACCAGGGCGCAATGTAATCCACCCGAGCCGAAGACATCCCTGCCCCGAGAAAAAGTTAGGCTACAGCCGGAATTAGCCTCCCCTTTACTAACGCGGACAGTTTGGTCCGCTGCCGGAGATCTTAATCCCGTCTCATATCAAACAAAGAAAATGATAAAAGCATGCTCGTCTTCGGAAACACGCTCTCAGCCACACGTGAGCGCGAAGCCGTCCAAGAAGTCCACACGGACACAGCGGCGCTGTCTGCAAAGTGAAATCCCGAAGAGATTTTACATGGGAAAGAAGGAAATATCAAACTGCGCCCATGTCTCCGCGTCTGCGGACACGCAGCTCCAATCCGAGCGACAGCTGCTCCGAACGCACACAATACACTCACCGGCGGGGGCGCGCATTCAGGACATGAGGGGATACGGGAGCGCGCAAAGACGCCCCCCAAACTCTGAGGTCTCTGGAAACGGCCAGTCTGAGGTGAGACCGCTACGCACACGCACACGCACACAGATTGCTGTAAGCGTTGCTCTCTCGCTTTAAATTTGCTGCTGCACTGCCATCTAGTGTTCGTTTCTGATAATTACGCCGAACTTTTATCTCCAGCAGGGCTGTGGCCGTCTTCAGAGAGGACGTCCGACGTGAAGTCAAGTGTTTTGGGCGAATTTCCATGCAGCTGCCGTAACATCTGTAGATCCTCAGAGACTGAACCAGGCAAGTTGAGCCGCAGAGGTCCAACACCATCAAAATACACACATCTACACACCTCCTCTGCGCAGCCTGTCAGCGTTTATTACAAGTATCCAGACAGGAAAATGCACAATAGGCTGGCATGTTTCTGTTCCATACAAGAAAAAAAGAGATATAATTCACTATTATAGGCTACTTGCTACACAAAGTCACATGATTCAATTTAGAGCTGAATAATTATTTAATTAAACATTCCAAGTCCATAATATCCAAATGGCCATACCTGCATTTTGCTTTGATAACCTAATGTAACCAAATAACCATTAATTTAAAGGAATTTACTTGAAATGAACATTTCGTCTTTTCTTGCAACATTTACTGCTTCAGCCCTCATCATCTGACACTGCTAATGACCAAGTGCTGTTAAAGGACATTTACCCGAACAAGACGTGATGTACAACACCGAAGGAGTTTTAGGGACATGGTGCATTCAAGGATTTAACCATGTACGGAAAACTTAGAAGACTCATCAGATATTCCGAACATCTTATTGGAACTTTCTTTTAACATGACAGAAATGGAGGGCAGTTCTCTGAGCGTGTTATTCAGACTGACTGCAGCTTAAAAGTGGTATCATTTGGACATATGTCGAAACATGTATGAACCATTGTTTTACGAGCTGTGCTGTATGCGCAGGAAATTTCACGAAGTTATGTCAGTTTTTCCACCAATCGCTCATGTTTTTGGATTGAGGCACAACAGTGAGCACAAAAACACAGACAATGACTCAGTTTTCCAATTTTTATTACAATTATCTGTACATCAAGGATTTACTTCAGCTCCTTCACAGCCAGACCTGCGAAGACAAGAACAAAGACGAGAGGTTAGAAAATATTCACAGGCTCTCTCTCACGCTAAAGCTAACATTTTACTCCAGTGACTGTACGTGTAAACTCGCTGATGACCCTGCATTTGAGAGTTCTCATCACAAAGGAAAGAAAATAAACTGCAAACAGTTTCCTTCAATGCACATTTTGTCACACAGAATGCTTTCAGTCACTTTGTTACCTTTGAAATGTTTACCAGCACCTTTTTATGTTGATTTTAGCAACAATGCAAACGGTGATCCATTAGTCTGAGGCCCAGAACGGGAGATGAGCCACAGTTTGTTTCATGCACATGCAGCTCAGCCCTGACTCCTCCCTCGTTTGTTCGTCTCTCTGCTGTTTAAAATTCAGCGGCCCACTTCTTCACCATGCTATGAGATGAGCACAATCTCACTGTAGCTGATAAGAGCACAAAGGCCAATACTGCCCATTCTCTTAGTCTGACACACAATTTTCAATTACCCGAAGCAGGAAAACCGCAATAGCTTTTTGCTTTAAACTTTTTGTATTATCACTAAAAGAGCTGGGCTGCACATGCATGTAGTGGCAGTTGCCGTAAACTTAGTTTAATCCAAGAAACGGCTTTCTTCAGCTCATTCCACACCACAGACTGAGAGCTGTCGACTCATTCAACAGCCAGCCCCCACATGCGCCTGTGTCATCCACAGCCCTGCTGCTCATTTTGAAATCTTCTCCATCACTGCACATTGGTTTTTTGTTTTTTTTTTTTGGGGGGGGGGGGGGTATATTATAGAAAAAAACAAAAAAATTCTCCTGACCATTTTAAGTGGTTATTCCAGTATGGTGAACTGTGTACTCGGTGTACTCAGTTTCAGTGGTAAACAGCGTCAAGACAGTTCTACTAGAACTACCTCGGCCAAAAGTGTCTGCACTTATGCTGAAAGTTACATTTTCATGAGGTCTTTAAAGTATTTACCACCTGTGGACTCGTATTTAAAGGCCACAAAACCAAGTCCAACTTTTATTGTAAACAACTACAGTTTATACATCTGTTTCTACCCAAGAGGCACTGTTATGTTGCTCAGGCCCAAATAAACACACTGAATTGGTTTTCGACATTGTAAAAAATCTCCAATGCATTTTTATGAACGCTCTGAAAACGGCTTTTTTTGCTGGCTTGGGTTTTTATTGCTGGCATTTTGCTTTCCCTCAGTGCATTATATCACTATAGGCGTCCTCTGCAGTCAACAGAATGTACCATCACCCCATCCCTGTGCATGCTTGTGCACATGCTAATAAAATGACATGACATCAGTGACCCACTCATAGAAATATACTTTGTCATCAGCGGTGCTCACTCCTCAAAGTGTTCGATTAGACCCAGAGAGGATGCAAACAATTCAAACACCTCGGATCACGACTAAGCTTCAAGTCACTTATTTTACATCACACAGATACAAAACTGACTTGGCATGGTCGGGATTTGTACTGACATTTGAACAGGACTAACTGCATGTCAGCGTGTCTTTCCTCGATCACCTTTTGTCTTCAGTCAATAATGTTTTTTTAATTACAGAGTGTGACGGGTAAAGAAGTTGTTTACCTGCCATCTAACATCTCACTGCAGCTCTTTACTCTTCCTTCCCACCGGATTAGCAGTCTAGTCACATTAGCAGACTTGAATTATGAGGGGATTTTTATTTAATCACCACTAACAAAGTTCTGTGATAGCCATTTCAAACAGGGATGCAGGAGACACTCAACCTTAAACCACAGATTCAGTTAGAAGCTACTGAAGAACTGAGAGCTGAATACAGACTTGAAACATCTTTGGTCTCCTGTTTAAACATGAGTGGAGTCTGTGACACACTTGTCAAAGGGCAAAAGGACGAAGCCACAACCTGCTTGGATGCAGGTCTGGCGACGGTCTATCTTAAGTACTGTGCAGCGTGTTTAAACAGCAAATAGCACAAAATTAGTGCAGCATTGCTGTTAAGTGCCATATGCCATGTTTCCATCCAGAAGGGATTCGAATCAGTGGGAGATGTGCATTAAAAGAAATTCCAATCACGTGTGTTTCCATCAAAAGCATGAACTTTGGTGAAAACTTCTCTCGCGAGTTTTCCGCAGGTTGGAATGGCAACCAACCTGTAAACGCTTACCAGCTCTTACTATGATATCACAGATAGAGCGTCGACAGCAATCAGACAAGTGGTATTAGACCTGTCAGCCCAGTCAGTCCTGGCCATCAGAGGGGCTGTCATGAGGAGAAGACGCCAGGCGGTTTTGATTAACGCCCTTGCCCAGGGAGAGATCCGTCTCCGCCGACGTTCTTATCAGTGGGAAAGGAAGCGTCAGCGGGACTTCTGGGATGTAGTGGTGGGTTTAGTTAAAGTTAATCTAATGTTGTTGTCCGCCATGTTGTTGTCTTCTGAGTGACCCGCAAACACCGGAAGCAGTTGGGGTGAAAGTGCACTACGCCAGACTTAATCCGAATTCATCTGTTTCCATCCCTTTCGAATCAACCAAAACCCGACTCTAGTGAGCGTATTTTAGTTTTTGCGAATCAGGGGACTTTAGTTTGAATTACGGCGTTTCCATCATATTTTTCCGATGCGAATCTAAAAAGGGCGATGGAAACATGGCTATAGCGACAGCCCTACTTCTTTGAACCAAAAGTGCATTTTGCAGACCGCTGTGGGTCAGTCACACTTTTCACTTCACAGGCTGGCCTCTCGTTCATACTGACCTGGGGGCAGGGACTGCTTGAGCTTCTCAGCCTTCTCCTTGTCTGTGATGACCAGAGTGTACAGGTACCTGCTGCAGCGCACCTTGAACTTAACATTGTCCTTGTTCTTCTTGATCTTTACGGCTGAAGGAAGACAAAAGAAGTCAGTTAAGACTCAAAAAGGGAAAAGAAACATCTGCTAAAAATCGCAACCAAAACTTCATTAACACTGATAACATGTACTTTAAAAAAAAAAAAACAAAACCAAACAAAACAAACAAAAAAAACTGAGTAATGCTGTGTTCTGCAGGTCCAATTCTTGAATTCTTTTAATCAGAAGTTTCCTGGAAAAACTTGCGAGGACGGGGACTAATTGTTGGAGAAAGTGTAATTTAAAGTTGGATTTACAGGCTTACAAAGGCAACATTTCGATCAAGATCTTCCACCGGCAAAATGTGGTGGTGGGCAAACATTTTTCAAGTGTGGGTGGCAGTCGGACAATCATTATCACCATCGACCACATTTTGCCAGAGGAAGACCTTTCACATCGAAACATGGCCTTTGTGAGCCTGTAAAGCAAAATGCTGGGAGCTTCACATTGCGTGGACAAGTTATCTTGCTGCAGTTAAGTCACATTTTTGTCCTGCACCTGTACGTACATTATCTTCCTGGATGTGCTCACACTACCTTTTCTCTTTTAAAAATAGAACTTTCCAGCTAAGCCATCACTAGCTTTTATAACCACTCACAGACTGTAGATGCAGTGACTGTTGGAAAATGAAGTCTTCATACAGCCGTTGACCTATTACACTTGTACTTACAGAAATTGCACAATCTGAACGTACAACTTCATAGGAAACTGCTGATCCATAAAAATACAGTGTACAGACTGCACAACTTGAACAAAGTGCCAGTGCACTTGTTGCTTTTTTGCTAGCTGTGACAAATATTACACACAGTTCCCAAAAATTATTCCAGGCAGGTGACTGATGAGAACTGGACTTACACTTGGCATCCTTCCTCCTGGCTGTCAGCAGGAAATCTTTGATTTCTTCAATCTTGCGAGGCTAAAGGTGAAGAAAAGCACAGAGCGTGATTAACAACCAGAGCATCAACTCTCACAGACTGAGAGTAAACGGCAAAGTGATGTTAGGGGACCGGTGGAACTGACGTTTCTGTTAGAAATCGAAACTCAGCACTTGGTCCATCATTATTCTTGCAAGACTATGAATGCATCACGAGCACATCAGCCTGAGATGATAGGACGTCTTGCTGCATCAATCAATATTCAAGGTAACGTAAGCTGTTGAGCTAACAGTCAGTTATATCTACTACAAAATAAGGGCAGCCTCCAACGACTCCAGGCGGCTAAAGTTACAGGTAAACTGTTAACTTAAACTGTTGGTTTTGAAGAATTTCTGTCCACACTTTCTAAGTTAGCGCAACACAGCTATGAGCCGGTGGAAGTGTCTGTTTGTAGCGTTAGCATGCTCTAGCCGCTAGCGGAATGCGGCATTATGCTAATGCTAATCACCAATGCTAGCCTCCTCGAAACATTTAAACCAACTGATAAAGCACCACCAACACCCATTTAATGTTACCACATGTACAAATACACAAGTTACAATGTGTCAGCTGTGCCGACTTCGCTATTTTAGCATCTCAAGAAGTCCTTACCATGCTGCCGTGTCAGCGGACTGAGCGCTGCGGAAGAGCAGAGACAGACGGAGTCACTTCATCGGTTAAAACAATGATAACAAAAGGGTTGAAAAGAAAATTTTTATCTGGTTATTTAGCGAATGAGGGGAATAATCATAACATGACAGTTAGATGGGTGTAAATAAAGACGTTAAAGAGGATGGATGATGATAGAAATTGTGATTTTGTGGATGTGTGAACATTCACTCACTCAGTCTGCCAGAGAGGGGATGAAAAGGGGCGGAACTTCCGGTTTGAAAAGATTTTATATCACACTACGGAAAGCATAGAGGGTCAATGTTAATGAAAAAAACGCGTATTACCTTTCTCAGGCTGAGGATGTTGTTGTATGAGTTTAATTTAAAAATGCGTAGATAATCCAAACCTCTATATGATGTTTTAAATAGTGTACTGTGTGCTGAACATGAAATGGATTTTATTCATACAGCCCAGAATCGGGAGTATGTCTCAGAGAGGTGGATTACATATCAATACAACATATGATGCCCTATACTTAGGACTCTGATATTGGTAAGAAAAAACTCTTTCAGGAAAGACAGACATAACAATTGCCAGAATTTTAGAAATTCTGACATCATGAATCAAAACAGCCACCAACAACCTGGTTACTGTTTTCATATAGGCCCATAAGCCCACAAATTTAATCATTATTAACTGTTCTTTTTCATCTCCTCACATTAGCAGTCACCACCCTTTTTTCCTCATGATCCCTCAAAAGGAAAAATTAATTATGGTGGAGTCCTTGTCGCTATTTCAATGAGCTGAAGGCAGTTCCAATAATAATTTTAGGTTTTCAATTTATTTTCTGAAGAGATAAAGTTATCCAGAATTTAATAAGGAACAGAGATCGTTTTTTAAAAAAAAAGTTCAGGAAACAAGATTTTAACTGCAGCTCGAAGCAGCGTATTCAACAGTTTAATTTCCCTCTTAAATACAGAGACCTCTCAGAATTACAATTAAAGAAAACAGAATAAATAGTGAAAAAAATATCATGTGAAGATCAACTTAAAGGGCCAAAAGTAAAACATGAAATAGAAGAGGACAGATACACATGTAATTTGAAAAAAAAAAAAAGAAGTATCAATTAAATGGCTCAAGATTCAATTATGACTCCTCTTGTATGGACATTAAAACCTTTTCAATCTATATATTTATCGATTGATCTATCAATTTTAAAGAAATAAACAAGTGAGATACATAATAAATATTTAATAATAAGATTTATAATGAGTAATCCTAATAAATAAAGATAATTAAGGTCACACTGGCCATAGAAATCCATCCATCCATCCATCCATCCATCCATCCATCCATCCATCCATCAGACTATCAGGTAATCACAGCTGGTCCAACATCTGGACATGGTTAAGCTTACGGCCTCCATTATTGACCATTTCACAAAGTCTATTTTCCCACTTTCCGAGCGTAATCCTCCACCTGCTTAATGAGACGGAGAGACAATTTCTCACATGCTGCTGCCGTCCACTGTTGACTGAACCTTGTGTTCACTGGGGACAAATCAGCACATTTCCACTCACAACCTAGGATTATCCTTTGCACAGCACAAGAGCTTTTGAATCCATCCTGCATCTGACGTGAGGAGAGGAGAATGCAACATCCTCGCCCATGATGAATCTCATATTTTTAGAAATAGCTATCCAGTAATGTTCTTTTTTTCTTTTTCCCTTCATAAGTAATGGTAGACACAGTGAGGCTCTAAGCCCAGAGGCCCAATTTGTTCTCGCTAGACTGCTGCGCGCTGTGTGTTTTAGTTGTATACACTGTATTCTGGCAGTTACTCCTTTAGTTCCAGACAAACTGTGAATTATTGTTGCTCAAAAAAAAAGCTAAAAGATTTGCTTGAGACACCTCTGAGGCTGCGTTGACTTATGGGTTCAATTATCTTTCACAGTCAAGACAGATAAATCCAGAACAATGCACCTTTAAGTAAATAAATGGTTCGAGCTGAAGAAATCCTCATCTATTATCTCCACAACTTGACAAAAAACAATTTGATATATTTCCACAACATCAGAGAGAAAGTTAATGGGCTGATCCTGCTACAGTTAAAGTTGGAAAACAGATTTTTTTTTCTGCTTGGTTGGTGTCAGTTTCCTTTTCTTTCAGCTTTATTATCTGTTGCATATACTCAGTATACTCTAAGCACTAATAAATATAGATTCATTATAGATGTTTCCCTCAGAGCTGAGTTAATTAATGAGCTCCATCTGACTGTTTTAGCATTCAAGTTTCGAATAGGATGATGATCTCTGTCAATAATTTAAAACAGGAGCTCAGTGCGGACAGAGTTTGAGTGACACCTTTCCATGAAGATCCGCTTAGACCCTGAATTAATTAATACAGACAGGAAACAGCAGATCAGTTGTTTCTAACTAACCTCCCATCCGCCCGTCTGCCCGTGTCCGCAGGCCGTCTACCCCCTTGATGCTCAATCAGCGCTCGCACGATTGGACACGTTCCACTCAGTATGTTAAATTTTCAGCTGTCTCGTGTCAATCAAGGTGAAAGTTCAGCTTGTTTTGAACAGTGCTTCAGGATTTAAGAGGAGGACTTGGACACCACTGCAATAGAAATGCAAACAGTGGTGAATTACCACTATATATACTTCAGTACTGTATGTTAGTATCAGGGTTCACCATTATGTGTGATGTTTTTTGATTAATATCACTGCTTTATTATTCTGTATATTGCATTTTACTGCTGTATATGTTTAAAGTTGAGCCAAACAACTTTATTAAAACAGACTGTTTTCAACTTTGTGATGAAACATTTAACCAAAGACCTACTAACAGTACAATTTGAAGGTACTTGTAATTTGCTTGTGTGTCTCAATTTTATGCAATTTTAGATTTTTATTCCACTGCATCTCAGAGGAACATATTAAAGCCAATTTTTAATTCCGCTACATTTGTCTTACAGCTTTAGCTGATAGTTTCTAGTCTTTTTACAGTTTACAACCTTTCAAATACTTTCTGTCCGGTTAAAATTATAAGTCCAAATTTTTTGATTTTGCATTTTAGAGAGGAGATTTCTGCACACTTATTCACTCCAAAAACACTTTGATTTTGCATTTGAAAATTTCCTCTTAAACGACCACACCAGTCTTTTTTTGACGTCTTACCATTAGCAGAGATCGCCCTATCTTTTACGAATGTTGTCAAAATTTAACCGTGTCTACACTTAAGTCAAAAATCACTGAGCGAGAGAGAGACGTAGGGCCACTGAGATGAAAGTTATTACGCCTGAAAAACTAGTTCCTTTCAAGAGCTGCCTCCCTAGCTTGAATATTAGCACGAAGTAGGATTCTGACACAGATGTTCTTTTTAACTAACATCACACATTTTTAGAACCTTTCTGTAACGTTTATTGAATATGGACAAAATGTAAACAAACATGATGTCTCATGGATAAAGCTATTTTTGGGGAGAAATGGGTGGGGTTTATGTAACCTGTGTGGGTGATGTTGACAAACGACAATGACATGTAGGAACGCTGGTGGGGCCCTTAAAGCTCTTTGGTTAAATGTTTCATCACAAAGTTGAAAACAGTCAGTTTTAATAAAGTTGTTTGGCATAACTTTAAACATATACAGCAGTAAAATGCAATATACAGAATAATAAAGCAGTGATATTAATCAAAAAACATCACACATAATGGTGAAACCCTGATACTAACATACTTTTACTCAGGTAAGACTTTAAATGAATGATTTCAGCTTGTAATGGAGTATTTGGTGCGGCTGTGGCTCAGTAGGTAGAGCAGGTCATCTACCAATCAGAAGGTTGGTGGTTTGATCCCTGGCTACTCCTTTCTATGTGTCAAAGTGTCCTTGGGCAAGACACTGAACCCCAAATTGCTCCCAATGGCTGCGCCACTAGTGAGTGAATGAGTTCCTAATTGATCAGGTTGTGTGTGAATGTGTGTATGAACGGGTGAATGCTGACTTGTGGTGTAAAAGTGCTTTGAGTGGTTGAAAAGACTAGAAAGGTGCTGTGTAAATACGGTCCATTTATTTTCACAGTGAATTATTGATCATTTAACTTAAGTAAAGAAAACTTCACTCAGAATGTATGTTTTGATACCATCATCCTTTACTCTTTTCTCACCACAACAGGAACTAAAAATGAACAGCTTATCTCAGCACGACTCTGTACTCCTCTCTGCCAAGAAGATTAAACTCTATTTTTCCAACTGACACCAGGCACGCCGCTCTCTGGCGCAGCTGAGGGAATGTAAAAGGCTGCTGGATCTTTACTCCGTGCTTAAAGATCAGAAACGATGTCCTTGATCACTGCTCACAGGGTGTGATGGGATAGAAACTGCCGTGTTTGATCATTGACAGTGTGCAGTCTGATGTAGAGGTTGATAGTGAGGAGCTTATCCAAATCACAGTTTAAATTCAGGAGGGGTATGCAAAATAGGAATTTGTAAACTAATGAGTGACTAAAGTCGTCAGACAAATGCGGTGGAGTAAAAAAAAAGTCCCACATTTGTCTCTGATATCAGAATCAGAAACACTTTATTTGAAATTGGGTTAGATACAGTTTTTCCCATTCGGCAATGGAAGCATAAGCAGATTAATAGGGAATAAAAATAAAAGAAAGACCTACATTCTATGAAATAAAATACACTCTTTAAAACAGGTGATTGAAATAAGTTTGTAAACAAATTAGGAATGTGCACGAAAATATGAATTATGAACAATAAGCATTCATATGTGCGGCATAAATGTGGTATGGACATGACAGTACTGGGCATTAAATTATTTCTAGAGTTGAAGAATAGCACAGTTGTTGGAGAGTGATGCAGTTGAGGACGTATATTAGATAATTAGATAATAATATTATTATAGGAAACAATAGAGAACTTGCATGAATGGAAATAACGAAGCAACAAGTGCCTTAAAAAAAAGCAAACTGTTATAAACTCTAATATGAGATAACCAGAAAGATTTAGAGGTGCCAAAAAGATAGTAGCCAATGCACACTTGATGCAAAACAATTAAAAAACCTTTATTGGTGTGGCTAATGTAAAGCAAAGATAAAAATCACACTAAAGACACACTCAGACCTACATGTGATTTGAAAGAATGGTTTTGTGTAAAACACACTGACAGGCACAGATTAAATGAAATGAGTTTTTGTTGTGTCTTCAAGCAGCTACAAAAAGACATTTTTTTCGTGACAGTAGTTGACAAGTGAAAGTGTAAAAGTGTCTTTTATAAGCTGTAACACAAGTAGGGAGAAAAGATACAGAACACAAGGTATGCTCCTCTTAATTTCATTATATCATGTTATCTGTATTGCATGCCAGTATCTGTGAGCAGTGGATGTGTTTCGGTATGAGCGTGTGGGGAGGATCAGCTCAGCTCATAGATTACAACAAATGACCCTGATCGGTTTAACTAAAGCTCCTCTGCTCAGGGATGATCTTTACTCCTTTTTCTTACACAGCAACAAACATGAGCCGCTGTGCTGCGAGCTGTCGCAGAAAGCCAGCCAGGGTCTAATCATCTTTTTTGGCTGTTGCAATTCCAATTTCCCATCAGTAGAGGGCAGTGAGTGGTTGCTAATATGTAGTCAAGCTGTGTCTAATCCTCTCTGTGACAATGGGAGACGCTGTGTATCAAGGAATGGACCCCACTAGTCACCATTTTTTAGGCTTGTCAAGGGAGTGATTATAGAACTGGATTTTTTTCCCTGTTTTCTCGCTTTTTTTTGCTAATATTTACACAAATATTTGCTGTAGAATTACCATTAGTCTTCATATTATCAGGCTCTCACCCCCCAAAAATCTTTATAAGTTCTTTTTTTGCCCCAAACACCCCTAACTCCACGTATCAATACATCTAAGCTTTGTTTCAGCTTCGAGATATACTCGTATCTCACAAATCTTCAGAGATATGGACTTTCTCTCTGCCTTTTTTATAATTTGTACTTACAAATTACTCTACCCCCTCTAAAAAGATGGATCCAATGAGCCTGCCTCAGGCAAGTGTTAATTTATTTACACAGCAATGTTCGTTTGTGAATTCATTCTGCACTGAAAACTCATTTAAAGTCCTTTTTTGGCCACACCTGGTATTAAAATAGTACCCCGAAACTGCAATCCCTCCCCTTTGTGTTAAGGCAGTAATTGGAATAAAAATGTGTACCTTCCGGCTGAAGGATGATCGTACTTTGTAACTATGCGCCGGCTTATTAAAAAGGCACAGGAGGGGTTACAGGGAAAAAAAAAAAAAAGATCTTAGCTGCAGAGATCCTTTTTAACTGCAACAGACACGTAAAGCGTGGATGATGGAATTTCAGCAGCTCTGGCACAGACATTGCAGGTAATGATACACATCATTTCTGCCTGCGAGCCTGTATGGGCACTGGCAGAGGCACCTGAGAGCTAATGAGTAATGCAGCGGCAAGTTCTGTTATTAATCAAGATTTGATCTACGGGTGAGAGGCAACAAAAGATTACCTGGAATAGTTTATTGAACCGTCGTTATTGGATTTACTTTGATGGTGAAGTCGGCGGAAGGTTTAAAATGCATGTCTGGCACGAATTTACTGTAAAATAGAGCAGAGATGGTGGGGTGCCTTTTTATTTATTCATTCGAAAGGATTAACTGAATCTAAAAAGTTGTTATTCACTGTAGGAAACCACCTGCAGTGATATTGTGGGATGAAATACAAAGGCTTAAAAGTTAAGGTGGAATTAAAATGAACGCCCGTGTCATTGAAGTTATGCTCAAGTGCGCCTATCGTAAGAAATGCAAGAGGAGAGTACTTTAAAATCCTCTCTACGGCACTGCGTCCTTAATCTCCCTGATTATTGATCGGATTGATTTGTTAAGTATCGACCTCTTTTCCTGCAGCCTTATCAGAGGCAAACTTTAAGTACGTCTGCAGACGGGGGGAGATTATTAGAGAGTCTGAGGTTTTTCCCTGACAGAATCTCAATGCAAATGTGCTTCGGCTTGTCAGAGAAGCAACAGATTGTTGGGAAAGTTTATTGTAAAGTTCTTGTCACTGCAAATGCCATGTTTTGCACGACTTGCTGTTTGAGCCTCGAAACAGGACACAGAGGAGAGGGGGAGGAAGAAGAAGAGCTTGCTGCACAGGTCATCGAGTTGGCCAGAAGTTATGTATATTTTTTGCAGATTTGAATGCAGCAGTGAGAGTTTATGCAGAGGAGGTCACAGTTGAAGTTGCTGTCAGCCATAAGGATGACCCTGATCTCCCTGAAAAACCAGAGGACTGCAGAATGTTTTTGCAGGAGAGGAATTCATCCTTTTTTACAACTTATAGGCACACTGTTAGAGGGATTCATAGATGTGTTACCTTTTCCATCTAGCCAATTCAGCCGTCAATCCCACTTGTAACCCCTCAGGCCAGTTCCACTTTTTCTCTTCATGCTGAGGCCGTAGGGCCAAAGGCTTCACCTTCCACATGAATAATGCTGAGAGACTTTGCGATGGTGGATGAATGTGAAATTCAGGGAGGAGCAAAGACTTCAGAGCAGAAATAAAGGAGAAAAGACAAAGCTTAAGTGGTTTGCTGTCAGGAATGTGTTTTCTGAAGCTATCACAGGGGGCGCTAAAGGTTTTATGTGTTAATCCTGCACATCAGTATGCTGACAGCGCGATGAGTTGTTTAGCTTAATATTAGGGCCCAACCAATATGAGACTTTTGGGTCGATGCAGATACCAATATTAGGGAGCAAGAAATCTCCAATATTCAATATACTGGCTAAATGTGCGTAAAGAAAGATACATAACGGAGGCAGGATATGTTTTTTTTCCATTTATCATTCATTATACGAAACTGCTTGTCCTTTGGGGGATGGAGCCAGTCCCAACTAACACTGGGCGAGGGCGGGGTTCACCCTGAACAAGTTGCCAGTTCATCACAGGGCTGACATATAGAGACAAGCAACCACTCACGCTCACATTTTCACCTACAGGCATTTAGAGCCACCCGTTAACCTGCTTGTCTTTGGACTGTGGGAGGAAGCCGGAGTGTTCGGAGAGAACCCACCAAACACAGGGGGAGAACATGCAAAGTCCATACAGAAAGGTCCTAGCCCAGCCGGGTATCGAACGCAGGACCTTCTGCTGTGGGCAACAGTGCTAACACTTATCCCCCATGCTGCCTTAGCAAGATATGTTAATTTTAACAAACTGTTTTCCAAACATCAGTTCCCTGAACAGTAAAAAGTTTACTTATTAGTTCTTAAAAATAATAATATTTGACACGGCTTCTTACGTGGTGTGTCAATTTCTGTGTTGTCTGTTAATGGTGCCTTGTGGCTATACTGCAACTAATGTTAGCTGTTATGGTCTTCCTGTCTCACGCTCTATGTTTCTTTTACTGACTAACTTCTTCTATATAATGTAACTGTCTCTCCTTTGACTGTTTTGTCATAAAAGCCTTGTTATATGTTGCATGCTATCACCCCCCTGTTTCAACTATTCTTGTTCTGTATGTCTTAGCACTTCACTTCTTTGTGTATCTGTAAATCTTACTCCTCACTTCTGTGTCCTATCTTTTAGGTAGCCTTTTACAACATGTTGGTAAGGGACTGTGGATGACATTAAGCCTTTTGGCTACATCTGGGATGTTTACATTTAAATGTTTTATTAACATGCATTTTCCAGTACTGAAGAAACTAAACTTGAATAATGAACCGCCCTCTGCTGGGCAAACCACATAAACACACCATTTAAAACCAATAGTCCAAGAATTCTTCCGGCCTTTAACATCACTTTTAACAGTCGGGGCCCCCCTAAATATGCTTCAAAAATGACCATAGACGAGGGCAAAGTAGACGGGAAGAGTTTACTGTGGCCATCACGCATGGGGGAGACTTGCTAGGCAGTTCTAGTTTTTTTCCCCCTTTTTTTAATTTTAACCAGGAATTGACAGAATATAATGGCTGGTTTTTGTGCAGCTGATTTGCGAAAAAAAGTATAATCCAGTGGGAAAAAAGATTTTCAGAGTAAGCAAGGCTAAAAGCAGCTGGAGTTCTTTTTACTCTGGAATGAAAGCATTCCCTATTCAATGAAACCAGGGAAAATAGAATGAAATAAGAGTTTTACTCATACAGAGAATGAATGAAAATACCAGAGGAATAAGAAGACTTTTATCTTACATTCGTCTTTATCTTTTAAATTTTCAAGCATTTTTTGATCTTTTCTACTTAAGTTTATTTAATTGCCTTTTGATACTTTTACCATTCCTGTAATTTTTATACCTTTGATCATTAAAAAACAAAAAAAGAAAAACCCACTAAAGTTGTATTCATACAGATAGATGAAACTCCTTTGGTTGTTTCTTAGCAATTTCCTCACCAGTAGATTCACCAGCATAAACCACAATGTTACTTTTAAACAGAGTGGCTGGTCATTGTATCGTTGGGTCTGTCCTTGCACTCAAGGAGGCACAGAAGACGAGGGATAGGAAGTGGTCTTTTAACGATTTTTCTCGTGGAAACTCTATTCCACACCAGAGTCACGGCTGTACGGTGCTTGTATGGACATTTTCCAGTAGAGCCATGAATATTGAGCTGTTGGTAACGCTTTGTTTCGACAGTTTTGCTCTGACTCAGGGGTGACTGTACAACAGAGTCTAGTACATCATGAACAGGAAGTCCTCTCTGACTGTCCTTTGGACCATGTCTGAAATCTGCCTACCTGCCATTTGGTGTCTGTACAGCCATCAATTTCCTCTTGCTCCCCTCCAGCCAGCGCACACACACACACACACACACACATGCTCATACACACACCTGCCAGCCTGCAGTGCCAGGATGTCTATCGTTCCACATGCCCTCAGTCAGATTGTCCTTGCTTAGCTGCACCGCTCTGCACCCGCAGTGTCACTCTTGGCTGTCAGCAGGCCTGCATCAGCCAGCTAACATTTCCTGGCTTCTGTTTGCTCAGCATGGGCAGAGCTGCCGTCTGAACGCTGTGCTGACACTCACCTTAAAGTGTTGGAACAGCTTACAAATTCAGTCATTAGGACGACTAATTTCATTGGTCGGTGAACCGGTATTTTTGCCAAACATTCTGCTCTGTCACACATATGCAAGTAAAGCAAGATTTAGCATGTAGTGGGGTTACAGCCAAAAAAGTAGCAACAAGCCTCGGCTAGAACTGTAAAATGCAGCTTGTTTTTTCAACAGCAAGTTACTGATGGTCACGGAGATTGTCGATTGTTGAGACAACAATGAGTAAGTAAGATGCTGCTTTAACAAAGAAGTCTCCTTGCAAATTCTGTGGTCTGTTCTTCACAATTACTGCACAAGAAAATAAATAGCTGTACATAAACACACTGGAAGGTGAGGAACATAAAGGAAGCATAATACAGCTGGAACATGTATAATATATATGCCTACTGTTGCAGAGGTGAAATCTATTATTCTTATGGAAAGAAATGTGACTTTTCTTTTGGAAGTTTATAAAAATTAAATCCTTATAGCTAAATATATACAAACCCCCCCCCCCCAAAAACCCCAAACTGACCACGTTTACAACTGGCGACGTCCTGTCAATTTTACAGTCTGTTTTACAGTGGTGGTCTATGGGGAAAATGCTTTTTGGGGGGATTTTTTTCTTGCACTTCACTGGGAAAGTGGATGGATCAAATGGGAAAAGTGGGAAGCAAGGCTGAAACCAAAATGAGTCAATTCTCCATATGGCTGTTCAACACTCAGTACGTTAACACGCACAGTGAGCTGTGGTTATAGCTCGATTAGGTCATTTAATTAGACTACTGTCCTTATTCCAGTGTACAAGCAGTGAAGAAGAATTAATTTATTGCGCAACTTCACTACCATAGGTGTCGATATGCCCTGCTCAGCTGGTTGCTATTGGACCTTCTTCCAGTTAGCCAAACAAGCTAAAAACAAGTTAGCAAGCAGCTAGCCAAAGAACTTCAGAGCGCTGTACATTTTACTTTCCGTACAAATTCGATGCACGCTTGCCCTGGTGCTTGTCTGGTATCTTGTTTTCTTCCTGGCTTTCTTCTACAAGGTTATGCTGTTCAGGTTCGGGGTCGGGACTATTGATCTCGTGCAGATTACTTAGCCAGTCTGCTTCTGGTTGCAGGAGTAATTTGACTCCCAATCGCATTATCTGGGTGTGTTAGCTCGACTTTGAGAAAATCTATTTAGTAAAATTTCAGCCGGACAGACAGGTTTACATGCATATTAAAAGTCCAGTTATAGCCACATTGACACAATAAATCCGTTTTCTCGAATGCTATGCAAACATAGGAAAGACATATTTTGTCGAACTCCCTCATTTCCACAGAAGACAACACACACTACAACTGTCGTCACAGATTCATTTGTTCTCCTTAATCCTCATGTGCCCCTCAAACAAACCCTGCTTTCATCTCATGTGGCCCAAATCAATCATACTGTTTTAATGCCCCTTAATGATTGATCTGGGCGTAATGCAAACAAGTACCTGGGAAGTGAAACTGTGCTGAAAGCAGACAATAGTCTATCAGAGGCAGTTGCCATGACGACTGGATACAAATGACAGTGTGCAGCATGTACAGTTGTGACGTGAGTCGAACAAAACACTTCAGTCCTCCCTCTCAATTGGCTGCATGCTATTTTCAATATTTGAAATGAATGTGGCCTTAACATTGACTCCCTTAGGTTAATCAGTGCATTCCGTATCTTCATAATGTCTGTATCTCACTCACTGTTCTCATTACCATTGGATCATTACTTTCTTTAATACCATGTACCTTCCAGCTGCTCTTTGTCAGTGGTAATTAGGTGATGATCTGTAGCAAAAGATATTAGGATGAATTCTAAGGGCGATCGCTGGTATCATAGGATGAGATAAGTCCTTCTTCAAATGCCCTGAATAAGCTATAAAATGGCCTCGGGGCACTTTGGGGAGATGGGACCGAGAATCTATTTTCAAATGCCAAAAACAGTTCACCAGCACTTGCCATTTTGTGCACCGAGAAATATTGCTGCTGCAGTCTATTGCTTTATGGAGGTATATTGAAATCTCTCACTTTCCACCTACTCCCCTCGCGTCGCTGAATATTTATCCAATCTCTCTGCCAACATACCGTCATAGTTAGATGAGATATTTATGATCCCAAAAATAAAATGGATCTATTTACCCATTCCGTAATTCCGCATTCAGTGACTGCCAATGGAGGCATGTAAATAAACTTATTTCTTGGTGAAGGTTGCAGAAACTACTTGAAAACAGCTTTAAACTGAGACATGTACCTCTTCAGTCAGTCTGACACCCTTTGGAATTTTTTATTCACCTATTTGCAGCTTTTTTGATCAAAAACAACCTTAATAGCTGATATTAAGGGAGCACTTAGAGACAGAGCATCACCTTGACAGGCCAAGGCAATGTCTTTAAAGAGTGATAACTACCTTTCTCTCTCCATTACTGACCCAGGCTTGACCTCCCAGCTTTGAGCAATTTTCTCCATGGCAACAGCAGATGACAATCGACTTGCACACACTACTGTACACCTACATGTGTTAATAGTGCCAAGAGGACATTATAAAGAAAGAAATGTGTCTATGCAATTCAGCATCTATGTCTTGAATGTAAGGTCAAGACTGAAAGTTTTTTTTTTTTTTAAGCAAAACGTTCAAAACATTTAACTTTTAAATTCTCCTTCAAAGTCTCCTTTTTGTGGAAAACATCATTGTTGTGTCACCTTTAGTATGTATTTGCGCTAATAGAGAAGTTCATCAATTAAGAAACCAAGAATACATCCTGGAAATCTTGTCAAGCTGTACATTCTCTGTTTTTTTTCTTCAGTGTGCCTGCAGAGACCCATCCATGATTCATCCTAGTTTTCGTTCAGTAGCAGGGCATCAAAGCGGCCTTGGTTCTCTTATGTCTAGTTTTGTAAATGAGCTGGAATTCGCAAATATGAATTGTACAGCAACAGATCATGGGATGTTAGAAGTGTTTTGGTATATACAATACATACTGGAGAACTCAGCAGAACTCACTGTAAAATGCATGACAGCTATAACTATAATTTATCATGGAAAAAAGCTGTATTGTTTGAGTGAAGAAACTTAACAGGAGAGATCAAAGAGAATGACATTAAGAGGAGAGATTACAGGTCTCTGTGGGGAAATGAGGAAATCCTACCAATGCATTTCATAGGACTGAGAAAGGAAGAGCAGCTCAAAAATGTGTACAAAAGTGAGTGATGGTAAATACCAAATAAACATTGAGATGCAAATATTAAAAATATGGGGCTATGTAAACAATTTCATGGCATGTTAAGAGTCACAGAGTTATGTAATAACGTTTGCTTCCAGTCATATTTAGTCACGTTTGCCGACTTCCTTTCTCACTCCTTGGCTGCTGTTACCCTGGAAGTTAGTGAGCGATGACTAAATGAGACGCATCATTACCTGGAGTAAAATTACATGTTTTTCTGAGTTTGAACATTTCTGGAAACATTTAGGAAAATGTAAGTACACAAGTCAACAAAATATATAACAAGTTATTAGACTTTTTAACATGAAAATGTTACATACTCATTTTAAATTTAGTTTGGTTTATTAGGATATCCATTAGAAATGCCCAGAGGAAGGACAAAGTCATGCACGTTACAAGTAGGTCTCAAATCTTTGCCCTCACGTCCCGAATCAAGTTCAGAGTCCTAAACTTTGAATTTCAAGTCCTGAACAAGTCATTGGCACTTTTCTAATCTATTAAATTTACACACTTTTTGTTTGTTTGTTTGTTTGTTTTCTGTAGACCACCACGTAGTTTTTGCACACAAATGAATTTATCTTTGGTAGCATGTGAGGCAGCTGACGTTAGCTGGCTACTTCATGGCTCTGGCGTTCAGTCACAGCATGGTTTGTTCTTAAACTTGACAATGTTGTTGGGTGCTTCAAACAAAGTGGCCTCTGGTGGAATAAGTGTTGACTTAATGAATAGCTTTAATGTTAGCTTATTCAGAAAACAAAGGAAAATACACTGATTTGTGGCACACTTTTTAAATAAAATACTTTTAAATCTCAAATATTTTCAAGTCTATAAGCTCAAGACCAAATAAAGTCACAAGTTTTATGAAATTACTCACAGTAAGAGTTACTCTTTCTCAAGTCTGCACAAAAAAATACATACAAGGCAAAAATATAATGATGAGAAGAAAAAAAGAATGCACTTTTAAGTTTTCTTAACTTTACTTACTTTTCAACAAAAGTATCATCTCTCACTTGTTTGTGGAAGGCTATTATGCTTAATACTATTGCACATAAATATAGTATACACCGCTAAAACAATATATTTAATATTGAAAACCACAAAAAAGTATTTTCTGACAAGAAGAGAACAGAAGAGTTGGAACTGATCTGCAAAATAGTTACCAGATGGCAATCACGTTTTAATTTACTTTTTTATATTGGACTGATTATTGGACTGGATTATTTGATGTTTAT
>JAQLOL010000014.1:4493600-4504320 GCA_029783665.1 Naso thynnoides
GCAGACTAATAATAAGAAGTCCCCTATATAGAATATTATTATGTGCCATAAATATCTGGGCAATACTCCCTGCTTCCATGTGTGTTTACATCAAGTTATGATGCACCTGTTGACAGAGAGTTCTGGCAGTCTCTCCAATTAAAAAAAAAAAATTGATATAGTGTGAAATTCTGTATTAGACAGGTGGCAATACAATATAACAGCCTGCACAATTTAATGTAATAAAGGAGGTTTGAAGTAAACACAACCTTTGAGGCTCACAATGCTCATTTTCTGTTGAGACTTTGCCAGAAATGTGTTGCCTCAGCCTGATGGTAATTTGTGAGACTCTATTTTCCGGTGGCGCTCCATTACTTTGCATTGAATTGTACAGGTGTTTCTGTCACTGCATGCAGCCCTTGTACCTTATGAAATAATAAGTATGTGCATGCAATACCAGCTTGCAAGGTGTTATAGAATGTCAAAAAAATGTGATTCTATTTTTGATAATCTGACATTTGTCGCTCCCCGGCTAAGACTGCAAAGTTAAGTCAAAACTCCCCTTAAAGGTTTTAGTCTGTGGCTGTGTGCGTGTTTGTGTAAGTGACTGAGACATCAATTATGTTAAACATTCAAAGGTCACCTTTGCTTACACCTCCAGTTTGACATTACTATGCAGACAACTGAAGGAACTGAGCTGCCTGAAGATGATGCTCGAAGATGCATTAAACAGTGTTTGCCATTCACCCAAACCAGTACTCTTTGTGGAACTCACTATACAGAGCCACTGTGACAAGTGCATGACTCCCACATGAATTATGGATCATCCCGAGGGGCAAGCACCGGGCCAAAAAGCTGTTAGACCCTGCGGCCCTCTGTGTGTGACATCCCTCAATCCATACAAATTCGCTTGCAGTCAAAAATGACAACAGGTTGTCCTTCATAATCTGAAGGTCGCAGTCTACACGGTAACTTGTCATTAGGGGAAAATGGTGCATAAAGTTAGGAGAGTTGACCACTATATGACATCCATGCTCAGTTCAGAAAGCATCAAAACCTCTTATTTTAAAGGTGAAGTCAGTAGCAACATTCGTTGAGGCTTGCAAACGCAACATTCAAATTGGGCCCCTCCTCCCTGGCTTAATGCCACCAGAAGTATCAGAGTGAGTAGTTATACTGCTTGTACCCACACAGCAAGCTACACATGAATATTACATTTGTTTTAATTGAGAAGTCGATAATTTAGCAAGCTAGCACAAGCTTACCGTCAGTGTTTAGCACCTACCTGTCCGACAGGAAGCATGCCAGGTCCATGTTGCTCTTCATCCCCAGCACAGAAGGTCAATCTCCTTCTGGAACGAGCTTTATCTGCTTGCCTTTTCTTCTTTTGGACCCCAAAACAGGACACCAAGACAGATGAAAGGTTTAAATAAACTGATTTTATCATAGGGGATTGCAGCGTAAAGGGTGGAGCTGGTGGCGCTCTAGAGGAGGAGGAGATGAAGGTCAAAGACTGAGCGGAGGCAGGGAGCTGGCTGGCAGAGGGGAGAGTGAGTGTGCTGATGAGTAAGCTATCCTGCTTAAGCGGGGTACGCGCTACAAGATAATCAGGCTGATTTTGGGCCGTATTCCCCACTTCTGATCAGGGTCAGCAAAGGCCTGACTGTCTGATGGTTCATAAAATGATGTTGCCAGGTTTTCCTGTGGTGTGAGGTGTGTTAAGAGCAATTTTACCCTCTCTGATCTGCTCGGAAGACGATAGGGGCTGCCCCAATTTTGAAATCAGAAATCCTGTTGTGTGTGGGGGGGAACACAGACACGGTCAGACACAGTCACCACCACACATCTAAGGATCCATTAGTGATGATTGAGCTGGATTAATTTTGTGTGTCTATACTGAGTTTTTAAGGAAAATGCTACAGACTGCACCTTAAAGGAAGACCCGACGTCATTTAGTATAGTTTATATTGAACTTACTGTGCATATTTTCCTTGTCCTCACACGAGTCTGTCTTCTGAGCCCTGAATAGACTCTCGTCAATCTCTGCTAATGTTGCACTGCTGCTGCCTTCATGTGTCAAAAGGGCATTTTTTAGATTCCCTTGCTGCTGCCTTTAGCTGACGCCTAAGCAGCCTCTTTTATTTTCTGAGATTGTAATAAAGAATACCATTGAACCGCTTAAATGTTTTCAGCGTGCTCATATGACCGTGTGGATCGAGGCTTCTGGCCCTCTCCCAAACCATTACACTATCACTTTAATGGTTGCGAGAAACTGGCAAATACTCAGAGCAAAATGTGACTCGCTTTTTTGCTGCCCCCACACAGACGATGTCTCTGCAAGCTGTGTTTTTTAGATGCATGAGTTTTACACTAACGAGAGCTGACACCTAGACTGGTGGCTTTTTCATGCTTTTGCGTTTACTCCATTATATCCACAATGACATGAGTGAATGAGCATAGTATTTGTTTGTAAGAGGAGGAAATGATAGATTAGGAAAGCAGGACGAGCCAGGGAAACCTCTGAGGCGTAGCAGCAGGATTAATTCCCTTATTAGTTACTTTCTGCAGTGATATTACACTGTGGAGGTCTAATACCGTCTTTTTATGGATTTGACTCAATTTAGATTACCTCCACCTACATTTAGCAAAGGGATCACAGCCTCTCCTTCTGTTTCTCCATCCTTTTTTTTTTTTTTTAAATTCCAGTGGCCTCTTGTTGCTTTGTCTGAGATGATGTAGGAGAAGCGCTGGATAAACTGAAGATTCGCAAAAGAAGATGCCATTAAGAATGAACCATACTCATACCAGACAGAAACACATGCCGACAGAAAAACAATAACACACAATGCTCGGATGTATCATTAAGTCAAAGCGAGAAGTTTCTCTACAAGTAAAAGAAAGCGGCTTCTGCGGTGGATATAGTGATTTTCAAGGTGATTAAAAAGCCATTAGTGGTATGACTCTTGCAGGTAATTCACAAGGTAGTCATTCAAAACTCAGTTAGGATCCGTGGAAGGCCTCCTACTGAAGAAATGGCTGTTATTACATGAAGATATTATATCAAATTGCACAAGTGAGAAAGCTCCCCCACAATCTCTTGTCTATGAGCTAAATCGCTGTCATTTAGAGAGATGGGCTTTTATTTCTGCTGGCAGTTTCTCATCAAACCGGCGAATCCAGGGAAAAAACTTATTTTCTTGCGAATCCGAAGAGAGATTAAATAAAAATTACTGCATATAACTCAGTCACATGTTGTCTGTCAACATCCAGGACTTTAACATTAAACAGATAAAACAGAGCAAACAAAGTCTCAGAACATTCGCTAGGAAAAAGATGCAGCTGTTCTCTAAATGAAATCTTTCATATAAACTTTGTATATTATGTTTTTTAAGGAACTGATGTAACAAATAACTTTTCTCACACAGCGGAAACTATTACAAAACTATGACAAGCCATTATTTTGGTGTCATTCAGGGGTGCTTATTGAGTTGTACTGAGAGTGTGCTTTTCTAATGTATATTTGTACTCTACATTGACCACAAACTGCGCTTCTTTTTCAAATTATAATCATGAAGTAAATCTATTTCTATTCATGGCTTATTGGCTTCCATCTTTCATTCCAAGCTCCATTATTTTTGAAGATTGCTTCTTGGTATTTGATGATATGAGTTCACCAGCCAATCTGAGCACCAAATTCAGCAGAAGTGGGAAGTTGGTACACAAAAATCAGGTAAAGCACGGCATGCATCTGAAGTGTTATTGCATATATAGCATATATCTTCTCTCTCCATGCAGATCAATATTTACCTTCAATGTTTCCCTTGTGCTTTGGCTGGGAAAAATCTCCATTTCCCTCTCTGTCTTCATTATAAAACCCGTTCTTTTTGTCTGACCTGCTGTATTACATTTGTAGATTTATAACTTCAGCTGAAATGGACTCAAATGTGATTTATCTTGCTGGATCTGGCTAATTGTTGAGACAAATGAAAGCAAACACTTTGACAGCCAGGAAATCTAACTTAAAGGCCTAATTTAAAACAACAATTCAGATCAGTTATGCTGTCGGGAAGTTTCGTGCGGCTCTCCTTTGGATTAATTGGTTGAATTCACAGAGCAATTCGCTGAGTCAGTTTTATATGTCTCTGTCAAACTTCCAATATAAGAACATTGTGTTTCTCTATTTGGTTTTATCCAGGTGGATTGAATGGGAGAGCTGTTCAAATTCATGAGACGTGCTTTTGTAAAGCATATTTCCAGACATTCTTCTCAGTAGGTTTCATGGGCTTGAGGGTTTACTCTGCCAAACCTTAACTCAGCTGCTATCCTTTAAGTTTGTCTTATCCTTGTATTGTGGCCAGGAATGCACTCTGGGCATGGATGACTTCTGAACCTGGGCAATGATGTGGAGATCTGTTGTATTCTAGAAGAAAGCAGTAACATTTAGTTTTCATTTGAAGACTTCCATGCGAATCCTGCACAGAGCGGATGGTCATGTGCGGTCATCTAATTCATAAAGACTTTTTGCTGTACATAGAAATTCCAAATATTTTACCCTTTGACATCCATTTTTCTCTTCCTTTTCCTTGTTGTTAAAAACCCCCCAAAACATCTTTCTCCACACTGTCTGAATACATCACAATTATAGCGTGTCATTTTTTTCCAGACACTAATTTTTATGGCTGCACCATTCCATTAAATGGAAATATTTGTGATGGCATCATTTTAGACACATGTCCCCAAAAGTCTTCCAAACATATTTAATATCTTTAATAAAAACTTTGGGATCTCCTCCGGGCACCAGTGCTCA
This sequence comes from Naso thynnoides, assembly GCA_029783665.1. Lineage (NCBI taxonomy): Eukaryota > Metazoa > Chordata > Actinopteri > Acanthuriformes > Acanthuridae > Naso > Naso thynnoides. The sequence goes on from JAQLOL010000014.1 coordinate 4,498,387, forward strand.
AAAAAGAGTTGCTGTCCAAGCTTATTAAGCTTGGCTAGCATGAGTTTACAATAATTGAGCCAACAGTACTTCAGTGCAGTTTAATTAAAATCCACAAAAAGTCATATTAGTTTATTTTTGGGGCTGTGTGACATAAGGCTAACAATTGTGCTTAAAACATTCAAAAAAAAAAGTAATTTCATCTTAAAATGTTAGCTATGTAAAAGATGTATTTACTGCAGTTGGCATGCTAAATGCTAGCATAAGTTTAGCCCATATTAAAGGCTTGTCCCTGAAATCAATAAACGAATAAATTAGCCCACTGGCTTAGCTATTGTAGCTCACATCTAGCCTACTTGAAGGTAATTTGCAAGCTAATAAAGCTAGCTGTCATTTTAGTGCACAAAATTCTGTCTGCATGTGTAAGGCTCTAAGACTCTGTCAATCGACCACGTGCATGCCAGAGAAACAGAAACAGCAAACAAGAGATGGTTTGTTTTTGTCACTCAAAACAGACATGATTATAAGAACATGGCTGAGGTTAAAAACCACAGAACTTGTCTTTTAGGGGGCCATGTGGAACTTGAAGCTGGGGTAGGCACTTAATTTTTGGTGTCAGTAGGTAAAAATTCCATAATAAACTTTCAGCATATTGTAATTCAGGTGGTCTGAAAGAACACTAGACTTGTGTACATTTCCTTGACTCTGTATTCAGACTTAAATAAATGAAGTCCGTGACAGGAACTTTTCTGCCAATCTCAGGTCACTTCAGAAAGCGCATGTTCCCATTGGCTGGTTTACAAAGATGCATTTTCACACCTAGTGAAAGCCTGATACAATGATGAACAACTCAGGAGGAAATGCTGCTCTTTCAGCTTGAGCAACAACTGCAAACATAGCAAAGCAACCCAAGAAAAAAAAAGACGATCATCTAAAAGAGGGAGCGACAACAAATGAAATGAAACACGAGTCAGGTAAAGGGTGGGTCGGAGCTACGAGGGGGAGTTGCTCCCTTTGGAGTCTCATGCCTCAGTTAGCTTGATTTCCAGACGTTGCCTTCCTCAGCTTTAAGCTGTAATTAGTCCTTCTGTGGTGTTCACACCATCATTGCTTGGGCCTTTATGTTTTGCAGCCATTGATTCCAACTCTTTCATCTTTATACTCAAAGAATGACCTATTTAAGACTTAACCTACTTTTAATTTTGATAAAAGTGACATATTCTGTTCACATGTTGCATATCTTCATTCCATGCTTTTTTCCTCCTCAGAAGTCCCTCTGGTGCTTTAGGACAAGTGTACACATATGTTATCATAATGTTAAACACAGAGCAGCCAACCATAAAGTCCTCATTGTTAGAATGTAACACATCATAAGAGTCTTGAGGGCTTTGGGAGACTCAACCCTTTTCTGCTTTAAGGAGACCGCGCTCTTGTTTGAGTTGGGGGTGACTGTGAGACAGGAGTTTCATGGAAATGGAAAAGACAGGAAGCTCAGCAGAGCTTATGCGAACAGTAATCTGAGAAATTACTCGTTTTTAGCCGTGAGAGATACGACCGGAGTGAGTCCCTTCAGACTTTGGGCCTTTATTAATGTCCGGGTTCAGGTTCTCTCTAAGGAATGCATGACCGAAGACGAGCTCCCACTTTCATCTCCCAGTTAATGAGAAAAGGCCAGATAACCATTGAGCCCCTCTAGGCTTGAGCAGAGATATGGAAGGCCTATTCTCGTTGTAATCTCCGAACATAAAGCTTCATGCTCCACTGCCCTGGGATCCACGACCACTTCAATGAGTTAATATATACACATTTAAACATCATGTACAAGATGTGTATTTGCTCTGGTTCTTTACATTAGCTGTGGCTCTAAATGGGAGTCTCTTTCTGAAGATTTATAGCCCTCAGGCATGCCTTCAGAAACTCTTGTGTTTTCGTCAGACGCACTGCTGGTGAAGGACTGAGATTAATTGTTTGGAACAATCTGACAAATTGGACTCCTTAATCCACTTAATGTCTACTAATATAACAAACAGAGAACGACAGTTAGACTGGTACAAGAAGTTAAAGACGTACCTATGAACATTTGTAGAGCAACAAAGAATCAAATGACTTTGAAATATAAACTCATAGTGACGAACTCACAGAGAATTACGACCCGACTCTGCAGTTCCCCTTGATGCAGCCAAGGTGAAGCATCTTTAACGTCACTGTTTTGGTCTAAAGGCCAAAGTCTTTACTGTTTCTGTTCAGTCTCACAGCTCTTGTCAGTTTTGTTTCCTGCAGCAGCTGTTTTCAGGCAGTAGACACTGGGATTTTTTAAAAAACAAAACAAAAAATGCTTTCGACTGCCTGCCAAGCATCAAATGGGAGGCAGACAAAGTTCACACCTAGCTGGTGAATATAGTGGAGAATTTGGCCTTCAAAGACTGTATAAACTTTCTTTTTCCCCTGCCAGCTTGTCTTTGTTCTTTTTATTTTTCCTGGTGTTTGCTCTTAAGGATTTAGACTTAGCTTTGCTGTTTGGTTTTTGGATTTTTGCCCTGTCTCTGCCTGGATTTGTTTGCTTGCGCTGGACTTACCTCTTGTGTATGACCGCCATGTTTTAAAGTAACTACATGCTGGTGCCCCACATCTTACCTACAGCAGCAATTTAGAGATCTGAGATTTCTATCGTGTCTTTTACAATGCCTTTGCTCAGTTCGCCTAGTCAGCAGACACACGACAAAATGCTTATGGCACACAGGGCGGAATAGACAATTTGTTATTTACAAGCGTGATGATCTGCTGCTCTATTTTTCACTATCTATGGTTGGAAGCAGAAGGATATTTTCTGTAGATAATTTCAATATTTTTTTTGGCCGAACTGGCATGGTGCAAATAGCCCAAGTGTCGTGTTTCTTTCACTCTCTCCCAAAACGAAATCTCGTGCATTTAAAGGGGCTTTAACAGTAAAGTCCTGAGTGTTTCCCAGCACTTGAGTCTGTCCACAATTGTTAGATTTAATTTGCCCTCATTAGTTGCAAGCAGAAGTGTTACAATGTTACTGAGACTGCAAGATGTGCAAATATGTAATAATTTGCTTGCAGCTTTAAAAGTTGTTATATCACTTTTGAGTCTTCAGATTGTTGTGCTGCTCCCTAGTGGCCAAAACTAAAGAGAATATCTCTTGTCACCAATTTGGCCTCAATTTTGGGTTTGTGGTTGTAATTAAAGGTTCAGATGAAAAGTTAAAAATGGACACATCCTTAAAAATATTAAGGAAGGCGCAGGGACCAAAAACGTGTGAACAAGCAGGTAAAAGATCCACACACTACGCGTAACCCTACGCTGCTCCTCCCCAAAAACTACACGGTGCAGTAACGTGAACCGTAAACACTTTAAGTGGTCTGCTTGGTGGACTCACATTTCCTCCTAAGCATTTCCAGCTTCTTCTTCTCCTACTCCACACATTTCCTGCTCATGGATCGGGTAGAAGAGAGATTGATCACAAACATCGGTGTGGACGTGGTAACTGCAAAGCAACGCGAGCATGCGGCGCACAAGTATAAACGCGTTTCAGTGATGTAGGCCACATGCGTAGCTTACGGTGTGCAGCCAACACAGACGCATAAATCAGACTGTAGAAAAACGATTTAATAATTTACGTCAGTGAAGTGACGTATCGAGCTAGACGCTCTTCATCAGACTAATGTAATTATACTACCAGAATAATTGTGGAGAATAGGAACAAGTTGTGAAAATGATTCAGAAAAAGCCTGAGTAATGAGATGATCAGAACATCTGTCACATTTTTAAGACCTATGTCTTGGTTAAATTTGACTTACTGTATTTACTATAGTTGTAAACACAAAATTAATTGTTTTTCGTAAAGCAGATGTATACATCCTGTCAAAACATGCAGAAGAACTGCAGGCAGTTTTTAAACTGCATTATTTGGTTTCTTCTACTCTGTAACTTGTCCATATTTTCATGTGCGCAACATGTGTCCGGTAGAAAGAGTTTAAAGGACGTGTCTAGCAACAGTGGAGTTTATCTCTTTGTTGTAGGAGATCACAGGCTCATTGTAGAATATGAAGTATATTCATGAGAACACCATTTTCTCTTTTTCATTATTTCAATCTCAGTGATTGCTCCTCTGCTGTCAGTGATTTATTCAAGAGTCCTTTGGAAACTTGATGTAAAACACTGAAATAAGCACTTTGCTCGAAAACTCCCCGAACAAATTCATGATTGTAAAAACTGTTAAAAAACAAGCTGAAGGAAAGAAATGTTGCACATTTACCAAACTTGTGATAATTTAAATTCGACGACCATATCACATCACCGACCAGTCTCTTCTGCAGGCACCAGCAATGTGGCATTATCATTTAACCGCAGACATCAATATCAATTATCATTTTTCTTACTCACGTCTTCCCATTCGTCCCCCCGCCCCGCCTGAACCGCTCCATTTCCAATCTCCACTCCCATTAATGCCTTTCTGTAATTGCATTAGGAGCGACAAAGGGGAAATAGATGTGCAAAACGTATGTTCCAGAAGGAAAGTCATTTCTCTGCATTTGCAGGTAATTGAATTTTAATTGTGATGCAGAAAGGGCATTTGCAAATGAGTGGGAATAAAAAAAAAGAGACAGAACAGCAGTGGGCATTGACAGTCTTTTTTATGACACTGACCATCTAGTTAACCACTCTATCTGACCACAAAACCTGTGTTTATTGCACAGATGAGACTTCACATGACAGGTTGCGCCCAGATTGTGCCCCTGCACACACACTAATACAACCTTTAGCAGCAAATCAGGCCTGACTCAGCATCATTGTCCTTGAAATGACTCTCAGCTCATTTGCCATTTTGTCCTGCAAGGGAAAATTCTATAAGATAGATCAAACAGTGAGATTATTCTGTGGCAGCAGCCTTCTGCTGAAGGAGAGCTGGTAAACATATATAGTGTGGTAATAGAAATTATGGGGTCAAAGCTTGTGGCATTGAGAGCTGATACACACATGCACACGCACACACACACACACACACACACACAGAGGCACACTGTTGGTTTGTTGTGATTAGATTTTAGACTTTTGGGTTTTATGGGGGAAAAGTTGATTGGTGTTGTGGAACAAGTGTATAAAAGAGGAATGAATGATAGAGTTTAGGAGCTGTGTGGCTTGGTCAGTGATCGTAACTGCCTCGTTTAGAGCAGTCGACACTCACTCATTGGTCAATTTTAAGGTATAAACTGACTTGAGGTTGATGTGCACACAGACACACACACACACACACACACACATATATATATGTTAGTGCTGTCAATCGATTAAAATATTTAATTGCGATTAATCGCACGATTTTCATAGTTAATTTGCGATTTATTGCTTTTTAAACTGTCAGTTCTAAATGTACATTTAAGAAATATTTTTCAAGTTTTCAATACTCTTATCAACATAAGAGTGAAAAAATATGCTTGCTTTATGCAAAGGTATGTTTTTTAATTATTATTGCAGCAATCCAAAATCAATGGAAAACACTATGACAAATCATCGAAAAATACTGTAATACATATTTGATTGAGCACTCTGTACTCAGAAGTGTTTAGTAGTTTATATGTAAATTAGCCATGTGCTTTTTATGCAAATTAGCCGTGAGCTGCAGATAAAAAGGCGCTAAAATGCTGGTCAGAGATCATCATCATTGGATGGTAATATTAATGATGTTGGTGTGCAAACAAACTATTAAAATTATTTAGCTTGCCAACAGTTGTGTTGGTCAAGCTGAACCTGCAGGACAAACTGCGATGCAGAGATGATGGAGAAGGAGTAACGTTAAGGAGGTCAAAGTAATTAAGTGGTGTCTGTGGTAACATAATTTGAGCTGCTGACTCTATTTTTAGCTCACTGGAACTTAATTGCAAACATCAGCTGCTCATTTGTGAGCTAGCAGGATTAGAGTTGGGGTTTTAT
>JAQLOL010000014.1:4513587-4534201 GCA_029783665.1 Naso thynnoides
AGAATGAAAGCGTTCACAATTACGTTCATCAAACGGGAATACAGTACGTTCAGTTCACCTTCGCCCAAAATATGAACGAGTTCATGAACGATCGTTCATTGAACGCGTTCAGGCACAACCCTGCCAATTACATCACCTACACACTGACATCGTCATCATCGTCATGAGAAAACACCTAGAACAATCAAGTCAACATTCAACAACAAAAAAAACCCATCATTCTCACAAAAAGTCAGATAGCTGAATACATAGATACATTGCAGAGCAAAAACAGAGGTAAACAAATACATAGGAGTACTTTTATATCTCAAAAATTACATAAACAACACTGGAAGATTACTTCAATAATTCAAACTTGATAGAAGTTAGACAAGTCTTTTGGAGCCTCTCCCTAAATGAAAAAAGACATAGAATTAGATCAGATTATATACAAATTCAGGCTCAAAATGGAAATAGCAACCCAGATTAAAACATTTTAAAAGACTTTTTTTGACTTGAGAGAGGTGAAGTTTGTTTTTTATATGTTTCACTCGATCAAGCAAGAAAGCCTAGACATATAATTCGTGTGTTTTGAATGTGTTTTAAATGAAAGTAAACTGAAATTGTATTAAAATAACTAGTATACACATTTTTTTTTAAAAGCAACCGTACGTTTGACCGTGACCCGTGACCTCAAAAAAGGAAACTTAACAATGCATGTTAATACGTCGAACAATACAGCAATTTTAGTAAAGCCGGGTCATATTTTACGAAGAAAATGTCCTCTGGTTTCCCCTCTGATGTCCTGCGACTGCTCTGCCTCAACTCTGTGATTCACGGAGGTTTTCTGAAAGCAGCATGTAGGCTGCCTGCAGACCAAAGCACCGAGTAGTTGCTGGGAACAGCTCCACTAAATATAAGACGCAAACAGACAGAGCAATCGTAAGACATCGGAGAGAAAACTGGAGGACATTTTCTCTGTAAAATATGACTACTTTATAAAACGGCTTTTTTGTGTTTTTAATTTTTCAAAGTCATGGGTCGTGGTCGAAGTCACATAATGTTGCTTTAATAATTAGCTACAGAACCCTTTTATTTCTCTTGGAGACACCTTAAAACATATGTTGTCTTAAACACCCGTGTGACTTTTATTTTGGATTTTACAGGAGATGCATTTTGCATCCGTGTTAAAAATGCTTCTCTGGTCTTCATTAGCATCCATTGTTCAAGACACAATCACACATACCATTGGAAGCATTGTGGTCACCAAAACTCTAAGCTAGTGTTAAAGTTCCTGTCGATTTATGGCTGTAAGAACCTCAATAAATCATTCCAGAGATGAGAGTCGGTGGAATTTCTCAGGTAGGCTACAGGTCTGCAACCTGGCCGGAGCCTGACGGGACCCAACCGGCCTGACAGTTTTGATTTATTAAGCAATTACTTGCTAGTTTATCATTATGATGGTTTTTTGGTGTGTGTTATCAGCAGGGGGAGGGGTTAAGATTTTGTGTAGGTGCGTGAGATGGTTGACAAACTAATGCTTTGTAGGGCTTTATTACTGCTGTATATGTAGGACTGTGTAATATTAGACATGGAGAAAAAGATGGACTCATGAGAGCAGTAGTTTCAAGGTTACAGGAGGAATAAAGTCAGGACAAAATGAATTTTTCCTCAGAGTTTTTAACCACTTTAACCCTCTGACACATTTTAAAATGAAACAATATACGAAGGAGAAATTGCTCACAGCAAAATTATGCTAACACAGGAAGACACTGCATTAATTTAAGGGGTCACGTACCAAAAAGCTTTGGGAGCTTCATTTACGGCCATGCTGAATTAATCTCTCTTTTTTAGTGAGGCATTTATTATGATCAAAGCAATTTTAATCAAACAACAAGAGTTTTACGAACATGATCACTGTGGGGAGTTTGTCCTTATACAAACATATAGTAGGAAAATATGTATTCAGTGCTTAGACTGAAACATTTATAAAAGACAAAGAATAAGCTAATCCAAATCTGATGCAGATGTGTAAAACTTTTGTAACATCTACAGGTATTTTCAAAAACAATGATTTATTTTAAGTATTTTTTTTTTTTACACAAGTAGCAGTGGTTAATTTCATGTTGTTTTTAAACCTGTGACAACTGGCAGTGTTGTAATTTAGCTTCAGCCATTTGACAACTCAGAGAGGAGGAAGTAAGCACATATAACAGAGACACGGACCTAAGAAACATTATGTCACCTGATATCTTATATTGAATAGTAATCATTGTATCATGATATGTGATTTTTGGGCAGACGCTGATACTGATATTAAGGAGCAAGATAATTCCAATATCTGATATATTAGCTGATAAGATATATCACGTTTCAACAAATTTTATTTTAAACATCATTGCACTGAAGTGGCTGCGGCTCAGTAGGTAGAGCGGCTGGTCTACCAATCACAAGGTTGTTGGTTCAATCCCTGGCTCATGTCAAAGTGTCCTTGGGCAAGATACTGAACCCCAAATTGGTGAACGTGTGTGAATGAGTTCCTAATGAGCAGGTTGTCTCTTTGTAGAGAAGTCATCTGCCCTTAGTGTGTGAATGTGTGTATGAATGGGTGAAGGCTGACTTGTGTTGTGAAGCGCTTTGAGTAGTCAAAGACTAGAAAGGCATTTACTGAACAGAGAAGACTTCACTTATTAGTTAATTAATAATAACAGTTAATTCATAACAGACTGCCCTCTGCTGGACAAACTGTGTAAATATACCATTTATATATATAAATAAATATACTGCACATTTTTTCCAGTCTTCAATCTGTTTTGATATTGGCCCATATACTGATATGCCTGCGACAAGCCGATATCAGCCAATAGTTTGGCTTGGCCCTAAACTGGATATATGTTGTATCACCATATTCTTGCCATTACAGCTCTAATCATGCATATTTATGCCTTTGAATTGGAAAATGTCCTTTATTTGAAGGAGATGATAAGATGATAGAGTGTAATTCAATCCAGAGTAAGTATCATAAAATCCTCATTCTAATGCTAAATCTGGAAAAGTCACTGAGAAAAAAAATAAAAAAAATTCTCTGAACATTTGTGAATTCTCTGTGTTAATTTCTGTCATTGACTTTGGCTTCCTCCTAAAAAACACACACGGACAGATCTATGAGTAAGTGTGTAAACTAAAACAAGTGTTCAATAGCAGACAGTAGACACTAATTAAAATGACAGTTTGACTCCGTATTGGCTTGCTGTCTTCAGGTGAAGCACAGCAGAGATGACCTCTCCGCACGGAGTGGAAATGTAATTTCATGGCCTGTTAGACACTGAACTCCAGGAGTAAACAGAGAGGTGTTAGCGCTCACGTCTGATGGGGGCACACAAACACCACAACAGCACTCAGGAGGTGGCTCTTGTAGTCCTTCACATCGAATCCCTCTCTGGCTCAACTGCTTTTCGCTTCAGCCCTGAGAGAGCAAACACTGGCGAAGTGGATTGAACTTGTCCTAATAAGCACTCCTCCAATAATTAGTAATAAATGGAGAATTCGAGCAGGTTGTATGAGTGTGTGTTTTTAATGGGTGTGGTGGGTAAAGAAGCTTGGGATTGAGAGAGGGAAACTTGAGACCATAGATGACTATTCAAGAAATTAATAAAAATGCGAAATAAAGCAATATATTTTTCTGCAGGCAGAGAGGCAACAAGCAAGAATGAAACAAACAAAATTTCAGATTGATTCAGGCCTTCGTACTTCATCATTGACACTATAAAAATAAAAAAAATACAAAAGGCAGTTTGATCCAGGAAAGCAATCCCATATTTTTTGTCATAAAGACGCTGCAGCATACAGCAGATGTCATTCTCAGTCTCACTCCATTCATTATGTATACTGCAGATACACCAGAGGTACAAACCAATTCATACTCGCTGGATTTAAAGAAAGTGGTACCACCTGAAGATCTGGGGCCCTGGTAAAAAATTCAGTGAGTGCTGTCAAAGTAGAATGTGAGCAAAGGGAAATTCAGAGCCTATAATGACTCTCTGAAGACATCAAAAGTGAGAGAAAACATATAAAACAATTGATTCAGGTTTCATCCCACAGGCTTTCCATCAGACTTGGCAAATTAATCATCTAGTAGGTTGCATAACCCACATCTCTCAAATGATGGACTATGCTACCCTGCCGAGATAAAGAGATTCAATAATTCACAGAATTGACCTTTGTTGAACCTTTTACTTATTCTCTCAGGAAAGGCCTGCTTTTATTCCATCTATTCACTCTGACAGAGTTCAAGACAATATCAGTCTGAGCAGAGAGACTGGCCTGTTGCAATCAAATAGGTCTGGCAAATAAAACTCCAAATGTGGCGCGCTATCTCTGAAGTCAGATGGGAAAATCACACAGGTATGGATTATAGCATTGATTCCTATTCTTTTATTTAATAGAAAACAAGGGAAGGAAGATTAAAATTGATTTAATAAAATGATAAAAAATAAATAAGCTACTGCTCTTCTGAAACCAGCTTTCTTCAACCGCACCTCCGATCAAAGGAGGAACACTAACAGTGCACACTCGTTTCCATGTGTGCTTAAATGCAGCAACACACTCACAGCCAGTAACGTGCAGTGAAGTGCTTGGCTGGGCAACATCAGCCAGTATTAAAATCACACTGTGCATACATACAAAAACATATATAAGGTATAACTCAATATTAAAATCACTGCAAAGTCAATGCTCTGTCAAAAATGTTGTCATTAACATAGGCAGATTACAGCACACACACAATTACTACCTATGAGACCAATAGGTGAGTCGTTTTTTTGAGACGGGGTATGGTCAAGTTTAAGGCTAGTGCCGTTAACTTTTAGTAGTCTGGTGTTTGTTTCACGTTGCCGCTCTTACTTCAAACCTGAGTCTGGGATTTGAGGCAGTTTTTGAACAACCAGCAGGTAGAATGAACATTAAAGTTTGTCCATTTTGGATTAAAAGCAGTGCTTTAAGTGGGCTGGTATGCGGTACCCCCACTTCTAGTTTTTACCCTATGGCGTACCGGGACTTTTTACAGCGTACCGGGATCACTCACAAGTTCCCAGTACTTCCTTTCCTGTCTCCTCCATATCAGAGTATCTCTTGGCAATTCATCACATTTGGTTGCAATACGTGACGCTTGCCTCTCTTCTCTCACGGACTACATGACGCTTACTTTTTGGTTCTCGAGGAAGTGGAACATCTCACTGATGCTGCATCCGTGCACTAACACTAGGATTAAGGTGTCTTGTGTGCGCTGCGGAATGGCTGCTCTGCGCATTTGCTTTGTGCTCTGTTGTCCATCATTACCCACTGGCTGCATTTCAGATAGAGTCACAGCGATGTAGAGTGAATGGGGAAGAGCAAAGAATAATAAGAAATATATTTTTAAAAAAGGTAGTAATGGCGCAGGAAAGCAAACTGGAGTAGATTCTGATGATGACACAGCTCTCTGACAGTCTAATATATATATTCAAATACCGAGGAAAAAAACTCAAAGTAGGCCTCGTTTGTTAAATAAATCAATTTTGTGAAAATCATCATTATCTTCTAGTATCTTTTATGAACTGTAAGAATTCAGAATGTGGACTAATACTTGATGATTTGCTGATACCGGCCACCCAGTTCACATACTAACAGGTGAAATGCTCAATACGGCACTTATTCTTTTTCCACTTTAAGTACTGATTAAAAGCTTCATTTTTGCTGCCTAATTTTCTCATTTTAAGGGTTCGCCATTCTTGTCTGTGTGCGTCTCGCCTCTGAGTAAGGTCATGTGGGCAGCTACCATAAAGGCTACGAATGCTTCACTGGCAAGAAGCAGAGGAACATTGTGCCTCAGCGTTGCCCATTGAAGACAGTGTAAGAACAGACTATGCATATGCAAACCTTCTAAACCTTCTTGTTTTAATTCTCAAAGGGCGAAGAGAAGCAGAGGTAGTCTGCCTCAGTCGCCTGTATTCACACAGGCCGGCTTTGTTAGCGAGCTCTGCTGAACGGAGGCATTCATTACATTGTTTGAAATAACTTATTTTACATTTTAATTTTTTATGACAATGAAACAGCAATAAAAACAAAATCCCAATAAAAAATATTAAAAATGAAATATATATTTAATTTTGATCTTTCTGTTTTTTTTAACCTAGCCCACCACTGTTCACAAGACAAAAAGAAGACAAGATCATGTGGTCAAGGCACCACCACCACAACCACCAGCAGCAGCAACAGCAGCAGCAGCAGCAGCAGCAGTCTTTTGTTTCACATAGACTGGACAAAATGACTCAAACACTGACACACTCATTAAAACGGACTTTAAAGGAAATAAAAAGCTGATAACATGCGGCTATGGCTCAGTAGTTAGAGCAGGTCTTCTACCAATCAGAAGGTTGGATCTACATGTTGAAGTGTTCTTGGGCAAGATATACTGAACCCCAAACTGCTCCCAGTGGCTGTGTCATTGGTGTGTGAATGTGTGTGTCTGAGTTCCTGATGAGCAGGTTGGCCCTTTGTAGAGAAGTCACCTGCCCTATGTGTGTGAATGTGTGCGTGAATGGGTGAATGCTGACTTGTGTTGTAAAAGTGCTTTGAGTAGTTGAAAGACAAGTGCTACATAAATACAGTCCACTCAGCATTTAGTATGAACACTACTTTTAAGCAGGATGTCATTATAGTTGGTTGCATTGAATAAGGTTTGTTTCGCATACTCAGTGTTTAGTGTGACCCAAAACCAGTTCTGAGATAGAGGGAAGTGTGTTTTGGCATGTGTGAACACAGCAGTCGCATTCGGGTATGGACCAAAGTGACCTCCCTGACGAGGTCCACTTACAAACTCTGATGTGGTGCATTTGTGGTATGAACTTGATCTGATCTTGAGCCACCTCAACTGTAGCAGAATTGTGCTTTTTTGGCCCAAACCAGCTCCCGTAGCCAGCTGCGCTCCGCATTATGGATATAGGATGACTTAGTAAACAAGCAGTTAGCAGTTTGCCGTGACACAAACGCGAGTTGAGGGTTGACTTGGAGCAGTGACAAAATATGTTGCCTTCTTGATATTTGGGCGGACGACAATATAACTTAAGAGCTAGAAAAAATGCCCACAAATCATGGAGAGTTCAAAATGTTTCAGCGATAGGCTGAAGGAGAGAGGATTTGACCAACGCGATTTCTCAACCATTGAACTGAATGACAGCTGTCACATGGCTTTTGTTGATACATCTGGTTCACTTGAAATTTTGTCTTTGTGAAACTAAACTGAAAGAAAAGAGAATATGCAAATGAGCACAGACTTCACGTGATTATTTGGATCAAATGAACTGAACTACAGGTTTAAAAACACCTGAAGTCTGTAAACTGGAAATTGGTTAGCAAAACTGTCCAAATTAAACAAATTGTAAAATGTATAAAGAGAAAAGTATCTGTGTCTGACCAGTAACTCTTAATTTTTTCATCACCCATTCTGCTATGCAATTTTAAGCGTGGCAGTTAGCCTGGACCACAAACCTGATTGAGTTCGGTCATGTTTAATGGATTATTACACAAAAAAGGCTGAAAGTGTGTAAAAACCACAGGTGTTAGTGTTGATTTTTAGAGGAATCTGCTGTATATAGTTATAGTTTTGCAGTTAAGCATTATTTTCAGCAGATAAGTGAATAGATTACAACTAAAATTCTTTTTTTTTTTGGGTGAAATGTCTTTTCAAGAAGCTGTGCCCAGCAAATTATTTGCCATTCTTGACATTTTTGCCTGAAATATGACTTGATTGATCAATCAACCATCAAAATAGTTTGCGATTAATTAACTTTGGAAAAACTAATAAATAAAAGAACCCAATTAGCACCCTCCATTGCTTTGGGAGTTATAATACCCATTCTTTTACAGAAACAGAAGCAATTCCATAAACTGCTCACAAACCACAAACTTAAATGAACCCTTTAAGAAATGGCATGAAAAAGTCAAACAACACATTGCTCATGTAGCTGCTGTAATTTCAGCTGCTATCAATATGTCACAGAGTAGGAGCCAGAGGATAGCAGCGAACACAGAGACTTTTCTTTGCAGTGCTCACAAACGTGCCTCATAGTCTCAGCATTCTCCTTCCTCTGACTCATTGGTCCATTACCTCTCTCTTTCTGCCCTGCCCTTCACATCCCTCCTCTGGACACCCATGACCCCATGTGTGGGAAGAGGTGGGAGAGATCAGAGAGCACAAAAGGACTGGCTGCTATTAATTTTGCCCAGGCAACCTTCACAATAATCCAGCGAGACAGCCGTTTAATTGCACTAACTCTGAGCCTGCGGCGAGCCTGCCTGTCCCAGCATTCTACTTTCTCAGTGAATACCAAGGAGCCGTCTCACTTCGCCTTCATTAGGGGAGCAGAAAGATGGTGTTAGAGAGAGAGTGAGTCTGCTCCTTTTCATCTCCTCTCTTTTCTTTCCTGTGCTCATTTTTATTTTCCCCAGCATGGTTATCTAAATCCTCCACAGAAAAACGAGTCACAGGAACCACATAACCAGGAAAGGTTGTCGATGACCTTTTCGATCTGGGTTTATTTTTAGAAAGAAACTGAAGTATTGTTCACTTTCAACAATGAGTTACAGCCTCCTGGTGGGAGACATTTTGGAACAAAGGCGGAGAATGAGTGGCCATGTGCCCTGAAGATAGTCTGTGTTAGAGCCGCAGAGGTCACAGCAAAGCATGAAGACTGCCTGGTTCATATATCATCCCTTTCACCTTTCTTAGAAAAATTAACATTCTAATAGGACATTACAAAAAAAAAAAGAAGCTGGTTCAAAGAAAATTGAAAATTTTGAGCCAAAATTAAAGGCTGTCTGCATTATTATCATACAGTACACGGCTAAATTACTAATAACTCCACTTATTCCCAAAGTTTGGACTGACACTAAAAGCCTGTTCCTACCAGCTCATAGACATGAGAACATACCTGCTTTGCTCTAGTTACTTTGTTCTGCCCTTGTTTTTATTTTTGTAAGTTTTAAGTGCTCCACACCAAGAGAACTAGTTTGCAGAATACAGTGAAAGAGGAGTCAGTTGTACAAAGACAACTTTTGATTAGCTGTTAACTGTTGTTAACTTTTAACCATCTATTGCTTTTTTTGTCTCTTGGTCAAATTATTATTTGCACATCTTTTAAATGAAAATCAGTTAAACAAACAAATGTTCAACCGCGCAACAAAATTCTGTATTTATTATTCTTCTTCTGCTGTTTTTTCCGTCCTTAACTACTTCCATATGATTCAGCATATTTAAACCATCCCAACCACCCCAAAAGATTCAGAAAATTCAGGACATTCCTGCTTCCATTCAGATTTTTGATATCATTCAAAAATTCCAAAATATTCCAGGTTTTCTAGGAATTTTTGCTCTGTCATTTCTTTCGGACAAAACCTTCAAGGTTCAGAAAATTCACAGTTATTCAAATCTAAACTGTTCAGCCATATTTCTGCCTAGAAACTCCATTCAAACTCTAAAACATTCATAAGACTTTTAACTATTAAACTTGTATTCACATGTTTTTGTTACCTTTTGCTTTTTTTGAGATATCACAGCTTTTCAGTGTTTAAACAGCATTTCAGCATGGCTTCAGCTTTTTCAACAAACATTCAAAGAGCATTGACAAGTCAGTGTCAGCCAGTCAGCTTTCAGCATTCACACGCAATTTAATATAAAATTGCCTTTTCTATTTACATTTAAAATTCAGTTTCAATGTTTTCTTAATGCTTCATTTTTAATGTATTTCTATGCTCCTGTAAAGTGCTTTGAATTGCCTTGCATTTGAATTGAGTTTTAAATAACTTGGCTTTATTTGTTAGTGTCTGGGCTAAGCTAACCAGGTAATAACTTTGCTAACTGATTATTAGTGGGATTGCTACTGAATGACATGGCGTACAATGTAGCAAACAAAACCTTAACAAAAAACAGAGAAAGAGAGAGAAAATGCAGCTAGTACAAGCCCTGTCATGAGCATGTTAGCAGTTAGCGTGTAAGCTACAGCAGTTCAGCAGTTCATTTAGCAGTCCGGCAGGAAGCCGCTGTGTCACAAAGCATTTAGAACCGAATACTTCACAAACACACATGGGTTAAGTCCACTGTAGCTACTTCTTTCCGGTGTGGCCAAACTTTGTAATCTTTCATCATGATACAACCTGACCTTGTTCACTCCACAAAATGCTAATGATGTTTAAGTGGTGGTGTCACAAGAAGTGGTGATTTGGGGGCAAAAGAAAGTTATTCAGTTAGAGCCCTTGACTTTTAACTCCTCCTGTTTATAACCTCGAAGGTCGTGCACTACATCTGATGAAACAGGCCATTTAGATACTTTGTAGAAAATCGTTTTGCGGGGTGAGAATGGCTTGACAAGTGATCCTCCATCCTGTCAGTCTTTACTCAATTCCTCTCTATCTGCTATTTTGCTGACCCCTCTCTCAACAGCCATCCCTTCACCACGGGTAATTACAGTACAGTCGCGCCATGGTCAGTAAAAGCCGAGGCCGACCACTCCAGCGGAAGGTACATGATCCATTAGCCGAGCTCAGGGCTCGACGGCCCATTCCTCATTCCCATTTGTCTTTCCCTAAAACCCCTCCACAGCCCCCAACCCACTCTGTTCCAGACATCTCCCTTCTTCTTCTGCTCCATCAAAGATAGGCTACAGAATTCAGCAACTGCAAGAAAAAATCTTTAAAAACTAATTTCAGCTTGAGAGCTCCACAGAGCTTTTTTAGATACCTGAATAAAACTGAGCTGTGATAGCCAGGCAGCGAGCCAGTAAGCCGGTATGTACTCTTAACAGAATCACTCACCATGGGAGGATTTTGACAAAACTGAGCTCAGCTGCCTTGGATTCAATAAAGGCAAATATATAATTTCATAGGCTACACTGCTTGAGTCCAAATAATATAACTGGCCAACTACGAGCTGCAGCCTGATAGCTTCGCTGTGTTTTGATTTACAATGTCATGATCACAAAATCGGAGATACACACAGAATCAGCAACCTTCAGACGACAGCGACCGCTTTCACTGTTGAAAGACGTAGAAATGTGTTTGTGGAGACATTCACTCCTGATGAGGGAATCAAGGAACAATCGCACACAACACAATGAATCAGTATAATGGCAATTTTTGAAACAATTACACTCCATTTTTGCTGCTGCCACTTAGCTGGGTGACTCATGCTGCCTTTTGTGCTGACATGAGTCTAACAGGTGTAATTCTTGTAGGCTCCAGACTCAGAAAAAGAGAGGAGAAAAAGTTCATTCCTGTAATGACCTTCTCCACAGCTAATAGGTAAATCCATTAGGAGCAGAGCACACAGAGAGGGACCAAACTGGCGGGACTGCAGCTTCCTGTCACGTTCCAGAGGTAGCGCCTCTTGTCTTGTTCAATCAGGTGCAAAGTCTGCACTGATCGATGGCCTTTCCTGTGTGTTTTACCCCTTTCAGTGACCCACATGTTGGGCTACATCCCCCTTAAAAGCCGCCTTGTTGTCAGGCTGCAAACTCATTTGGTTATTTTACAGCAATTACATTTCATTTTGTCTCTCTAATGATTTCTGAGTTATTACTGGAAACTCAAATGCAATCAGAAGACACACAACATAACCTAATATTTGAATTGAAAACATAGTCCTTAAAATGATTCCATTCAAACTGATTAAGGTAGTTGTCATGAATCACACAGTGTGTCAGTAAGCTGTCAGCCTTTCCCTAAAACTTTTCATATATAAATATCTTGCTGGCAGTTGAATGATGCTGCTTTAATATCATTTTTAACAAAGTTACTTTTGGCAATTACAGTGTTATTTACATATTTTAAAGTAAAAGTAGAGGACTTCTTTGGCTTAACTTTGTCATTATGATGTATAATTTGATTAAACAGTGTAACAGTGGTTGAAAAATGACACCATTCGCTGTTAAATTGGTCTCCATAAGCCCTGTTTCTATCATGATATTTCCTTTGCCATCTGGACGAGGGTTTTGTGAAAAAATGAATTCTCTGCAGTCTCTGTCCTGATTGGCCGGTCTATGCTGCACTTTTATAATGACAGGTGACCTCAAAACGAGCTGATTAGCTGTTTGTGCCTCACACTCTGACTCGCCTCTGCCAACAACAGAGTGTCTGCGAGCCACGCCGTCATTCGGCTTGAGCTCGAGCTGAGACGGACCAGTTTACTCTGCAGCAACTTTCTCTGCTACCTCTTCATCCCGGGTCAATCGGGTCCCGGTGGTATTTCTGCCTTTTAAAAAAAAAGGAAAAAAAAGTATATATAAAGGTCCTAACAGCCTTTGTGAGGAATTTGTGAAGCATTTTTATTTTGTGGTTTGCATTTATTGGTGGAGATGGTTTTAAGCAGTCACAACAGGTCATTTTAAGAAACCAAAAGCAAAAAAACTCTATCCAATAGCCACTTTATCTAAGTCACAAACATACGACACACATATGATTACTGAACGCAGAAGTATGTAAACACTTTTTGATATGTAGGAACATTTATTTGTAAAATGCTGCAATCTTTAAGAAAATCAGCAAGTCTTACCTCAAATGTGCATGACTCAGAACACATTGCAATCAAATCAAATTCTCTTCTTACTGTGGGAAAAAGGATATGTATTGGAAACAGCAGGAATAATTGTGTTACCACGGCCCTCTATTCCTCTCATGGAAACCTGTAGATTGATTCTATATAGAACAGAACAGTAGGAGGGACAATAATTGTTTTTCATGTGGTGAGTGATGACCTCATTGCATATATTCATACACTATATGCATGAATTCATGTATATTAATATATGTATATGTATGAATTTGCCGGATGTGTGACTATGAGAAATTATAGCTGTTGGTGTGCTTTCATCTCTCCTTCTGGTCTCTCGCTTTCCCTTTTTCTTGTTTCTCTCCCCAACCTGCACAGATGAAATCACTTCTGCTGACCCTAATCTAAAAGCAAGACACGAGGATTAATAACTTGCCTGATATGGAATATGCACAACTTTCTGTCAAACAGATGAATAGGCTGCAGTCCAATTGAAATAACATATGAGGAGCTTTTTAATCATTGGGTCAAGGCAAAAAAAGAAATCTTCTCGTTTCATTCGGCTTTCAGACAAGAGAAAACGACTCAGCTCAGGGTTACAGAAACAAGCCTTCAAACAAAATGAGAAAAAAAGCAAGATAAACATGAACATAATTTAACATTTGAAGCAAAGGGTGTAATTACAATGTATGGTAGCTACCTTGATTTAAAAAAAAAAGACAGATTTCAAAATCAGTTTTCAGATATCATAATTTTTAATGTTATGGCTGCCGTAATGGATTTTTTATTTATTTTTTTTGTCCGTTAGGGGGCAACAAGATAAGCTGCAAGCAAAACAAAAACAAATGGTGACATTTTAAGGTTGTTTTAGAACAGCTTTTTCTCAGGCTCAATGGGACATGTTTGATATTTACATTTTCAGCAGACACATTTACTGTTTATGGACACTTTTCACTAACGTTTAATTTTTGTGTTTTAGGGAGTTCAAAAAAGGACCCAAAACACCAAGCAAGTGGGTCAAGAAGTGAGCTTTACTATGTTAAACTGATACCAATGAACAAGAACTGAAGAAGAAAATTGGGGCAAATCCAAAACAATCAAGAAATACAAAAACTGAACTAAAACAAACCTCTTAATATAAATAACTTGTGTTTTTCACAGCCTGCTATCCTTGTTAACTGATTATTTTGGGGTTGGTGAATTTTCCAAATTAGGATTCTATACAATTATATAAGGAATAGAAAATAAATTGCAGATCAATCAAAAATGAATGTTTTTAATTGATCCAAAATGGACTAAAAAGCTTTGCAAGCTAAAGGAAACTGCACAGCATGGTGATAATACTCTGCAGGTTCTATAAGCGACCGTTTTTCGATCCATTGTTAATCCAAAAAAATATTGATTTGGAGTGCTTGGTGCAATAAAAGCTGTCCAATTTCAACAGATAGTGTGCAGTTAAAGTGCACCCTGAAATAGTCAGTGAAAGAAAAGCATTTTGCCGCTGCCTTCCAGTCAGCAATTCAGCACCATTTCTAGTGGACAGCTCCTATTAAGCCCCAAACCTCTGGTGCTCATTCAAATGCTCAGATATGTAGGAGGTGGTGGGCCATGGTTCCTTCCTAACACACACACACACACACTTACACACACACACACACACACACACACACACACACACGCACGCACACTTTCTCACATGCAGCTGTCCTTCAGGCTGAGGCGGAGATGAAAAAAAGTTAACTTATCCAACAACAAATTTTAAGTCATTGCTCTAACTTTTTTGTTTTGATAAATTGAATGTAATGGAAATTTCATAAAATTTAATTTGCCCTTTGATTTACTTCTTAATGCTGTGAAAAGAACAGCAAGTATTATAGCTTAGGAGGACTATGTTGTATGTCATTTTGAGATGGATGTTGACCTAAATGTCAAGGATGAATCAAGCCTGTATTTTTTGTCTCTGAAGCCAAAAACAGTTATCTTTTAAAAAACTTTGTAGTTGCGTTTATTCGTCTGTAAAGTCAAGCAAAGGCACAGACACACCAAATCTGGCAATGACGGATCTCAACGTAACGGAACACCCCACGCTCCGGCAAGTGGGCAGTACAGTATTCAGGTTGGATAGACGTACTGCAATTTGGGTGGTGCTTGATTTAGGCTCTTTTCAAGATAGTGGTCACAAACGTTCTCATTTTTCAAGTAAACAGTACACTAAAATATGTTCCTGAAAACATATGAAGCGAGAAACTGGCAACGCAGTAACAGAATCTAGTGTCATATTTGATCAGCACTGCCTGGTTTGACAGTTTGAGCGTACTTTCATGAGTCTGCTACGTTGCAGAGCTTATTTGCATAAGCAGAGGTCTGGTCGTGACCATGCAAAGTCAGATATGGAGAATGATCCGTCAACCCCCTGCACCGTACCCATCATGCACTGCACAGCCTGATCACCTCCTCTCCATAGAAAATAACTGGATTTGTTGACTTGACGTATGTCGATGGATTTGGTGTGTCCGTACCTTAATGGTTAGAGAAGCAAACCGGGGTCACAGGTTCAAACCCCCAGCTGACAGGATTAACCAGGGTGGTGAAAGTGAACAGATCCGCTTGCTCCACCCGAATTCCATTACTGAGGGCCGCATTCTGGTGTACAGGGCAGCTTCCAGTTGTGATCAGAGCATCCCAGAATAAAAAGAGCTTGCTCTCAGCGGACACTACATTGAATAAATAAAGGTATTAAAAATGAAGGGTTTGCAACAAAAGAGTATTTTGTACAAGGAGGATAAACACTGTAGAGTGGTTCAGCTGTCAGCTGAAGGGCAAAAAGAGACAAAGACACCTCCAAGAAACAGTTTAACAAGAATAAAAAAGAAACCAACAGACATTGGTAAGAGAAACTGAATGCTTTCCATCAAAGTCTGTGTGGATCTTGAAAGGGGTACAGGTTCCTATTTCAGTGTCAAGTGCACAATAATACCTGTAGCAGGCCAAAAATAACAGCTGTGTTGCTTTAGGACAGCCACTCTTGAGAGAAGACCTTGCTTTACATTATTATACAAAATTTACAGTGTGAAATACGCCTGAAGCTGTTGGCACTCTGCACTACAGTCTTAAAGGAAATCAACAAGTGTTGCCACTCCATTTTCCATGAATTAGAAATGAAGGCAAAGCAAAACACAATGAGATCAAGTTCCCTTTCATCCAGAGGAAACAAAATATATATGGACATTACAAAAAGAGGGAATAATGAGTAGCCATGTTGACATGTTCCTCTATTTTAACAAATGTTCCCTTCACATGAATGTCTATTCCTTAGCCTCAAAACTGAAATAAAAAGTTAGATGGCTGGTGTAACTGGATCACAGAATATCAGATGAGCCATCTATCTATCTATCTATCTATCTATCTATCTATCTATCTATCTATACAGAAAGAGATGAGAACATTTTTTTCCTTTCAAAGCACAGAATCAAAAGCACACAAGGCTGTGTATTGTAAGTAGTGTGCCATGTGCAAATATACCATAAGGAAATAATTCAGTATCATGTAAACATGATGTACTGCAACTAATCTCCACCTATGAACAGTCACCTTGACGCAAGAATATGTAACTGTGGCATTAACATTCCTTAAAGCAAATTGTTAAATAATAAAAAAGCATGTTCTGCCACCCACTAACCATACAGCTACACAGTCTGCATTCAGTTGTGTCTTATAACTGGAATGTTACGTGAGCTGCTATATTGTTGCTGCTGTTTACAGTTGACAATCAACTAGTGTCGGCCTTTAGATTTTGATAACATCACACAGATGTAAGGCCTCGCAAGTCCAAGAACTTTGTGACTGAAGTACAAATAAGCGTTGTTTGGATAAACTAAGTACATATTTTAAATCTATATGGTAACATTCTTGCCTAAAAATATATAAAAATTACTTTAGTTATGGATTTAGAATTCTCCAACAACACTTAAAAACAGTTTTTTGGCTGCTTGAGGTCAACAGACTGCAGTGTGTGTAGCTCCTCCTTTGGGTCCACTTAGTACCCCAATGAAATGATGAGCAAAACAGGTACAGTACAGTATGGTTATTTACCCTTTTGACAGTGGAAACGTTTTTAGGAGGTCCGCACACTGTTTAGCTCCCAAAGAATGAATTTTTATTCAGGCAACGTTTCGATCCACAGGATCTTCCTCGAAACATTGCCTAAATAAAAATGTATTCTTTAGGAGCTAAACAGTGTGTGGACTTCCGTTCCCTTTTCTGAGTTTTCAGGTTTTGTCTTGCACCTGGATATTTTACTGGGATGTGCACACACTTTGCCTCCTCCTCTGAAACATTTGAAACCTAGTCACCATTCACTTCAGTTGTTTACTGCAACGCCCTTTCCCTGCAAAACTCCAGCAGTGTTTTGTGAACTAAAAAATTTCACCAGACCTTCCATTGGCATACGAGTGAATAGATAAAAGACTGACTTTTCATTTTTGGGTGACTATCCCTTTAAGTGTCCACTGTGGACAAAACAATGCTAAACTGCATTTAATAAAAAAGCTTGGTAATAGTTTCAATGTAATGCCTTTCCTGTGAAGTTTACACCTTTTTTTTTGCTATTGTTTTTTAGGGCATTCCTCTAATACATTTCTTGAATTATTCCCAGGTGAATGCACTGTTATTTCACAGTGACGTTTAGGATAATTGGGAGCAAGTGTTCTCTCCCTCTCCGCTGTTCAAGGAAATGTCAGTCAGCATTAGCATACTCATTTATAGAGTCCTACAGCTGTCTCTGGCTGCTACCTCACCCTCTCTCGCTCCCTGTGAACCCAGCCACCCCTTTCAAGGAGGGTTATCGCAACGATTATGAAAAATGACTCCTAAAAAAAAAACGATGTGACACATTATCTCAATATTAAGGGAGTTTGAGCGAATAATAAGTTTGGCTTATTAATCAAGGTATGAAAGGGTAAGGAGCTGCCAGGCGAAGTTAAATGCCACTGTCAATCTCAGCATGAGTCACTTTTGACTTCAAAGACTATTTCACCTGAATCATGTCTCAGTATTTATGGAAACACCGGTGTCCCAGTGGGGCTCGTGAGATTTTCTTCAGAGAAAGTGCATGGCAACTTCAACATTTGCTGAACATAATGAATGTTCGTGTTTCAGTGGATGTTTCTAACTGTGTGAGTGGATACTGACATGCAACCATAGCAGATAAATGCATAATCTCTTATGCATGAGACTCAGTCACTAACCTGGCTGTGTATAGGCTTACCTGCATATTAATGCTCTTACATGTGAGCAAGCGCATGCATGCAGTTTGTTAAGTACATTCTAATGTCGTCCGTTAGCCCATTAGGGCTGCCAAATGAGAGGTGGTAGGTAAGATAAACCACGATCGCTGGGCAAGAAATACATTATTCTCTATAAGACCGCCAGAAGAAAGGAAGCTTTGAATTCCCTGCTCACTTTTCATGAATAAATGATGAGGTGTGTTTGAAAGAATCCATGTCCTTTCTTGGTGTCCTTTCTAAAGTTCGCTAAATGGCAGTCATGGCGCTACAT
Organism: Naso thynnoides; assembly: GCA_029783665.1. NCBI lineage: Eukaryota > Metazoa > Chordata > Actinopteri > Acanthuriformes > Acanthuridae > Naso > Naso thynnoides. The sequence continues at coordinate 4,531,703 of JAQLOL010000014.1, forward strand.
TCCCGCCTATGAGCTAGTTGTGGCTAATCTGATGATCGAGCTATTCACTGTACCTGCTCTTTTACAAAGGCATCATCGGTGGAGGCTGTTGATAGCCTGAAGGCTTCAGAATCAAACAGGGGGCGGAGGTAAAGCTGCGAGTATGAACTGTAGTGTTAGACAGTCGCTTTCTTCTTGCTTGGATTTGATTTGTGGCTTTATGTCGCTCTCTGTTGCTGTGATATGAATAAATCTTGCGTCGTCTGTCCCTCACATGAAAGAATGATGTAGTCATCTCCACAAAACAAAGGTCAGTCTGTCACATTTCCCACCCAGCAGTAAATTACTTCTTGTTATTGTTCACTAAGTTCTACATACATATACGCTGTGCACATTGGTGAGTGTATGACAGGCATGCACTTCACACATCTAATTGAATTTGTCACTGTCATTAAATACTTAAGCAGCTCAGGGGGCAAATTAGCTCGCAGACGTCTTTCTGAGACGGAAATGAGGACATATGGGACATGTCTCTGAGCTCCACAGAACAGACTCACAGGAAAGACTACCAAAGGGTAGCCGCAGTCACAGCCTAAGCCCAGGCCCCGTCACACAAAGTCAGGGCCGTGGGCGAGAGGGAAACAGGAAGAGGGAGTGAGAGAGAAGCGACTCCCTCAATGAGAGTCTGGGGCAAAGATAAGAGAAGAATTAGCACTTAATTTGTGGAGAAATTAATCCGTTTTGAGCATGAATTGGAGCCTAACTCCGTGGCATTGTTCAAGGCAGTGAGCGCTCCTATCTCGTGTCCCCAGATATTTGCAGGTCACTACAGAGGAGAGGATTTCAATTTTGTCACTGATGTTGGATCAAGAAGAGGAGAGACACAAAAGAAGTCTTTGTTCCAGCAAGCGGTTCACTAGAAATGGCACATATCATCTTGGGAGAATTTCACAGCTGCCAACATGCACCGAGGCGACACACGTCTTTATAAGTTGCTTTTCATGAAGGGAAACTGAAGGCCACACAACAGCAAAACTGAACAAACTGTAACTGAAGCAGCCTCTGTTTGATTTTGAGCATTTAATCGCTGATCATTAATGCAGTGCCATTTAAAATCCTCAGCATCCCCAGAATATAGAGAAGGTGACATTTAAAAAGCCCCCGGTTCTCCGCCGACACCAAATATTTTGCCAGTTACTCAGATTAATTCACTGATGACTTGCCTTCAGATACGAGCTGCACGACATAACAATACTGCAGATTTTCGGAACTGTTTATACACCGGGCAAGGTTATGCAAAAACACTGTCGGCTTCTGTTTTTCTGTAACTAAAGACTTTGAAATGACACTGCAGTAGCCTGGTTAATATACAAGTGTGTGTAAGTGTGGATATGTCCTTGCTGAACAGTTATGCACTTTATGCACTTCACATCACTGAGTTTAGACCTCTAACCTACATTAAACAACACATTCAGGTGCACCTCATACATTGTAAGTGTATCTTATGTCTTTGTATTGGAATGAACAAAAATATAAAGACAGAGATTTCATTTTGTGACACGCTCTTCAGCTGAACTCCTGACCTCTGCTTCTCAATGCCAAAGCTGAGGGCTACTCCTGTTCTGTTGGGTTTTACAGGCTGAATCAAAAGGACATCTACTTTTATGCAGCAGCCTCCACATCGAGGCAGTTAACAAAATGCCAGAACTTGCTGTTATTATGGACTGTTCTGTACCATTTGTCCTTCCTGTGACTATTTCATATTTATGTGCTACTTTGATGACAGTGAGAAGTGTCAAGAAGGAGAGAGTGCCGTTGTTTCCAACAAGCCAGACAAGTTTTTCTTCTCAACTTCCTCATCATTGTTGCATAAGTGAATGTATTGAGAGACAAGGGTCTCGTCCAAGTGTGCATGAGTATAAGTATGAGCATTTTAAAACCAGCTTTTTTTCCCCCTCCCTTCATTTAGAGAACTTTTTTTTAATTTACTCTCCATCCAAATGAAAACCAGCATGCAAAAACAACAAGCCCTTATTCCACGATTCCACTGTTGCATGTGCGTTTCCGGAACGACTCTGCTGCTGGCTGTCTCCGTGCTCTGTTGTCCATCAACATCCACCAGCTGCATTTCAGAGTGCAGCATGACCAGACAGCTGTAAGTGCGAGACTGATGAGATTTCACAGTCATAAGAGAACCTCACGTGATCATGGTCTCTAAAAACCTCTGATCAGTTGACTTCAGGCCTGGCTCTGCACAAAATGATGTTGTGCTTATAAAGTTTAAGGCACTCCAAGCACGGTTGGTTGACGTTACTTCTGTTGACGTTCGGCAATGTTTTCAAATAAAACAGAGCTAGCTCGCCCCTCCCCATCTCCTCCTCTCTCTGTCTCTGCTTCTTCCCCTCTCAAGCTCCCTGACATTTTCGTGCTAGCCTGATGATAGCGTTGCTATGGTGATGGCTCAAACAACTTCTTCAGGCTCTTGGTGCTTCTGAACGTCTCCTTTTTGGTCCTGTGTCA
>JAQLOL010000014.1:4534301-4564525 GCA_029783665.1 Naso thynnoides
TCTCTCATCTACTTCACTCCCCCACCCCCCCTTCATGTGCACACAAGCATGCAAACCCCCAACCCCATTCCCCAATCCCTCTTATCGATGATTGGCTGGTTGGTGCAGCCTGGACCACAGTGTTTTTGTTGGCGTTTTTGGAGCCTGGGCTGTCCACAGAGATCGGACTTTTTTACAGCATATTCAGAGGACAGACAGCCAGCGGATCGTGAGGAGATGTTCGCTGTACGTGACTAGTTTAGAAACCGCGTAAAAAGACTTAGAATGCCTTTAAGTGAAATATGATCTGATGTCATGGTTTGCTCATGTAGACAAGGCACAATTAAATTATATTATATTATAAAATTCATAATTATCTTTGCCTGTATGTATGATCATTACAGACAGCATTTTATTAGGCTTTCCACATATCATAGACCATTTTATGTATGTAAATTTCATTAGATATAAGTCAATGGAGGCAGTACATGGCTGGTGTTAAAATGACTCTGTTATTTACCAGAATAAATAGTTGATGTTTGGGACTATATTTAGCTGCGGATTAATATACTTTCGGTAGTTTAGTCAGCATCTGAAGCAGCAGCAGGGCAGTGCTTGTACTACTGACGAAGGATTAAGTTACAAGTGCACCAATGTGGCAAATTGATGTAATTTTAATAGTGTTTGGATAACTATAGCACATAAGACTACAATATATCAGGCTTTGGCTACACTGCCTATTCTTGCTAATAGCTCCAGGTTATTGCTAGTATTAGCTGTGGATGTATTGACAGAAGGACAAAAAACTGGACTGCTATTATTTAATATATAATGACAATGACATAGAAGAACAGACGCTACTTTGGTAAATGTGCGCAATTATAAATTTATTCATGGAAAATGCACACTAACCCTAATACACACCTTCTACACAAGCAGCTACAGCGATAAAACAAAGGAGAGAAAATCCATTAAGTTCTATTATCAGAGAATTTTTCCAGTCATCAATTCTCCTTCTTCATCAATGCTGGATGAGAATGAGCCGTGTTCTCTCTATTAGTGTCATCCCATTATGGCACAAAACAAAAGCTGAACACACAAAAGCTGCAGCAAGCGAAGACATTTATTCATGGCACCTGCTTCCAAAGACGGTGAGTCTCCATCAGATCGCTGCTGAGGGTTAAGTAGAATTGATGGCAAAACACAAAAGAAAGAAAGAAAAAAAATACAAGAAAACATACATACTTACTGTACATACACGCAGTCCACACAACCCATTTGCTTGATTTACTGGGCCCTGGCACAGAACCTTTTGACAGGGTCTAATTAGCATGCGTTTTACAGCCCTTTTTTTGTATAAAAAGGTGATGAATTGTATAATTAAAGGGCTCACAGTGTAAATCAATGGGGCAGAAAGAGAGAAGGTAATTAAACAGAGCCTTGGCTGCTATCATAATGTTCCAAGTTTCATGGGAGATGAGACTCCCCTCTGTGTCCAGACACTTGTTGACTGTGAATGAAGGAATGTTGATGTGAAAGAGAAATCTAACCAGAATCCTTTTTTTGACAGAGAGAACGAACCACTGTATAATTGAAAACACACAAGTGTTTTATAGACTCAGTTTTTTCTTGGCATCAGACAGGTCATGCACACTCACTGCAACATTTTGAAGGTTATCATTAGGGCTAAGTAACGCGTTATTTATTAATTGTGTTAATCGCATGCTGCTCTTTTGTCCCTTAGTCAAGCTGCTGTAGTGGTTTCCTGCTTCTTTGAAGAAAGACAACAATGTGCTTCTGAATGGCTTGTTTTTTCTTTTTGATATTTGCCTTCCTCTTGAGATAGACACCATTCTTTCGACTGTGCATTGCATTCAAATGCTAGTAGTCAGTGAAAGTCCTAACCTGCCTCCGCCTGAAGTTATCAGATAAACTTTCTAACAACTCTAAACGGGCCTGTGTGCTTGTTGTGAATTGTTTATTTACAATGTTATGTTATTTTTAGATCCAGATTAGCACAGATGTAATTTTAAAATTAAATACGTACGGGAAATAAACCACTGGGTGCATGTGCAAAACACCGAAGCAAGGATTTGGAGTTTGGGACTTTTTAGGACTGTTATTGTTGCCCCAGTTATATCACTGTATGTGCTTGTGGTTGCAGATTACACCTGCTCATTGGTGTTGATGGATCTTTCAAGGAGACTGTTTGGAAATGAAGCAGATACATAATGTGATGTCAGCACAGTCTCATCTGTATTCATGCTGCTTCTAATGCATTTTGTTTAAAAGCGCAGCTATTAAAAAAACCCTCTTGTAATCTAGTCTTTTAATATTTATTTTATCCTTTTAAATAAATTTTTTTGGGACAATATTTGTGGCAGTTGTTTGAAAGCTAGCCGAAGAAAAGAGTTACTAAGTGAGTCTCACTAACTATAAAGGTACAAATAATTGGCATGAAAATTTAAAAAATAAATCACCCTAATATGACATGAGGGATTACTGATCAACAAAAACTGATTAGTGAAGTTTTAAATTAATACCTCCAAGGTCTTGGAATCAAATTACAAGAAAAATTGCATCATTATTTTCCTATTTTTTTTCCTGGGAGAAGGTCCACCATGTGCCTTGCTGTAATTATGCCCCCCAGAGTTTTGGCTTGCAGGACCCCTGTCTGGCTTAAAGGGTGTAACTTCGTCCATCAACTTGGCATCATCAATCGTCTCAGTTTGTAAATTTGCCAGTGCCAGAGGTGCATGTTTGCTTTCACTGCAGCCCATAGAAAGCCTATAAATTTCTCTAAAACTAGTGAAGTATTTTACCTAACACTACTTTGCTCATCCCTCATCTTACAAATGTCATAAATTTGGCACTGGTCTGTTAGGCTCGTGTTTCCATCTTTAAACTGCATCTCCCTTTTAAATCAAGCTCGCATTTTCCTCTATTCTCCCGGGATTTATGACATTTTAGAGCAATGAAAAGCTGCAAATGCTGATGTGACAGACCTCATTTGCAGTTTCAGTCCCAGTGCTCAACAGACTCAAAGCCTTAGGTGTTCTGCTACTTGAGCAGCCAAAGATAAAGCCCCCTTTTTTTGGCCAGCCATCCCAGAGTTTCCTGGGACTGCCAAGGCTGGCGGCGGGGGTGCAGATGTGTGGTAATTGAGTTTGGAATGGGCTGTTTGAGGTGGAGCTGCCGCTTTGCAGCTCAGTCATAGCTATCCTCCCAATTTTCTCTCTTTAAGGAGTTCTCGCCCCAGGGAATTTGAAAGTGAGCGGACTATGGCTGACTGTTACTGTTGCTGGAGTTACAGATGACACAGGGCCTATATTCTCATTGAGACACTCTCGCCCACATCCTGTTCGCACATACTGTACTGAAGCCCACTGCACTAACAAGATTAACTGCTGAGTTAGGTTCAGACATCGTTATAGTTCCTTCCTTTGGCTCTTTAATTTACTCCACAATGTGAATGATAGGTTCTCTTTTTTGGTATTTAATTTAAAGTATAGTGAGGATGACAGTTTCTCTCTGGGATTTAAAAAATGATTTTGAAATAGGATGAGCCTGGTTTGTTAGAATTTGGATTTTATGTCCATAATTTTGCCATTTGGCTCGATTAGGATCACATGTGAGACAAAATACTACTGAAACATTTGCAGCCAGACAACTCAGCAGTCTGTAAGCAACAGCAGCTTAAAGGATAAGTTTGTTTTTTTGCACATTAAGCTTTATAATAACGATATTTACTTTCATACGATGTTCCATAGCATTATTGTGACAATCGGCGCAGTCCTGAGAGCTGGAGCTCATTACTAAAAACAACAGAGGAGCATGTGCGCTCAGACAATCCGTCAAAAAGCACAATAAAGGCTCGATTTAAAAGACGTAAAAGTCACGGAATGTTTAGTGGTGTACTCTCACATATCAGCAATAAAACATGGATGTATAACCCAAAAGCAGCTCTTTCAGCTGCTTGATGAAACAAACAAACAGTCATTTCAGGGTTATACATCTGTGTTTAGCTTCATATTTTAGTGTTGGTACATTAAAGGACATCGCTAAAAGACATCACTAAACATTTGGCGAGTTTCAGGTCCTTTTAAAATGAGCATTTATTGTATTTTTTGAAGGATTGCCTGAGTGCACGTGCTCCTCCATTTTTTGGCTAAAAGTGACGTCAGTAATGAGCTCCAGCTCTCAGGACTGCGCTGGCTGTCATGATAATGCTGTGAAACAATATTTATGATCATGAATATCCTTATCATAAGACTAAATGTGCAAAAAACTAACTTATCCTTAACTGTTTTTCATTTGGAGGGAAGACCAAAATGGCCAATCTAAAGTTTTGTCAAAAATCTTTCACTTGAATGAGTTTACCATTCTGGAAAAGTCCCAAAAGACACATATCTTTTTTTTTTTTTTAAATAGGTGTGGAGTTGAAGAAATATCTCAAAGTTTGATGGAAGACACAATATTATTTGTACCCTTTCCTTTTTGACAGACAAGTAATTTAATTTCTTTTTTCTTTTTTACCTTAAAATGTTTCAATAAGAAACGTGTTAATAAGTTTCAGTGGAGACATTATGAACCCTTTTAGACTTTATTATTTTAAATTTTAAAATACAACACTTTGAGTCCAGAGAGCTTTTGAGCCATGACATTTTGAGAGCTCAAAATTTGTATTTTTAAATATAAAATAAAATAATTTAGTGAGAGCTACCTTGTGTTGTGAGTCTTCCATTAAACTATTACTGCCATGTCTCTCTCTCTCTCTCTCTCTCTTTTTTTTTATGGTTTAACTACTTGCATTTTTTGTTTCATTGGACTCATTTTTATCTATGTGGGTGTGTTTCCAATCTCAGCAATTAACTTGATGAATAAAACAATATTTAACGGCCTAAACCACAAAAATAATTACCAATTATCCAGATTTACCCTTTTATTTTACTGTAACACTGATGCGATTTTAAAAGAAATAAATGTGCCATCAAATTTAAAAACAACCAGGAAATTAGCGAAGAGTGCTTCTGTTACAAACATGAGTGCTGACCTAAGTGCAGGACACAGGTTTTGGTTTAACAAAAGATGATTTATTGGAACAAAGCAGGGGAATGAAAGGCATGGCTGAGTGGAACACACAAGGGCGGGTGAGCGGAGGTGAGCAGGGTGGATGGTGGTTTGTGACAGGTGAGAGTAGGTTGAGAGTGCTGAGGGATCCTGAAGAACAAGAAAAATATTTGGCAAAAACGCTAGGAGGCAGATTATCAAAAATATTGGCAAAGCCTTCAGCCACACTATTATCACGTTGCAATTTGTAGGTTATCAAGATGCATAAAGAATGGTATTTATTATGGGAGACGACTCTGCACCCGCCTGATACTACCTTATACTGCCATTGTGCAACGGCAATGATGTAATTAAGCAACCACAGTAGCGCCTGAATTTGGTGTTTTCTTTTTGTGGATGAGTTCCTACATGATTAGGAGAGGTGTGAGGAGGGTAACGCGGGGTAACGCTGCAAATTGTGGTTCCTAACAGCTTCAGTCTTTGCGCAAAGCTAAGCTAACAGGCTACAGGCGGTAGCTTCATGTTTACTGTACAGACATAAAAGTGGTATCTATCTCCTCATGTGACTCTTGGTGAAAAACTTTTCCTCAAAAAGGAAAATTAAAGCTCGGACTGATTTGACTCATATACAAAACCATGTATATTAACAAGAATAGCCAGAAAATGATGGTTCAAATTGAAATTAGACACAAATGAGCCAACGGCTTTGATCTCATAGTTCTGTGGATAAAGAGTTCCACTGTGCTGGGGCAGACAAACACCAAGTGACCCAGTTGACACAGCTATTGTCATCAAATACATGAATAGTGAGCTTTAACAGTCAAACGGCATCCTTTTATTCACAGTTACACATGCCGACCATGGTCCAGCACATGGAAGTGCCACTTGTGTTAGATTCTTTCTCCTTTAGCATCATGTTACTTGAACTCCCTGGCTGTACATATATGTTATGTCATAATGTGTTCTTATGGGCATGAGATTCCTCTTGCTCCAGCTACAAAAAATGATGGATAAACTTTACTATCTCACCCATGCTAATTACTCTCTGTGTTTTGATGTTAGCGGCTGTGGTGGTGCAGCGTGGGTAGCTGTCAACCAGTGTCAGAAAACAGCAGGTGGAGCCCACAAGAGCACCTGGCACATGAAGCACAAAACCATGCATTAATCAATTCAGAGAGATGAACCAAAACCTAAATGAAGAGGATGATAAATGGTTTGCCGCAGCTCCCGTGGAAGAGAGAACATACTTGAAATTAAGTTCCTTTTCAAACTTGCTTTACGCCAATCTAGCCATTAGCTGTGTTTATCTTTTTTTTTTATCTCTCGCTCCTTCTTATTTCACAAAGCTATAGCCTCCTTGTTGTGAGATACAGGCAGCCAAAGGTCGAGCCCGTTATCGAACAACATAAAAATTATACACCAGAAAACACACATCCAAGCTATTACCTAGCAAGACGCTCAAAGGAGGTTACTTTTCCCTCGTTGAAATATCTGTCTGAGTGACAAAGGAAATCATGATAATTACACAAAGGTTTTCCTGACTATTATATTCAGTTTTTGTTAAACAAAAATCCAGCTGAGGTTCATTCTTTAACCACCCACCTTGTTTTTCTTTAAACTCAGTGAGCCTCGAAACATATTGTACAACAGCTGGAAACAATTGCACATTGCAGACGGTACAGCAAACACACGACATCACTTTGGTTTCAAACTGCTGAGTTTGACAAAACAAACACTGATTTAAATCAGAGGAAGGAAAGTACAACTTTTTGCAATTGTTGTGTATGTACAAAAAGTAATTTGGTACAGATTATTCTCCCAATGGCAAACATCATTTTAGTGCACTAAAAAATCAAAAGGGGAAAGCCCAGAAATGTGTGTAAATGTTATTATGTGCTTCAGGGGGGATTGAATAAGCCTGTTGATGAAAGTGGCGCATAGGGGCAGGAATGTGAGAGAAACCAGCCACCGTTTCTTGGAGAGGTTACAATTCAGAGGGCGGAGCAGATGGACAGCCAACAATCAAACAGCTGCTGTAATCAATTCAGCTTGAGAGTTCATCATGAGTCTGAGAGGCAGACGGCAACTGAAAGTCACTGACAGACAGAACCAGACTGAAAGCTCACTGCGGCACATATATTCAAACTGAATATATTCATGCAGAATACCTGTGGAAGAAAATGCCGATCTAATACTGAATCATGTGACAGTGTAGATGAAACTCACTGAAACACAGGATGAAACTTGCATTTTTGCCATAAGCTCATAGGTCCACAGTGAAATATCTGAGCAAATATTTTTGCTGTGGTATTTTGCAGAAACTGTGGTTCCCAGTGGGCTGAACCAGTTGACTTTGTGGATCTGACTTTTCCTCTGGCCAAATGTCTTGACAGCTATTGCATCACGTATTTTGATACAGCCATTCAGAAGAACCTCAAGATGAACTGGAATGTATTAAATCTTAATTTATGTCAAAACATTTGATCGGTCCAAAACAAATATTACAAGGCCAAAACCACAAAACTAATGAGCTACAAGACTACTTTATAATGCTAATTAGCAAATGTTAGCATGCTAATAGCCCCACAGATGGTGACCATGCATATTGCACCGGCAAAACATGATCATGTTGACACTGTAAATGTAAAAATTTTAGCATGCTATTAGCATTTAGCTAGAAGTATCAGCCTGAAGAGCTGCCAGCATGTGTGCAAGGTCTTGTCACTAGAGGGCCTATTGTTTGATTTTTCCAGATTATTACTGCAAAAAGCTCAAAAATGTCTTAAAAATTTAGAGTTCAGAATTAAAAATTGTGTGGCCGTAACAAGCTTTAGGTCAAGCAGGTAATCTCCCTTGTCTGATTCAGCCATAGCTAGTGAGTAACTTTAAAACTTCAAAAACAATGAGCTGCAAAGCTACATCCTGCTTTGTTTTTATTTGCTAGTATAAGCAAAAGTTAAGCTGCCAACAGCCCCACAGTTGGTGAACACGGTAAACATCAAACCTGCAAAAAAGTCATTATGCTGACACTGTAAAAGTAAAAAATATTAGCATACTTTTGTTCACATTTAATGAAATGAATCAGCCTGAGAGAGCTACTAGCATTTGTGCAAGGCCTTATCACTTTAAGGTCCTTTTGTTTCACATAGCTCTGCAAAATGCACCAAAATATATAGATTATTTATTAACACTGCGGGAATTAAATATTGCACAGTCACAATGGGCTTTATGTCAAGCAGGCAATCTGCTGTGTATAATTAATGCCAAAGTTCGTCATGATGGGGTGTCAGCAAACTTGCTAAATGCTATTTTCTTTGTGCCATTATGACCTCTCCTCCCACCTTCATCAGTTAGCCTGCTTAAATTGCATCTCCTGCGTTTCAATTGTAGCGCTTACCTCTGTACATTGTCACTCATTTCAGAACTGATGTTTCAATTTCAACTGTTTTCTGAGACACATTAACTCCAAACTGTTGTTCTGGGACTGAAGCTTTCAATTCCTTTTGTCAACACAGTTTTTACATTCTGAAACAGAAACAGATGTGTGCCACTAATGTCTCTAGTCTTACCACACATTCTTGTTTGAACAGCTCTGATCGCACTAAAAAGAGCATAGTGAGTTTGCCAGAGTAGATTACTTGATTAAATAGGCTGTGTAATTTAAATCTTCGATTTTCAGACTCTGGCATCAGCTGTTATCTACATTGCATCTTGAGTAACTTATACTAGCTGAACAGTAGAAGCCTGATGAGGGCTTCACAGCTCACCAGCCTGTACTTTCAGACTCCTATTCACCACCTTAATCATTGTTCTACAAGTCCACATTGTTGCTGAAGGATGAGGCACTATCACATTTTCATCTGGACAGAATTCTGTGGGCCTTTCTCTGAATGCTCTCCTGTGGTCTGGTGGCTACATAAAGTGCATAAAATGCTGAGCGACTACTGTTAGGAGAGTTTTTATCAGTGGTCAGACTAGAAACAAGTTGAATGCACAATTCTGACTGTGTAACACACCCTCTGCAATCTCCAGGGCACCACTGACCTTTAGGGAAGAGGAGTTAAACAGACCAACAAAACAATTCCATTACTCTGATTAATTGATTTTGAATGCTTTCAGGGAATTGGCCAGATGGGTAAATGGGGCTTTATGCTGGCAAAAAGCACTCAGATGATTGGAGATAAAGCAAAGACATAAATGGTTTCTTGTAAGGTCTATTAGCATGATTCTTGGAAGGCTCCACATCTTTCATTATTTGTTATTTACATAAAACAGTAATATGGATTCACAACTTGTTCCATACATGTAGGCTAACTACACTCAATACATCCTACTTCTAACTATGTTTCAGTGAAATGTGTTTAAAAGAACGAATACATGAAAACTTAAGCTCGATATTGAGCTCCATCATGCAGCTTTATGAGGAACACATGCAACAATCTGGTGATACTTTTAGTGACGAGGTATGACCACATGTAAAATGTATCTGCAAGGGGTTTTTTATTGAGAAAATGAGGAACTGTAAGGGCTCAAACCAGGTCTAAAGCCTGATTTATGCTTCTGCGTCGGCTACACATGGACCCCACACCGTAAGCTACTTAGTGGCCTGTGCCTTTTAAAGGATTTACTTGTGCATCCACGTATCCGCGTTGCTCTGAAGTTACCCCTCCCACACCAGTCTTTCAGGAAATCTTGCCACGAATTTGCTACCATCTGGCTGTCTTCATAATGGGTAGACAAAGAGTTGTACAAATGCACATATTTTTGGACTTCTTTGATTAATCTCTTTTCTACCTGGTCCATGTTTGTGTGTGCAGGAAATGTGTGGAGTAGTAGAGTAGAGGAAGAAGCCGGAAATGCGTAGGAAGAAATGCGAGTCCGCCAAGCGGACCAATCACAGTGCTTCCGGTCTGCATCGCGGCAACATGTAGTTGCATTTTTGGGAAGGTGAATGTCAGGGGCCAGCGTAGGCTTCTGCGTAAGGCACACACCTACATGCAGGCTACACTGTAAACAGTGCAGAAGCATAAAATAGGCTTAAGTGGACAAAGCTGCTCATTAAGAAGATGGAGTCTGGCCTGTTATCTTTGGATCCTGGACAAATCCAAAGTAGACTCATGAAGAATTGGTTTGAGACAATTTAATAGAGTGCCAGGAAGAGCAAGTGTTGGACAGACAAAATGTCTTTTCCCGGGTCCTGACCTCTGAATCCACCCACTTTACCAAGCCATTTAAATGCTCCTTTAGGATCTTGCATTTTGACATTCAAACAAAAGTTTGTCGTCCAACAAAGCAGATAATCAAAGAGCACCATGGGGCATTATTTAAGAGACCATCAGCGCCATGGGTGGCACTAACTATCAAACTGTTTGTCAAGTGCTGTCAATAAGTACGACACACAATAGCTGCAGGGCTCACCTACTATGTAATGCATCCTAAAAACAATGGGCAACAAAACTACTTGGTAAGGTTTAGAAAAAGATCCTAAGGGTGTGCCATGTCGTCTTAGAGACTGCAGATAGACTTTTCTTGTTGCCAAGCCTCATACCAAAAGAGAAAGCTGTCAAACCAGTCAGTCCTAATAAAATATGAATGAAGTTTCTGCTACTGCATTGCCTATTTCTTCTGTCAAATATCGTCAGAAACGTGTTTAGCTGTAATATGAGAGGGTTTCTGACCCAACTACCATGCTGAAAAGAGACAACTCGCAGTGCGTCAGCCACCAGCCAGAGCTTCTATTAGTCCAGTGCATCCAGATATGTTGGTCTTTGGTGATTTGTAGGGAAAAACTAATCCCCCTGTGGGAATCTCTTAAGGTGAAGGCAATGTCAAACTAACGATAAAAACAGAGTGCATAACTCTGTCTGACATCAGGCAAAGAAGGTAAGGAAAGAAAGACTCAAATGAGTAAAGGATTGATCAAGCAAAAAGACTGATGTCTTCAGTTACCGTCCTTCATAGATAATATTCAAAGCATTGCCTTGTATTTATCATGGGGCTGCTGTGCCGCTGTCACTGCGACACATCAGGTAACGGTGGAGGGGGGTTTGGTAGCAAAAGAGTATGCGGGGTGACAACTAGGAACGGATAGGAGCAGGGAGGGGTGAATAAATGAGAAACTGTGTTCACGTGCAGGCAAATGAAAAAAAAAATGTAAAGACAGGAATGTCTACAGTGAGAGGAACAAGGATAGATGAGTCCGAGTTATTCAGCTACTTTCACACACTCGCCCATCCTTTCTTGCAGCAGAGGAATATGGACTCCACCGTCTCACTGCTACGTGAGAGATTCTTTTAATTAACACTTTGGGCTGTGGCAGCTCAGCTTGTCTCTTTCTCTGGCTCTCTGGAGGATTCGGACAGGAGCCAAGGGACGAGGCTTCTGAAGTGGGAATGAGAAGACCACCTGCTGGAAAAGGTGAAAAGTACCTCACTCCACCAAAGTTGGATCTCACAGGTGCAGCAGCTCTGGAGGAGTTTCTGCACAGCGCCTGCATCAAAGCTAGCATTGTAGCTGGTGAGTGTCATGCATAGATGCTACTCATTATGGTACGGCGATGAGTCATACTTTTCAAATGGGCTGTCACTTGCACTGAAGCCCAGGGACTGGGATTCAGTGAACAAACACTTATGATTAACATTCAAGCTGTAGCAAGTTCAGAACTGTCTAGACGTGCAGTGGAGAACTAGCAGCCTCACACTGTGCTGGCAGGCTTTACTGTCATGTAAGTGAAAAGAGTGTTGATCTGGGTTTTTGATTTTTCTTTTTGAGCAGGAAAAAGACTGAATCAATGAAGGAGGAGATGTAGATGTCTTTGAGAAGTGCCACTGTAGTATGAAAAAGGAAAAGTTGTAAAAAATCCTGGTTTTTAAAGCAGCCAGCTTGCCATACAACTCATTAAACAGTCACTTGATTTTATGAGGAGTTTTACTCACGCCCCTGGGGTTTAACTGAGGTGCCACTAATGCGGCATACATTGCTATTCCTTAAGATGCTAATGTGCCTTCTAGCTCTAAGAAATACTGTATGTTCGCCTAATTGATCAAATCAACAAGGCAAGAATCCATGTGAAGGGCTCTGGAGGGAACCCCAGATGTAATTGACTGAACCTCTTTTCTTCCACTGCCGAAAATGAACGCACTGCAGCTTCCATCGGGAGTCCCATCGGATATGCAGCTGCAATCAAACATGATCTGCAAACATGAGATCACCCATGCTGTCACTTAAGCGCAAGCCTCCATGCCATGCTCATATCAAACAGCAGAGGGGCTCACAGACAAGAAATGTTTTTTCCTTCCCACATTTCAGCATTAAGCAGGTTGCAGACCCCATTTTGTTTCCCACTCTGTGACACTATAATTGGCTCTAAACCCTTCCATACATGACCTACAGCAATTATCATTCGCTACAGCTTTTGCACATTCCTTACGATTAGGGCCCCAAGACACACATGTTATTTTCACACTCATAACAACACAGCATATGCAGAGTGTATTAATTTTGCAAGAGCAGCTGCTGCATGGTAATATCAGCTGTGACTGTTTGGATATCCATGTGGCTCAATTTGAAGAAGATTGTTGTCTTTAATTTCTTGCTTACTGATAAATTGATGCTAATAAGTGTTTATCTGCAGCCGTCTGATGTTTCTTAACCTTGTGGTTACTGTTTTAACAATGAAATGTGTCCTTTCATTTGCTGTGGCTGGAGTTAATAATTTATCACAGTGAGAAAAAAGACAGTATGTCTACACACAAAATAATCCATTTTGGATCACTAGTTCCTCAGCTTCATGAAGGAAAGATTAAGTCGACAACATCACACACATCATTATTTCTCATCTGGAATGGAACTAAATCTCTCATGTTGAACCTGCAGCTTTTTAGTGAACAAACATCTTGATAAATTAACTCGCTGGCCATCCATTTCTCCTGAGGCACAGCAAATATTCTGAACACATAAAAAGTGGTAGCACTTCAAGTACTGAATGATACTGAATTTGCTTTTTTTCAGTGTTTACCTTGTGCATAATATGCATCCCTAATGAAGGTTTACGAGCACCTAGCCTTGCGATACCAGTCAGTTGGAGATCTCTGCCTACTGATTGTCTGGGGATGTCAAAATGCAAGGCAGTTGCTAGGACGGTGGCGAGAACTGCCACTGACAAAGCAACGGCCCTTACATTTTTTAAAAGGAGATGCCTTCCTGGAAATAATGCACTCTCCCTTTTCTCCTTCGTAGAGAAACAGACTAGAGACATAGTGAGTCACTTTGTAACACGGAGAGAACTTTTTAAAACATTAAAACAGATGCCCAGAGCAACGTTAGATTATTTTATCGCTCCACATCAGCTTTGCTCCATAATGTCACAAAAGTATGAACAGCTCCCACATAACGTTACCGTTTTAGGTAGTCCGTCTCCTGATGATGTCCTCTAAAGCTAATGTATAGTCGGATATATATAGCTGGGCGGATGAATCATTTCCTAATAAAAGATGTTTGTTTTAAACTGACAGAAATGTTTTGCCGCAAATGTGGCATCAACAAACTTTGAGGGAGTTTTCTTGGTGACCACAACGGAGCCATCCCATAGTACACGTGTTGCTGGTCGGACAGGGTTTACAAGCACAATACTTCAGCAAGGCACTGGCCCCAATATGAAGGACCACCCTAAAGACTTATGATTGGTTCTGCAATTCAAGGTTTTTTTTCAAACTGTAATTGTTTCCACCCAGTCAAGCAACAAAAGCTGGGGGCATGCCATCAGTCTCTAGTTAAGCGAAGCGTCTAGAGACTGACTTGTGAGTCTAATGAACACCCACTTCTGGCTGCATTCAGACTCCCCCGCTGCTGGCAGCTGATGGAGATGCAGTTTCAAAGCATCAAAACCACAAAAAAAGGTCTGTTTAAAACTCTCAAAAGCATTGTGTAGTATAATTTAAGTCTTTATTGTGTTGTAAGCTCAATACTTCATAAATACTTTTCTATTTTGGCCAAAAACCTATTAAATCTGACATATCCATTATGAGGCTTCCTCATGCATGCACAGCAAGCGCGTGCATTAGAAGTTCTCAAGCTTGAATGATAACACCTGTGATTACTTAATTCATTAATACATAGAAAATAGTTTTGCAGTGAGATATCACTTTATTCGCATAGGCTATACCTGCCAGCTTTCGTCTAAAGGCAAGCCATTATAAATTCAAAATCAAGCAGATTTAGTGGACTTAAAGCAACGATATGTAACTTTGACTGCAACCCACGACTTTGAAAAACAAAACTGAACAGAAAATGTCCTCTGGTTTTCCCTCTGATGTCCTTTGACTGCTCTGTCTGTCTGCAGCCTTTTATTTAGCAGAGCTGTCCCCAACAACTACCTGCTGCAGCTTCAGTCCGCAGGAAGCCTACATGTTGCTTTCAGGAGCCTCTGTGAATCAGAGAGTTGGGGCAGAGCAGTCGCAGGACTTGAGAGGGAAATACAGAGGGCATTTATTCTGTGAAATATGACCCTGTTTTACTAAAATTGTTGTTTTTGTGACATATTTACATCTACTGTTAGGTTTCATTTTTGAAGCTGCGGGTTGTGGTCAAGTTACATATTGTTGCTTTGATATTCAGTAGTAGGCCTAAATCAAGGCTGCATTTTAATGTCATGCACATATTTATTAAAACACAAAAAATCAAATAAAATGCAAAGACAGGGTTTCCTTTCTCAAAGAGCAATTACAATCCTCCTCTTCCTCACAACCGCCAATCACTGCCTAAAGGTGGCAGATGAGCTAACAGGTGAATGAAATCACCAATCACCATGACTTCACACAGACCAGAGACAGACAGAGTTCACAGCTGAACATTACTGACAGCATTTAAAACGTCACAGTCAGTCATAGCTGTATGTTTAAAACCATTACGTTCATTCAGACTTTTCAAAAGACAAGTCTTGCCAATACAAAACAACTGTGGTCATCAGGTTTCTCATCATTCATAAAGTAGATTAGACCATTTGTTGAGAGTGAACCTTCAGATTAAAAGCAAGTTTACATAGAGGTGAAGTAATCTGAGAGATGCTCGGTCAAGGTGGATTCATATGCAGGAAGGAAAAAATATTAGTTATACTTAGTTACATAACTAACTCCTACACAACTGAGATGTTTTTTATCAATAAATAAATACTTAGGTCTGCCTGTTCCTATTAATTAAAAGTCACTGGATTTTGTTTTTTCTGTTAAATCAAGATAAACTGAAGCTGGATGTAATTTTTTCTAATATCCTTGACAGTATTTTACACCAGGGGTCTGCAACCTTTAACGACGAGAGCTGAGAATATAAAACATGAAATCTGTCGAGCTACTTTTTTTTTTTTCAGATGAGACACACTTGATGACCTTACATAGTCAAACTTTGAAAAACACTTTCCTCACCTCTTCTCTGCGTTTCTCTCCATAAAAGATAAATAGCAGCCACAGGAAGGTCGCAGCGAACTTTTTAATCAGTATCAGACTTCTGATATGAAGATGAAACAGAGATATTTGACTTTTAAATAAGTTCACATGAATGTAATTCACGCTGCATGTTGTCTCTCCTCTCTTCCACCTCAAATTCTTTGGAAAAGCTGGCATAATACTCATGAACTGACAGCTCAATATATAAATAATACTAAATATAAACAGCTATTTTTCCCTTGCTAGAGGGAAGCACAATGTGGCAGTTTTATCAAGACTTTCAGGCATTTATTAATGCAAGAGAGATAAAAATGTCTTCCTAATGTGACGCTTACAGCAGAAAAATAGTCAAAAATGGTAAGGGATGAAAAGTTTTGAGGATAAGTATTTGGCTGTCTGGTAAGCTTGTGTAACTGCTGTGATCCATTTGCTGCTTGTTGGTATTACAGATCACTGTATGCTGATTCTAACGAGATCGCAAACTAAATCTGCAATCGTTGTGATGCACTCAGAGATTGAAACAATAGATTTTTAGATTAGAATGTGGGATGCTTGGCTGAATTGGCGGAATTATGAACTATTTCTTTATCTTTGTTGTTTACACAAAACTCCTGGCACTTGCTGCAGATGCTACAGCAAGAGATCGAATATAGGAAATGTAGTCCAGCACCGAGCAAAGTTTCAGGACGGTGTAAACCGTTAACTTTGTTGACCAAAGTTCTACTGAGATAATAAATATGCAACAGTTGTGTGTGCTAGCTCTGTGCACACAGCGCTGCGCCTGCCCCCTCCCCGGCTCTGCTCAGACACTGCTTCGCACCTTGTTCGAAAAGGCTCCAATAAAGTTTTTTGTTTGTTGATTTATTCATTTATTTATTTATTTCGGTGGATGAAGGATAGTTAGCATTGTTTAGCTTTCCTAAAGAGACAAGCACCAGACAGAAGTTTCTTGTGGATTAATTCCATGTGGATTTATTTACTTCCTCAACATCAGCATATAAATGGATTAATGGCTAAATTGCTGCTAAAGGACGGTGCTGTTCCCACATAACTTTATCGTGCTGAAGAGTGAGAAGCGGAAGCTGTAAGCAACATTTTATAATTGTCTTACCTGCTTTATTTTGTGTCAGTAATCAGATGAAAAGGACTGTGAGTACAATGAAGAGCAGAGGCATGCACAGAGGAGGGAAAGGAGGAGGAAGAACCTACACAGACAGTTTTGAGAGAATGCAGAAAAAATGAGGAAGAGAGAAGGTGCGAGTCACGGTTTTCTGAAAATCTACTGACTTTTCTATTCAATTAGTTTTGTCTAGCTTCTCTATCGGAGTCCAAAATTAAAATCAAAGACCCAAAAATGAGTATATGTCCTTTTTAATGGGGGTGTCCCCAACAAAGAATTCACATCCTCTGATCTAATTTGTCTAGAGATTTTTTTGTCGAATGATTGGGTTATTTTGCTCATTGATCCTTTTCAGGTTTTCTAAGTTGACAATGTTTTTTTTTTTTTTTTTTAAATGTCCAAATACTTCAAATGTTTATTAAAAAAATATTTAAAAAACTGCCAGTATTATGAGGAGTCATTTAAAAATGTAAACGTTAGTTATACTGTGCATTCATATTTCGTCTTTTTTGTAACTGCAGTCATTTATAAAAATGCTGCCATAAAAATAATTTAGACACAGTGTGCTGCATATGGAGACACAGCACTGTGTTTACGTAAACTGAAACCTTAAGAATGTGACTAAATGTGAATATGAATATCTGGGGCATTCTGGATGGTAAAAGGTTTATAAAATTTCATCCATATCTTAATTTTTTTATTTCTAGAACCACATTCAGCAGAGAGCAGAAGTTCAAGGAGTCTACAGTCCTTGAGACACAGTGTTGGTATACTGTGTATTGCCTCATAAGTGGCTTCAAGTAGAGTCTGGAATGCAAACTGCATCCAATCCACCACGTCTGCGTCAATATGGGTTCATGGCGAGTTGGTTTGTTTCCTGTAAGAGAAATTTCTGTTTAAAGACAACATGCTTGTTGTCTTCACTTGCAGCTAAATCACATTCCTCTCGCCTTCTCCCCCCTCCCCTTTTTTTTTCTCTCTGTATCTCTTTAACTTTTGGGCTGATGGAGGACGGTATGCTGCATATTGCCTGCAGCCTCTCCTGAAGAAAAAAAAAAAGTATGTCTGGACTCTCATCTAGCATGAACAATGAGGCCTGGGGCAAAGTGTTGAAAGGTAAGCAGGTGGCTTTGTAGATGCGTGTGAATCAGTGTGAGTGCTTGTGTGGGTGTACCAATAAGAATGTGCATGTGGTGTATGTGTGTGTGTGTGTATAAGGTGGTAAATTGTAACTTTTCTTTTTTTTTTTCACTCTCTTCAGTGTGGCAACGCTGGAGCAGCAGCTCTCATCAGAGGCTTGTATATGTGGCAGCGTAATGGGGTCACAGTCGATGTGCAGGACAGGCAGGGGCTCTATTTCACAGGCTGAGAGATGGAATGTGCAAGCAGGTCGCAGAAGGGTCTGAATAATGAATTCTGTCTCTCCAACCTGTCTGCTTTGAGAGCCCCCCTCCCTTCCTCCCACAACTCCCTCCACAAAACTTGGGATATTAAAAGATGTCAGAGGCCCTGCAGTGTCACAGCAGAGCCAGTGGTCACGATGCAGGAGGAGGGTATAGAAGAAGTGTGCAGAAGCAGATGAAGACTGACAGGTTGATGTAAGCTAAGTGTTTCAGCACTCGCTTCCCGAACACAAGCTCTGATTTGTGCAATTATGGCTGCTCTTTTCCAGATCGGGAGTGACAGGATGGGCCTTGTTTATGAGGCACAGTGTTGGGTAAAACACATGTTGGACATGAGCTTAAATGAGAAGGAAAGCAGCCCAGTGGTGGTGGCGTAAGCACAAATAGGGAACTGTTGGGGAACTGAAACTGAGCAGCGTTAGACGGTGATAGAGTCACATCAAATATGTTGCAGTTACAGGACCGAACAAGTGTTACCACATGTCCATGTCTGTGTAACATTGGCCACATTGGTTACATTAATCACACGTTTTTCCCAAATAGTTTTATCTATGAGGTATCATGTTTGTTCACATTTTATCCATATTAGATAGACTTTACTGAAAGTAACTGAAAATGTGTGATAACTTCAGTTAAAAAGAAGTCTGTGTCAAAATCCCTCTTCATGCTAATATATGAGCTGGGAAGACAGCTCTTGGAAGGAACTATTTTTTCAGGCGTAATAACTTTTATCTCAACGGCTGCCGGCTCCTTTTTGTCTCTTGCTCACTGTATTTATGACCAGATATACACAGATGTTCTCTTAAGTAGGGTGAATTACCTATACCTGCAACTTACACGTGTCCTATAGTGTTTCTGTACCTTGTTTCAACACGAATTCAACATGAACAAAGCAAGAAAGCGACTTTAAGGCTGCACCACACAATTAGTCCAGCAGCCAGTCTACAAGCTAAAGAATGGCTGGCATCCTACATTATTAACCAACATCCTGACACACTCGTGGAAGTTTGCTGTGTACAGGACAGACACTACAGTACATCACTTCTCTCCACAAGGTGAACAGAGGCAGCACAGTCTCTGTCCATCAACTGAAACACAACTGATACAGACACGGTGGTATGCGAGTGCGCGGCGCTCCTCGAGTCAGCTGCTCAGTTGTTAGGTTTGTGTTCTTCACCTCGTCTTTCTTTTGTTTTGACATACCAGAAGCACCCTCGATGGCGCATGGCTCCAGCATAAGTGCTTCTCTTCTCTGACAGAACGAATTAAACTGAGATGACAGGCCAAATGGTTCCAGAACAGCACAACAGAAAGTGCTGTTAATGAAAATCCCTTGTTGTGAAAATGGGGTTTCTCACAGGAAGTGGCAACAGAACCTGCCATAAATATGCAGCGCCTCCGTCAGCCGAGGCTTATGCAAACACGGGGACACGCTGACACGCTCGATAAGGGCAAGTGTTTTGTGTGTGCTAACTGTGCGAATGTGCCGCAGCCTTTTAAGTTTTAAAGACAGGACCTAATGTGGATTTGTTGCTCCATCCATGAACTGATGTGAGGTGAGAGTCGAGCTTTTTGTGGAGTGTATTAACCAGCTACTTAATATGAGAACTGTAATTAAAAGGATGACAGCTTTATTAACACATGCAGAGGAGTGGAGTACTTGATTAGCAGAGAGCAGCTGATTTATATTCTTGTGTGTGTGTGGTTGTGCGTGTGTGTCTGTGTGTGTATTCCACCGCTCTTTTAAATGCAATGCAGTGGAACTATTTTTTCGAGGACACATTGTCACTGTCAACATTTGTTAAAGTATTTTCAGCTTGTCTTCAAGGAACTTTTCCTTGTTTTTGAAACTGGCAGTTATTTGCAATGAGTGGGAGGCCAGCCATATATTAGTATTGCACCGATGCTTGAAAACAGTAAGAGTTAGAGGGTGAGAGGAACCGTTTATTAGATCTTGTTTACTTGTTCCTCGACTTCCCCCCACCGAGAGACAGACATCATCTGACATAAAGCAAATCTCAAAACCTCGTTTTCCCTTCAACGGCGGCAGGCTTAATCCACGTTATACACTGTGAAATCTGATTTGTGGTGACAATACCAGACTGAGATAAGACAGTATTGTAATTGTTTTGTGCTGCCAGGCTGGGCAGATTGAGGAGGAAACACTCACATAAACACACAAACCTGCAGAATTAATTACAGCTGTTGTGTTTCTGCATGCAGGGCGGCATCAGACTGGTTTTCAGGTACTGACCATTTTGACATTGTGGTAATTGTAAAAATGCCACTTTATGCTGGTCCCACACAAGAGCATAATTAGGCAGATTTTGGGTGCAAATTACTCTTCTGATTGCTGGGGTGTTCCACTCAAAGCTGGTCTGAATAGATTATTTGTCCAGTGGCTTGAAGGATACATAATCTGAATTTTACCAGCAGGACCAGACGCTCCCTGATTTTGTTTCCCATAATTTTACTTGTTTAAAATTCATGTTTACAAATCCTGTAGTGTGAAAGAAAACAAGGAGAAAATACTGAACAGAAACCTGAAATAGCCAATGTGGGTAAGCTGGCCAATGGGGAGACTGAAGGTGAGCTTGTGGTGGTGGGCTGCATTAGCCTCGTCTGAGCCCAAATTGTATATATTTCCAGCTCACCTCCAGCTTGTACTGCAAAATGTAAATGTCATGCTGAGTCTGTCTTCTCAGCCATGACTTTATCCATGTTTCTTTATCTCTGTTTTGTTATTTCTTTGTGCAAAAAATACAACACATATGCAAGTGCTCCCAAAGTCCTGACACTCTAACATTGTTTATTGTAAACAGAAAATGTTTATCCTTCGTCATGAGAGAATCATCTGGTTGTCTGTGGATTTCCCTCGCTTTCAGATTCAAAAATCCACTACTGTGCACAAGGAATAAGCTTAAGAACATAACATGCACATTAAGAGCATTATGAGCACCTTGTCTTTTTGCAATTGTTTGTAGTGAGGAGAGGGATTGCAGCAGCAGGCTTCTGCCTGGAAAAAAAAAAAGCGCAACGCACCACCTTTATAGTGCAGCCGCTTTGAACTCTTCCAAATAAAAAATTTTGGAACTTTTTAGATAAGTGCTGGAGACAATCTGGTGCTTTTATCAACCAGCTCATCATATGTCCCGGACAAAGTGATGATATTCGCCACATTTTTGTCCCCCGCAGGTTGTGTCAAGCACCCACATCTTCTTTGCTCCATGTCTGATTGCTGGAGCTTTGATAGTTGGTCACTATTATTATTACGCTCATCATTCATGCAAAGTATGAAAGAAGGCTTCCTCCATTTGATGCTCATAGTAAAATAAAAATGATTTCAAATAGAAAACAGGAAAAGCATCGGTGTGGTGTTTATCATACAGCGGCCATTTTCAAGACATGACACACGTGCAGCGTTTTATTCTTTCAGGGCACTGCCAGCACTTTTTGTTGCCCCCCGGCCCCAAAAAACAAACAAACAAAAAAACGACATGTGGACTTGGGGCCTAGCTAAACTAGAAGTGAGTAAAAGATTAAAATTGCTTAAACATTAAGTGGGAATTAAAAATAAACTCTAAGTGTCAATAGATGCAAATAAAAAAATGGAAGTCTCGGTTTCAGAAAGCTAGTGTCATATTCTGGGTAGCAGACACATCTTCGTGAGATTGAAAGATGCAGAATCGAACACACAAAGGAGTCCGACAGCTTCTCCCTCCTCTCATTAATGTCTAAATTGTATATCTGATGGGCTCGGGTAGTGTGGAGCTTGGCAGGGCCCTGCTCTGTGGGACTCCCCGGCATCACTTGGACAGATGGCGGGAGGAAGCAGCTGTGAGGGATATACAGAGGAGCCTGAGAGACGTAAAGCGCAACTTGCCATCCCGCACAGACACAGTGGCGAGCTTCAATCACTCGCCTCTTCTTTTCTCCCCGTGTCGTTTAGGTCTTCAGAGCCCTCCGAACCAATCCAATAACTTCCTCCTAGAAGCTACCTTAACTAGCTTCCTCTGATATCTCCGAGCACCAAAAATAAAGTCCATGAAAACTTTAGGCTCTTTGCTCTTTCCTTTCCTCATCCCTGTTGATGTGCTGTTTGGCAGGAAGGATGCATAAGAATGAGCAGTTAGCAGTGTTTGGAGTCCAACTGGGGGGGCCTAGCTTGAGAAATGAGCTGGCATTTGCAGATAGGCAGGCACAGACTGATGGAGTCGCTCTGAGGGGTTCAGAGGGAAATTTTCTGCACGTTTCTTGGGGGGTAAATCATGCTGTATGGTAAAAGGGGGCGAGAGCAGTGAGGCACAAGGCAGCCGTCTGAGCCCAGGACGTCTGCTGAGCACGATATTAACATACACCAACACGTCTGTGCTGGCATGTGATTTTGCAATCAGCTCCCCTGATTTTACCTCTCACTTGACTTTGGATTGCATCAAGATGACAATTTCTTTGACTATAACTTTTGTGTTTTTTTTTCTCAGTTCCACACCACATGTCTGTTTATCCTCATGTATTCTGTTTGATACAAAGATAAGATGCATTTCCAGCTGATGCTGCCAACAGAAGGCAAAACAGAAATTAAACCACATATCATCCAAAGTTTTCCCAGCTCCCTCAACAACACGTATCACTACTTTTTTCCTTTATTCCTCTCTCTGTTTCAAAGGCATAGCAGATGTTCCCCCCACTAAAATATCTGAAGTTCTTTTGGGGCCCTTTAGGATGACAGCATGAGTTGTTCTGCTTGAAAAACGGCCATTTCTAATTAAGCATGGTTTCCAAATTGAGGGGGTAAACAGAAAAAGGCTCCAAATGGTTGTCATTAGTGGCTCATGTTAGAGCTCACAGGTTAAGCCCCTACTCTCATTAATCAGGGTCTGCTCTCCACACACACAAAGCAATCTGACAAAACAAACCAGAAGCTAGCATGCATGTGACAGTGTGTGTGTGTGTGTGTGTGTAGAGGCATTTATGTATGCATGGAAGTGTGCATCTTTGTGTGTTTATGCGCTTGTGTGTGGATGCCTGCCTGGGAGAACAGGCTGAATCTCATTTACAGTCCACGGGGTCACTTATTGACTGAATCAAACCCCCTGACAGAGCCCAGACCGAACGGAAGCTTAACAAGATTACTGTTATATATAGCGGCAGTAATGGGAACCTCTCTGGAGATTCTGGTGCTGCTGATTTGTGCCCTGCTACACAGATTTGAGCAGAAATGCCTTACATTCTGCACACGGCCTCTCTCCACCGGGAAACTCCTGATGCATTACAGCTGCAACGGATCAATCAATCTACCCACTCCCTGCACTCCCATCTCTCCACCTGCTGCCTGCCAGGACAGTGATTCCTCAGAAGACCGTGCCTGGGGGGGGGCGGCACTATCTGAGTCCGTGCTGCCCATGCATGCTCGTCCACCTCCATCACCCGTTAGAGAAATCACAGACTGAATGGGAAACCTCTCTCCTGTCCCTCCTGTGCATACACTCTGGGTCTAAATCCAATCGTGCAACAGATTGTTGCTCTCCAGCGTGCTGCTAGTCACGTCAGTTTAAGGCGGAGGAGCTAAAGATCGAAGGAGGTGGGAGAAAGGAGGTTCCTATTAGAAAACGCGGTGCCGCCACACTTGTTTTGATTAATGGACCTCTCTCTGCCTGTGAGTGACGAATTATCAGAAGGATGGATGGCTCGTTCATCACTGTCAGCCGAGGCCTGCTAGTGTGGCGTCTCTAGTCCACCAGCCAGTCCTGCTACCATCTCACCCTTATCACTCCCACCTGGTTCTGGAGATTTGCGGGAGGAGAAAACAGGGGGCTTGAGGAAGAAGCAAAAGGCCCCAGGGAGAGCGGCTGAGACGTCGACGATTCAGTCATCATCCTGGCAGTCATTACAAAAATAGACCGCACTTATCCAGAGATTCAATGTATGTTTTCTTCAGATAAACTGACGGTAAAAGCCTTCAGCAGGCACTAAACCATTATCACATGACTGAAGTTAATTTGGAGAAAGAATAGGAGGAGGATGATAAGAGTGTTCATGCTGAACAACTGAACGGCAGATAGTGGAATTTTGTTTTGTATCTCGGCCCAAGGCTCGGTTTGGCCTCTAATTAGGCAGGTAGAGAGCGCCTTAGCGACAGGAATCTTATTTTTGCTTTTGCCAGGCGATAGAGATAGCGTTCACAAGCATAAACACTAATTAATTACCAAGAGTGCACTTTACTTTGAGGAGGCTTCGCTGCTGGTGCCTGTTGTGATGAGCACCACAGAGTTACAGATAGAGACACACACTCACACACACACAAAAACCCCCTAAAATAAGCAAAAACTTTCATTTCCATTTTTACGCTCTGTCTCCTTTTTCATATTCGCTTTCCGTCTCCCTGGCTCATGCACCCAGTCCCACCTGGACAGCAAAGGAGGGTAAAGTAGTTGTTTTTCAAGTGAGGTACTGTCCTCTGACACAGACAGCAGACCAAGCTGAGCCAGTGATGGATGGGAAGTGGACAGCTGTCGACAGGCAGGAGGACGACGGAGCCGCGAGCGCCCGACGGAGACACACCTAATTCCCAGGTCTTATTTTGTCAATAAACAGCAGCCAGTGGCACTCAATTAGAGGGCTTTATTGACTATGCTGCCTGGCCTGTGTCAGATGTCAGCTGGTGACACAGCGTGATGTCCGACAGTGACACTTTCTCGGAGATTACAGAAAATAGAAAAATCAAAAGAACATTGCAGAAGCAGAGAAAATAAATAAAAAAGGGACGGGGTAAGGGGAATGTGGTGCGAAGTACAGAGGGGAGAGAAAAACAGGGTGAGATTAGCAGCAATGAAAAAGTGGGCAAGCGAGGGCTACAGTAATCCTCAAAGCGTTTCTTTCAAATGCTCGTGTTATTATGTCTTGTCGGGCCTGCTGAACGTGAGCTTAACAAAACTGTAAAATGTAAAAAAAAAAAAAAAAAAAATCAGATATGACAAATAATAGCAGTGATTGGCAAGTTTCATCTGTTGTCTTTTATGTTCATTCACGCTACAAGACGAGTCAGGATAAGAAAAATATCCTCCCTCTCATCTCTTTCTTGAGAGTCAACAAAATCCTCTAGCCGGTGTTTGTTTTCAGTTGTCTGTCCTGCAGTATGTTGTCTTTTGTTTCACTTCAAATGCCACAGCATCATCTGTTTTTCTCCTGGAGAGGCAGAAACAAACACAACCACCAGCCTAGCTGCATTTCCCATTTAATTGATTTGGAGTCATTCTTAAAAGAGGATGCATTTTTTGACATGGAGATGCTTATTTTTCCCGCTATCTATGTGAAGTCTTTTTTAAATAATTTGAAATAAAAAGTACATTTCTTTTGTAAGATAAACACGCTGTTATCACCTCTAACCCAAACCCTGAAATTACCCATTTAGACAGACATTAAATGCATTAAAACAATTACATGTGTGTTGAAGAGTTTTATGGTTGTGTGCTGGAGGAGGAGGCTAGTCAAGAAAAGTTCATATTGACATTACACCAGGGCCATTACGTGTCTGTATGTCATTTAGTCGATTGGACTTTTACTTGCAACAAGAGAAAGAATAAAAGGAATTTCGGCATTTAAGTTGAAAGTGTGGCAAAAATCCAGGACGGCAAACTGCGAGACACTCTTTGAGACAAAAGATAAACGGAGTTTTATCACCCACCATCACGAAACGTAAATATATTTACCTTTTTAAACTGATTTACAACAATGAAGTGAATTTGATTTGGGGCCCCGGCAACAGAGATCACCTGCTTAGAGAGACATCTGATCGTGTAATGGTGAATTATCCACACATGAGCTCCTCTAGATTAAGATGATTACACTCAGTCATTGCATTTTCAAGTCAATTGCAACACACCGGGAGGCACTAGGTAACAAAATATCTTGCCTCAGAGTTAGGATTAACTAGCCTACAAGTAGGGCCTGACCAGTATACGTGTTGGCTGATAGAACTGGCTGACATTGGCCTATCTCAGATATATCGGTACCAGCACATATTTTCTCTGATATGCGCTGATATTAAAACTGTTCTTTTAAGGACAGAAAAAAATGATTGGACTCTTTAATTTAAAATTATGAAATTACATAGTTTGTCCAGTAGAAGACAGTCCGTTATTTTATAATAAAAAGTGAAGTGTTTACTATTTAGTGCACTGATGTTTGAAATGATTTTTTGTCAAAATTCGAGATATCCTGCCTGCGTTAGTTTTCTTTGTCACAAGCTGAAAATGCAAAAAAAAGAAAAAAGAAAAAAATATCAGAGGATATATCTGATTTCAGAATTTTCTTGCTCCCAGTATGAGCATCTGAAATACAAAATAGGCGGGTCCTTAACACAAGTCAGGGTCACTTTATACCTGAGTTATCTTTGTAACTGGGTCTTTGCTTGAAACTACTATGAATTCTATTTATTACATTATCTATTTTTAGTGTTTGAAGAGCAAGGTACTGAAGGATGGAGCTGAGGACTGTATTTTTTTTTTTAGTTTAAAAACCCAAAATAATCATGGATTTGTGGCATAAATGTCACAGACTAAAAAAAAAGAGAACACTGATGTACACAACATACAACTAAAAGACCGTGAACTTTTCCACTGTATGCTAACCCTGTTTTTTTTTGGGTTTTTTTTTGCAAAAGATAACAGGCTTGTTGCTAATGAGGTTGACATTTCAGCTTTCTTCCTGTGAAAGAAAGGGGGAAAAAACAACAATGAGCACATGAAAAACATGTCATGCATGAGCTGAAGATTTACCTCAGTTTCTAAAATACAGATTGACTGGATTATAGGTATTGTAGATATAAAAAATAAACCAGCAGTTTGCATGTGATAGATTTTTTTCAGCATTTTATTAACAACATGATGTGGGACAGTTTAATTGGAATGGTTGGATTAACATTTGAGATGGTTCAAGTGGAAAAATTTGCAATGTAAATGTGGAGAAGCTAAATTAAGTCAAGTACTGCAATTTGCCCTCTCATATCATTAAAATAAATATTAGACCTTATTCAAATCTGTGTTGTGGATATTGTGCGTAGTTCAGAATCGGGTGTTTCAAAGTCTTTTAATCTATGATGATAAGCTGCATTTCTTCTCAGTGTGAGAAAAATACTACAAGAAACCTTGTGTTAAGTCTTGATCAGCTACGGTCAATATAATACTCGGGAGCCATTACATTATAATATCAATACATCCTGCACTGTGTTGTTATATATTGTATTGTTAGATTGGTCCAACAGAAGATGCCTCAGACAAAAGCAAAGACAAAACAAAACAAAAAACAAACAAATAAGAAACACTATTTGTGCAAAAACCTTCTAATTTAATTAAACTTTTATTGAAAGTAACATTTCTGTTGTTTTTTTCACTGTTGGTATTAAAAATGCATTCATCATAATGAATAATATGGAAGAAAAAAAACATGATTAGGTGTCCTAAAATATAGATGCTGCAGAGACACTACTGACTCCACTGAGTTCATGCAGCTCTTTCTGTTGAGACTCAGGACGTCCCCCCCACCCCACCCCCCCACCCTAATTTAATTTAATTTTCACTTAGAAAACTTTAGGTTCCTTTCACTAACTTTAGAACTTCTGGTTTTACTATTACTTAAATGGGTTTAACTTACTGAAATCTGTTTTTCTCTCTCTATAACTATCTATCTATCTAGGATACGATTGTGACAGTATTTTTTGTTGCAGTTAATCTCCTAATCTCCTGCATGTCAAAGAAACTTAAACTCCACTGATTTGAACAATGACTTTTCGGTCACCTGACTGGCCAGTAAAATGCTTGGCCATTTCGTCATAACGTAACACATATCACAGAAATTTTGAGGATTCACCCAGGTGTTGCAGATGTTCTTGGCAGAACTCTGCAGGGATCTAGTTGCTTCCTCGATCTCATTATGATCATTAGCACACAGCGTGATGTGAAACTGCACCTACACCGACACCAGCAGATGGTTATGCCCTGGATTCCAAAGCTGGATCCTGGTTCTTAACGACAGCAAGTTCGCACTAAACCAGCATCTGACTTACCTGTCCGATGCATTAAACGCACACATTCAATGACATTTTGTGACTTCTTATACAAAAAAAAAAAAAATGTGACAAATGTGACAAAAAATTTGTTTCTGGTGTGGCTCAGTAGCCACTAAATTTTAAATTTTGTCACACATCATTATTAAGGATGCATTTAGTTGTTTTTGGCCACATAATCTGGAAAAACTTCTCTTTGGGTACTGATAGTGCAGCTTTGAAAGAAAGAAAAAACATTAGAGTGGCCTCAGATTTGTATTAATGTATGTACAAGAGAGTTTGCATGAAATCTGCACTTAAAAAAGCAGGAGGAAAGAAGGAGATGCATGCAGGTAGGGCTCAAAGTATTGAGGTTAAACTGGATTTGGGAAAAGTCTCACAGCAGAGGAAGAATTATGCAAATTGGGTTGGATTTTTATGGCTGGGCAGAGCTTGTGAAGTTTTATTCATTTTATTGGGGATAAAATTCATGGTCGGGCTGAGGTAGTAATTACAGTCACCGGACCTTCTCTGCAAACACTGCAGCTCACAGGTGGCTTCAGAGCCAATATTTTATTCCCAAATATTGTCGCTGCATCTGAGTTAAGATAGAACAAAGCCCCCTGGCTTTGAGGCTGTTCCAAACTAGGGGCAGTCCAAAAGTACAGGTTGGACTTGCATGGGAAGTAATTCTTTGAGAGTATTAGGCAAACAATTTAACTGCAAGCCATGTGCCAAAGTCGCAAATGAGAATCCACCGCAGCCAAGTTGGCCATTTCTTTGCCAAGCACAACTAATTATAGGGCGAGTTCGGCCAACATGTTCAAATGATTTATGATAATGAGAATAACAATAAACCCGCTACTGTCAAAACAGTAGGTCTGACCACTGCAGGTCTATTCCAGCTGCCTTATCCGTGACATGGCTGAAGAGAGAGAGCAGTGGAGGATATTTTGCATCAGCGGTAAACTTCACACCTGCTACACCTGCCCGCAAAGTTTGTCTCTGGAGGCCTTTTAAATATAATACAACAGAATGCAACTCATTAGAACTTGTGTCTACCTGACTTTCCAGGAGTTTTTGTTTCTTTTCTCATATTCTCCAACAAGCCTCTGCCACTGCCTGTCTAACACTCACACACTGAGTGGTAGAAGCACTGACAGAAAATTCCCACAACACCATTGCCAATTAGACACCAGCTGAAGAGTGATAGAGAGATAGACACAAGAGGAGCAGAAAGCTGACAAGAAAACAGAAAATAAAGTAGACGTACCTGCTCAACCCTTTACTGCACGGTGTCTTTGCCACTTTCTGATGTCTGCAAACAAAGTTGAACACTGATTGGCCTTTCCATAGAACTCTCTAAAGTTTACAAATCAAGCCCAAATCTGATTTTTTTTTCTATCCAAATTGTATTTAGATTGATTTCAGGAAGTCTGGACAGCATAAAAACACATTTTTTAATATGGGATTCAAATTTGAGTTCCTCAGTCCGGATGCTCAGGCCGTTCGTATTGGATCTTATTGCGTCATTCATGTCACTCAAGCTGTTTTTCTACTAATACTAGCAACCTGGTGGGTGACTCGATGGACAAGACGTGGCTTAAGACCGTCACACAGCTAGCCAAACGTCTGCCAGCACATTCTGAAATAACACTAACCCTACAAGCCACCAATGCAAGATGTATCAAAAATCTGCAGGGAGGTGACATGGATGTGTTTTTTTTTTTTTAAATGCACGTGCCTTTTCTTTTTAACATGCACATTTTCTTAATGTATATGTGTTTTATAAATGGCATGTGCAATTTATTTCTATTACGTGTGCCCTTTTTAATTAAAATATACATGCGATTTATAAAATGTGTGTGCAAAATATAAAACATGCATGCGTTTTACAAAATATAAACACATCTATGGGAGTACTATTCTAGCAATATATCTGTGTGCGTTCTTTATCTTTTGTGTGTGTGTGTGTAATCAGATCTGTGTGTGCGTAATCAGATTTGTGTGCAAGTAAAAAAATCTGTCTTGTATTCAGATTTGCAAGTAAAGACAAATCTTCAAATGCATCCAAAGATCTGTGAATGCATACATAGATCTGTAAGTGTACATAAATCTGTAAATGTGTAAACAGATCTGTAAATGCGTACATAGATCTGTAAATGTCTGTC
>JAQLOL010000014.1:4579357-4592279 GCA_029783665.1 Naso thynnoides
TCAAATCTTTTAGTGATCATGCAGAAAGTTTGAAGTTAGTAACTTCTGTGTTTTTTTTCTCTTTTGGGTGATTGAAAAGTGCAAGTCAGCACTGTCTGAAAAAATTGACAACATTAACCTTCAAGCCGTCACAACCAGTCTATTTCCTGCACACACACACACACACACACAAAAAAAGATTTTTATTTTCCACCAGTTATCAAGTAGCAGGTTGCATCGGTCAAATGACAAAATGTTTGCCTGGAGCAAAAAAATCAATGTTTAAACCCAATATTTCCACAATCTGTGCCTGTGATAGCTCACACAGAGGAGAAGAAGAGCAGAGCAGTCTGTGGAAATGTGTTTTTTTTTTTTGCACCAGCTGAACATTTGATCACTCCAGGCAGACAGTAGAAGTCTATTGATCACTGAAATACCTGATTTTTCTGTCTTTGTGTAGGATGCGGTGTGACAAAAGGTGCATTTCAACCAAAGTCCTCCAGACTTTTCGTTCCAGGGACTTCTCTTGAAGGAACTAAAATGTTCTTGGGGCCTATTGTTGTCCCAGGAAGATTATGCAAATCAGGCCAATGTCATGTGGAAAAACAATAAAAGTAACTGCACTACACCCCCAGTCCATCTGTCGTACGTTTGCACCTGTGAATCCATCTCGAAGCACATGGAACAAAAACATTGCTAAAGCATGGTGAAACATGGCGGGATGAATAAGATGCTGCGAGTACTCAGACAATCAGAAATATCTAGCATAGCAGGCCCCGTCCCAAAAGTTCCAAAATTTTTGAAAAGTACAAGCCCCTTTTCTGAGGCTAGACCAATTACCCAGGAACTATATTTAGACCTTGGTTACTGCGCT
Source organism: Naso thynnoides (assembly GCA_029783665.1). Taxonomy (NCBI): domain Eukaryota; kingdom Metazoa; phylum Chordata; class Actinopteri; order Acanthuriformes; family Acanthuridae; genus Naso; species Naso thynnoides. The sequence goes on from JAQLOL010000014.1 coordinate 4,580,211, forward strand.
CGGAAAGCACCTTGAGACTCGCAGAGATGTTTGGGGCTGAGGTTCCCAGAGACAATCCACCTGATCTTCATTTTAAAAAAAAAAGTTCAGAGCATTTTAATAATAGTTTAATGATGATCATCATCACACAATCAAGCCCTAAATAGTTCATAATGGTATCTCCACAGAGATTTAATCACTCAAAAGTAATTTCCTTCCTGTACTGAGAATTGTACAGCAGTTTGCATTTTTCTACATCAGTGAATTTGTTAGCTTACTATCTCTATATTTTGGCTGACTAAGCAGCGGGTTACCTCTTGATGTCTCATATTCAATGCAGCTTCCCTATTGGATTAATTTGCTTGTTATTACCTCCATGCTCCTGACCCCTGTTGTAAACAAATTTATGAGAAGCTTGAAATGTGCCTGCTAATAGGATATCTAATCTTCCATTATTAATGAATCAGCTACTGAATGCAAAACATTTTGTCTCAGCCCTTCTCCCCCCTCAGCTCATTGATTTCATCTGCCAAGTAATCAGCTCTATTTTCTAACCTTTAGCTGTACGTCTCTATGTGCATTTGTAGATATATGGACACTCGTATCACAGTTTCTTGTCTGTGTTTTTTCCAAATACACAATCCTTGGCATGTATGAACTGTACAGAATCATTACCGAAAAGGACTAGAGGAAGAGGAACATTGTGCTGTATAAGTTTTAAGAGGTCTATTTTGAACAAATTTAACTTCTCTTTTAACCATTTATCCCATTCACGGTCACTGAAAGATAATATTTTTCAGAAATGAAATGGAAAAAGTTTGCGCTTGTAATCCGATATAATCACAAATCCAAGGTAATTTAAGGAGCCATTGAGACCTTGCAATTGAGTGTATAAACTCTCCAATAAAAACTCTCTTATCTGATTTATCAATGTAGAGAAGAGTACTTTTGTATTGACCGTATTATGCCAATAACATCTCTTCACTTTCTCTTGGGGTGAAAACAAGCAGAGGTGGTACCTTTGGCCTTAAAAATCAATGAAATAGAAATAAGAACAAGTTGTTCGAGTTTTGTTCCCCTTCTAGTCACTACTTTGGGATTATATGGAAGTATAAATTTGAATTTTCAAATCCACTCTTGACCTATGCTAAAACAAATAAGCAACGCCAAACAAACAAGTCCACTTTGAGGTCCCTTTATTTGCATAAGATTCTTGAGTTTGGATACCACGCTGACAAAGCAGTTTCACATCGGGGTCCTTTAGTAATGGTTCTGGAGCTTTTGGTCATTTCACGTGATCTTCCTCATCCACAGGAGTTTGCCTAGCCGTCATGGGATTACAAATGACACTTGAGCTGAAAAATTGAGTTTGTAAAATGATTACTAAATACAGCAAGTTACAAAACAGTTTGACCTCAGGGACATAACCATTCCAGAGCTTTCAATTGACTCACCTGATCGCAGCAGAGGTATTTTTTCCAGTTTTGAAAACATGTTCAAGAGAAAACACTAAAATTCTTTTTTTTTGTCCAACATGAGAATAAACTTTAAAATTCATGAGTAAACTTCTTAGAAATTTGGAAAATTGATAAACTCCATCTTCCTAGTAGAAATCTGCTATCTGATTAAAAACAACTACAGAGCAGCTAATAAATGAACCTTCAGGTAATTGTTTTGTTTTGTTTTTTTTATATTTACCTGATCTGTCCTTTGCTTAGGGTTAGTTGTTGTTGTTGATATTAAACAACCACATCGATTTATTCATATAGTAAAGCTGACATAGTTAATTTTTTCATGCTTAGTTTCTCCAGAAGTTTCAAGGTTAAAACTTTTACTAAAAACAGCTTTTAAATAACAACGACAATGAGTTCAAAGAATGTGAAACTCTTCTTGCAATTGCTGAGAAGCTTTTAGTCTGTCACATCCAATTTAATGATAGTTACACTTGTTTGGGGTATCTTCTATATTTAGCGTCACAGTTACATAATGCCATTAGATTGCTTAGGAGGCCCACAAAGCAAGTAACAAACGATGCTCTTGCAAAAGCAACCACCTTGTTCGCAGATATAACTATTCTTCAGTGATGTCACAAGGATGAGACCCCTGGGGAAACGGAAAACATAAGAAGAAATGTTCTGAAATTCCTTTAAGATTTTAACAATCCTCCACACGTTATGTAAAATATCTCTCTACATCATTTTAAATAAAAAAGAAAAACTTGTGTAAAAACCCACATTTTCATTTTTCTCCATGTGATCTTTAGGAGAAAAAGTCACAACAGCCATAAAATTGAGACTGAGAGGATTTTTTCTTTCTCTTTTGAAATAAACGGACACACAAATATTGAGCGTCACAGACAAATTTTAAAGAAGCAAAATCAGTCTAACAAGCAATACCAGGTTTGTTGTTTTGCTTTGAACCTCTGAAACTAAATGTAATCAGATTTCATCTCAAGTTGAATTTATCCTGAACTCAAAGCGTATTGGACACACACAAACAAACACAAACGCACACTTCTGATGGGAATCACACTGATTTTATTTGGCAGTTTCAACCGATGCAGCTGGCTTCTGTATCAAAAGAACAAGTGATGTTGGAGAAGGGGTGTTTGTGCAGCCGCTGTGTTGGTGCAATCTAAACGGCTTTTGATTTACACAATATTTATAAGACAAGATTTGCTTTTGATGTATCCTTCAGTTTTTCAAAGGCACTAATTTTTGGAGCCAGGAGAGAGCTTGCTGACTTATCCCAGAAGACAGAAAAGACCTGAATCTGTTGTGTTCAATAAGGTTTGTTTATATTGTTCTTTCATGCATTCAGGTTTGTGTCAAGATTTCACTTTGATGTTCATTGAATCAGAAATGAGTTTAGAAAGTATTACGACATTGAGATGATTTTTTATTGTACCGGCTCGGTACTTTAGCAGATTTAAATGACTTGAAAAGTAAACATTTCTGACCTTAACCCCGACTAGTAGAATATAAAATGTCAGAGGAAATATTTTGAAGTATGTTTACAATTAATTGTAGTTGTTAGTTGTAAAATGTTTTCCTTGCAGCACTCAGTGCACAATCACTAAAAGACACAGCAAATGTTCAGTGTTGCTAGTCACAGTTTCCTATAGACCGACTTTGAGAAAAAGGGGCAATTGGTGCCATCAGTGACAGCCATCTATTTTCAAGACAGGCAAAGACAGACAGAAGAAATGAAAAGGGGTGAAGACTTTCTTTTCTTCCAGGAGAAAATGTCTACAGTGTATTGCAGCAACCCACGTGGGACTTCATGTGTTTATTTATTATTTTTATTTTTTGCCACCTTAGGAGGAAGATTGAGTGAAAGCATTTCTTGTCTCCTAGAATTAGCCTTGGGTGCCCTTTTATGTAGCCTGTTCTAATGGCAGTGAATTATGCTGACAAAGTGCTGTTAAGGCCGTCAGCCAAAAGACAGGCCTTGTTGAAGTTCCTATAAAATTTCAGAAAAACAGAGGAGAGTGCATTGAATTCTCCTTCCACGTCTCTTGGGTGAATAACAAAGCTAGGCGTAAAAAGTTGTTCTTGGCTGTGAAAATGCAGTGAAAGCAGCCCTGGCTAATCCTGCGAAGAGCCATTGTGACGCTAATGATACGCTGTGTGTATTTCTTCCGTCTGGTCCTTCTGACCCGGACTTGCTCTGATCAGGCTTTAAGGAAGCCGAGGATTACATCAGCTTTGTTTGTTTGCTGGAAGGGGAGAAAGCAAGATGCAGAGACCTTGTTCTTGGAGTGAAGAAGACAAGGGCATCTTCCAGGGCTATCGGCCAAACAGACGGAAAACTTGCTCCTCTCCTCTCCCTATAGAAAATAGATTTTTCATCACCTGTCTAGTTTGTTGGTGTATCCATCCTAAAGCAATGCATTACATAAGAGTCTGTGATTTGTACATTATTCAAGGGTATCCAACACATGGTCCACTTGTGCTGTATTGAGTCATTCTTTTGTGAACTAGGTACATCTAGCAGTGCTTCATTTTGAAGCATCATGTCTTAGCTTTGCTCGGATTAACTGGCGCAATCGTCTGCAACATGCTGGCGCTCTGATTTTAGTCAGGTGAATTCGGAAGTCTTGTTGACATTGCTGTAGTTTGTACATGTTTTTGTTTCTATGCAGCGAGAATCTGAATTGATGTTACGTAAACTGCGATAAACCAGGTGGACTAACTATTTCATACTGCTTTTAGTCGTTACGCTAAGCGTAACTAACAATATTCTGGCTGTAGATTCCCATTTAAAGGGGTAATCTTGAAGATTTTCATTTAGTTAATGGCTAAGTCACTATCAGTCACAGAGGATGGTATAGCAATGTTGACTGAGCCACCTGATAAAAGCATTGCATTCTCAGCATTGCTGAGTACTGCGATCTGGGTGTCTGTGGCCATATTCTCTTGCTAAATCAGAAACAGCTCACAGTAAGTGATGCCTTTTATGTCAGTCTCTCCTTGATCTTAGCTGTGTCCATCAGGTGTGGGTACTTTTCACTTTATGTGAGTTACAATGGCAGATCAATACCCAAAGAATATACTGCATCCTAACGACGACAATTTAAGTACAAGTGCAGGTCAAGAAAAAGAAAATTCAGTGTTCTGAAGAAGTTAACACGACTTTGAACTCTGGGAGATGAGGTACAAAGGACGCCCACAATTACATCTTATCACTAAAGGTGGCGTTAGAAACTATGTAACTCTAACCTTTAAGATTACCACTTTAATGGACAAATAGAAGACTGGTATTGAGCTTCCTGTCTAACTCTTGACAAGCAAGCAAATAAGAGTATTTACCCAAATGTCAAACAGTACCTCTATAGTAAGACCAACAATCCAACTGTCATGTGTAGGTGTGATGATAATAAGACGTGTCACAGCACCAGAATATTGTTGATGCATGAAAAGGCCAAAGGAAATTAATCAGTCGTTAAATGAACCTACAATGATAGGCCTGCTAATCCAGGCCAAAGTTATCTTTACCCTCTTTGCATTGCAATCAGGCCATACACAAGGCACTGGGTTTCCATCCACCATCTCTTGACGTGTGTATCTCTGGCGTGTTTGAAATGCACCAGAGCTTCCCATCCATTTGAGTTTTAAGATGTCTCCATGGAGATGATTGACGACAGTAAAGGGTCGCTCTGGAGAGAGGCCCCGAGTGAAAAGATGAGATCACAAATCTCATCTCTTTCTCCGTCTCCCTCTTGCCGTCTCTCTACAGCATACACAAACATAGGTGCAACACACACAAGTAGCACACAACCAAACTTTTCATCACTTTCTCTCCCCTTTCATCTTCACGGTGGCAGTGAAAGGTGTAGAGAAGAAAAAGTTCAAAGTGAAAGGAAACCAAAGAAAAATTCCAGATAGAGTCTAAGTAAGATTGCAGGCTTTCTGGGAAAATCTGTATCGTCACTTGAGGAATCTGGACATCTTTTAATGGATGCACTTCCTTAATTTTACTCTTCCTCAGCTGGAATGAAATCTGCATTCTTTGCTTGCGAGCTCCACTTATTGGATCTAGTCAATAAGTACTGAGTGATTTGGTGTTTCCAGCTGTGAAAACAGATGTTAATGTTCATGGGAAGTTGAACTAGGAAACAGTCCAATAATGATCGGTTCAGTTGTCGTGTGGGCAAGTGTGGATAGACACACGCATCAAGGGACAGAGAAAATGCCACAGGCTGGATTCAAGGATTTTCATCAACATACAGGAATTTTAATGATTTAACATTTCTAAAACATTTCAGAATCTTGGCACAGAGTAATGGCCAGAAGCTATGAAGAACCTTGACTCTGCTACAGTACCATGTCCCTCTATCATGTCATTTCATTAGTGTAATGACCCATCGATTTAGCATTTATGCAACAAATTGTATAGAGTCTGGCTTTGGGCCGAGTTAATCACAGTCAAGGCCGGCTGTGCATCTTGGCAAAAGAAGGTAATTAAAATGACTTGGGCGAGCCAAGAGAATTTCCGTTTCCCCACCCGAACAGGATGCAGCCTGCCTTCAGCACACCTGACTGGGTTTTCCTCTATTCTTTCCACATCTCCCTCAGGGTTAGGAGGAATCAGGTGGGAGCGTTTCACCCGGGTTTGGCTCAGGGATGTGGCCGAGAGGTGTGGATGGCTCAGAGCGGTAGCAGCAGATGGACCTGGCAACATCGATGAAGGCCCAGAGTGTTTTCACAACAGGAACAGCTTGAAACGCTGCTCAGACTCAATGTGTGCTTCCTCTTATTGAAGTAGATTTGGTTTTTCCTTCAGCAGGGTTCATGCTTCCCCACAGAGGGTCACCTGTGTTCAACAAAACAACCGTTTGCCCAAACACTCTCTCTGCCCCTTTCCTTCCCTCCCTCAGCATTTAAGGCTTGGTTTCTTGCCAGTCTTATATTTGTATTTAGCAAACAGGAGGCCTGACTGATTTCCGTGAGATGTGAGCTTTTTTATTTTTCTTCACACAAACTGCTGGCCATTTGAACAGCAGTTTGAGAGAATTTGATTTTTGGAGGGAGAGAGAGTTTATGATGATTTTGTCTAATAATGTTCCATTGGCAGGTCATGTCAGCTTAACATTGGGCCCGGTATTGCAAGAAGGCAGCTAACATTACCTCCGTCTTTTTATATGCAGTATCAAAGTAGTTCCAGACAAGTCTCGACATTCAGCTGCCATCTTGTCGACACCCATAGGTAGTAATTACAGGTTTAATAGACCTGGCTTCTACCTAAATGAACAGGGAGAGTACCCTAATTTCATTTTCAGTGGTCATGCAAACATAAAACCTGCATACAATCACAAGTCAAATCTTATCAAAACTGCTTAAAAAGTTTAGTGGCTTAGTCTTTTAAAAAAGGATAAGAACAGTTTGTTTCCCTAGGCTAAACTTGGACTACACATGCATGAAGATTCACAATATTAAATTCCTTTACAGTTCAATCCAGAGTTCCAACATGATTAAATATGTTTCAAGTTTGGCTGTTGTTAGCAGACAATTGGTTTTTGGGGAGAAGGTTCGGGGTATGTGTCGTACAAAGATCATCTCTGGCACAACTTTTCTATTCAAAATGCTTCAAAATGGTTTTCTCTCCTCTCTTATTTCATCTCTCACTGTATCCTTCAAGCAAGCTAGCTAACCACTTCTCTCCCAGATATTTACTTGGGTTTTGTTCTAAGTTGGAAAGTCTATAATCTGTGACAATAGTCGGAGGACAGCTTTGTGTAGTGCTGTGTGCAAACTTCGGGGCCAAGCTAGCAGGTGGTGGCCAGTACACACTTTCAGACTGAATGCTGGCAGCTTGCCAGGTCACAAGTCATTGTTTCCTTCTTTCCTTTTTTCTAGTATTTTTTTCTAAATCATTGATTCTTGAAATAACTTTGCCAAACTCACAAGATAAACATGATAAAAACATGCTTTTGAGGGCATATTGCTTTTTTCTGTTTCTAAAGGACCATTTCTCATCCATTTCTTCCTTCTCTGCAATGGTCATCACAAGTATTGCCTGCAATGAAAGAAAGCCTATTAGTGGAAATATTAGATATTATCTAATTGAAACCTTTATACTTTCAGGAACATTTGACCTTTCCACCAACACGCTCTCTGCCACTACATCACATAAAAATGGCAGGTAACCACAGACATGCCTGTTTCAGTGCTGCTGCAACAAGGCTCCTCAAAGACTGGCGTTTGTCCCCATTCATCTTTCACACTGCTCCCACTTTAACATATTGGCATTTCTGAGGTGCTTGGCGGTAATTGTCAGCCGCATGGCGGCCCTTCGTTTGTTTCACTGACATTTTGCCTTTGGTTGATTGTGTATTTAACAGGGGAAGGGGAGCAAAATTAATTGGAGAGAAGCCCTAATCTGTCTGCTTGAAATGTCACCCCTGTATTGTGATGCCTGCACTGACACGGTGCCACACAAGAGGCAAGCAACAGACGGCAGAATTAGAGAAATGCAGAGAAAAAGAAAAAGAGAAAGATATGGGGAAAAAAACAAGGTGCAAAATGAAAAGCAAAGGAGGACAATGGATAAATCAATCTCAGAGTTCAATAGTGCTCAAAGACTACATACTTGTCCGTGTGGGTTGTAGCAGCAATCCCCAACTAGCTTTGAAATGATCAAATGTTTATGCTGTTAACTTTTTAGTTTTGCCTCTAAGTTTAGATAGTGAAATTCATCTCTGTCAGGGGTTTGGAAGCTTCACAGCTGCTTTCAACATCAGAGATAAACGGGGATTTGTCATTCTATACAGTTGATCTTAAAGACTTTATATCTCATAGTTTTTAAGGTTACATGCAAGGCATAACTGCTAAAGCACAAGATGATCAAAGCGTGATTTTCCTGCATTCTTGAGTTCCAAGTCAGGCTCCGTCCACTGAGTCTTTTCCGAAATGTCACTGCCACTCCAGGGAGCCAGCGAGAACACAGACGACCACGACAGAAAGCTATTTTTACATTTTTCGCACTCACTGTCTTTCTTATCTATGACACGTTTTGTTTGATTTCACATTGCTCGGCTGTCGACATTAAAGAGGAAAAGTGCCCTACAAAGCCAAAAGTCAGAGATAAAATATTTGGCAAGAACTTGTTAGAGACCAGAGTACTTTTTGAGTTCAAAACCTCTGATTGGCTCTGACCCTGACATTTTTTAACCCCAAGCATCTGACCCTAACTTGAACCAAGCCACAATTAGGAGCAACCAGGCGGAATAGGAGGCGTCTTTGCAGAGTACGGGTGGAGGAAAATCGAAGGAGAGTGTATTTTTGAAGTATGTAGCTTTTGAAATAGTGTGTTTATTTTTGAGATAACAGGCTTCTCGACAAATTAGTTTTTTGTCCAATGGGACACCATTTGGAATACTGGGGTTTTTGTAGTACTTTGCTTTGCTAAACAACTGACAGTCCTCAATAAAATCAGGTTTCAGGTCCTGGACACCACCTCCCATACCTGTTCCCTTTATCTGTTCTTTAAGCTGTGTTTTGACCAAGCAGTGCGGTACAGTTCGATACAGTGCTATGAAATGGTAAACCCTGGATCTGGCTTGTGTTTCCACCACTTTCACCGTGACATCATAGCAGCACGCCAGTAAATTCACAGAAAAAGAAGAACGTGACTGTCAAAAAACCAAAACAGCTTTGATTTTTCACTCTTGTTGTCAAAAGATATTTAAAAATGACAGGTATTGTGTTTGAACTTCATTCCTCGTGTCACACGGAAGTAACAATTCTGTCAGCCAATCAATGGACTACAGTGTGTCTAGCTCCACCCTTTAGGTTGCTAGGTACCCCAACGGAAGGGTAATCAAAACAGGACAGTACGGATATCAGTTAGTTTGGTACTATCCACAACTTTTGACAATCAAAACAAATAATTGCGTACTTTTCCATCCTAAACCGAACTATACTGCTTGGTGGAGACGCAGCTACAAACGCAGCAGTGTTCTGTTTTTGCCTCTGCACTTCATTTGTTTTGCTCTTTTCCTGCTCTGATAACGCTTTTTGTTTGGCTAAGTCTTACTTTCTTTACACTTGGTGTGACAATGACTCAAAACAGTTTACACTCTACACGCATTGTTCATTAAGTCTCCATATGAGTCGGTCACAGCACTACAATTGGTCCTCATGTCCTGCCTTTCAATACTCCTGTTACACTTCAGCTCCTGCAGTGTGTTGTTCTCCACACCTTTGGTGTGTTTTTAAGTATGAATCACCGATTAGCGTCACCAACCTTGATTGCTTCATGAGTCATATCCACTTATACAACCAGCAGCACTTGGAGAAAATGTCCTGTGCTTTTGATTGCTTGTGCATAGTCGAGCATAGTTGAACCAACATGGAGTCCCTCCTGGAATTAGGTGAGTTTCTTGCACGTAAGAGGCGGTGTGTTCACACCGCCTCTTACATGCAAGAAAAACGGCCGTTGATGATTCTTTGCCTACCTGAAAGCAGACGCAAACACACAGTTCCATGTGTGTCTAAGATCTCAGTGCTGATTTTCTCAACAAGTCCACACTATGTTTCCTTAAAAAATTCCTGGCACAAGTTATCTCTTCCTATGTTGTACTCTGCTTTCCCTCAGTCTTGTAAGTTCAGCCCTATCTCAATAAAACTGAAGAAAGGTCTGATTGCACACGAAATCATCTGAACGGATGATATGTGAGAATTACATTCTTTTTGAGCTTGCTTATTGTGTGAGCACTGAGCAGCTTTCTCTGAATGACCTTGGTTGCAGGTGTTTACAGCAGAGGATGTCATTTAGATGCATTTTGCTGGTCAAAGTCTTTGTATTAATTGCAGATGTCTCTCATGAGTGGCGCTGAATGGAACGCACATTTGCCCTCGTATCTGAAAGCTTTATTTCAGGGTTTTTTTCATCTTTTTTTCATGCTTAAGGAGAGGATTTTAAGGTAAAACTGTACTATTTATTTTCCACACATGTTTCTCATTAATGTTATAATATTAGAGATCATTTTAAATGATTAAAAACCCCTTAATTATAAATGTACAACACCTGGACTGACCAATTTATATTTTGCTCTGAATGATCAATCTCCAAAGCCTTCTACATAAACCTCTTACAAAGACATTCATCGTTAATTTTTTATATGATATATATAGATATTGAATTTGTTTATGCTACATAAGTTATCTACATATGTAATTATATATATTTTTAAAATCCCAGATTGGACGGAAACGACATGGTTTCTACGTCTTGAAAGGTGCTGAAAGTTGCAGAGGACACCCTGGGAAAGCTGGGCTGTATGTCCAAAGCTGAGCTCTGTAATTAAAAAGAAAAAAAAAAGGAAGTTAATATACTGACATTTTTTTAGCATTTGTATTTTAATTTGCTTTCATAGAGAGATATCTGTTTAAAACTTTATTATTTTCAGTGTGGTGTTATATTAACTACTGTGCATAAATCAGTGCATGTTCACCTTTTCATCAAACCCACATGCGCATACACATTCCACACATGGCGATGACGCTGGAGATCTGCAGCGCCCGGCCGCACTCGCCGCTCATCAGGCAGTCCCTGGTCCGCAAGCAGCACTTGGGACAGCTGCTCCCTGATCTCCTGCTCTCCGTCTCCTTGTGTCTCTGTGGCTGAGTTTGCGTTGTGTCCTGATGCTTTTCATCCCACACCTCGCTCTCACCTCTTCCCATGATGCGTTGGTTTATTTGACAAAAGCAAAGTAGAATAGAATGGACTGAGGACAGATGGCTAAGATCTGTGAAGAAAAAGAGAGGAATGTATTATTGTTACACAGCCACACTATTGCTGAATTTTCACAGAGGATATTATGTGCTATATTATGTGGCGACTCCCACCCTCAGGCTTCACAATAGAGGCTTTGCTTACAATAACAACAGCCTGTATCCAGTGTCATAACGCTGTGATTTCTTGTTTGTTGAAACTTTACAGCTGGCTGAATGCTGTGATCGCAGCTTTGCAAGGGTGTGCTTTGCTACCGCCTCTCTTTTCTCAATTTTAGGAATGTTTTAACTAACCAGGTAACATTCCTGCCTCTTCCTTAAAACGTTGATGACTTGGCATAATTTAAAGGACCATACCAGTTTTAGTGTGTCTCATTGTCCTTTGTCAACATGACCCAATTTTCCCAAAATAACTTTATCCATGAGATCTTGTTTTTGTTTACATTTTGTCCACATTCAATAAACATTACAGAAAGTACCTGAACATGTTTAAGTTAAATGTTTAGTTAAGAAGAACATGTGCCAAAATCCTTCCTCATGCTAACATCCATGCCACGAAGGCAGCACTTGTGAGGAACTATTTTTCCAGGCGTAATAACTTTTGTCTACATGGCTCCCGGCTCCCTTCTCTCTCTCTCTCTCTCTCTCTCTCTCTCTCTCTCTCATTCAGCGATTTTTGAACAAGTTAACACAAACATTCTCTTTAGAAGGGTGAATTACCTTTACCTAGTAACTTTCATGTGTCCCATTGTGTTTTTATACCTTGTTTATACCTTGTTTCAACATGAATGGCACTGAATGTGGTTTAAAAATGCAGTCTGAGATCTACTGAAGTATACACATGGTTGAATTT
>JAQLOL010000014.1:4619866-4632532 GCA_029783665.1 Naso thynnoides
TATCCAAAAGGTTAGTGTTTCAGAACCTGTACTGGTACTGCAAAATGACTGTTACTCATTATTATTGCTGATTTTCCCATGAGTTGGGCATTGCCACAGCAGTTAACATTATGGTGAAACGTCTGCAAATTGACGGAGAGCATTATACTCATTTCTGGGTCTTTCATTTTGTTTTTGGACTCTTATAGAGCAGCTAAACACAACTGGCTAAACAGTAAGGATTGTAGATCTTCAGAAAACTGTCACTCATGCCCTCTCTCTTTTTTTCCTGCATTCTCTCCAAACGGTCTGTGTAGCTCCCCCTCCCCCTTTCCCTCATGTGCGCCTCCACATTCAACTGGACTCACAACCCCTCTACTGACACAAAATAAACACAGCTAGAACACTGATAAAATATTACCCACCCACTCTTCAACAAGACAAAGCAATGTGTGGTCCTTTAGCAGCAGTTTAGCCGTTAATCAAGCTCCTGTGATCATTAAGGAAGTAAATAAATCCACAAGAAACAGGAACGCTCTCAACTTCTGTCTGGCGCTTGCCTCTTCAGGAAAGTTTTATATAGTTAGCAGTCCTTTATTCACCTGGAATAAAAAAACACTTTATTGGAGCCATCTTGAACAAGGTGCTGATAGTAATCCCTGAAGCAGAGAGCAGAGCGTATCCTTGCCTGAACAAAGCAGGGGAGGGGGCAGGTACAACGCTGTGTGTACGAGCTGGCATGCTCATATAAGGAAGTCCAGCATGCATTAATGTCACTGGAAAAACATTTTAAAAAAATACTGTAAAACACAGCATGCAGAGCCAACTGAAACAGCCCGCAGGACTAACTTCCAAATGCATGTACCTCATTATGTGACGCTTTGGGATGGTTTAAAACAAGTATCTGACATTGTAACAACATTTATAGGTCAGAAAAGATAGAAAAGCACAATAGCTCTACTTAAAAGATTAAGACATTGAAAACCAGGCTCACTTGTTGGATGATGTTTGGGACACAATAAGAACAAATAAAATGTGGCATTTGGTGTGAAATGGAAGGTGGTGAAATTAGACATGACTATAATCAATACACTTGTATCTTGAATCTCAATGATTACTGGACAACAAGCATACTTATAGCCTGAAGTCAGCCATGTTGTATTTGAACTGACTCATAAGCAAACATCTAGGCATTGCATTCTATTTTAGGCATCTGGCAAGTTGCAAGTCATTTCAGTTTACAGAATACTGTTTCCATAGCTCCTGCCTTCAGAACAAAGATGAAACAAACAGATGAAAGAGACGGAAAAACAGATGAAAGAGAGTGAACAATTATGTGCCACCCATTAATCCAGTGAAACTCAGGAAAGAGGGAGAGGTTTGTACGACTACACTGGCTGCTCAGGCTTACCTTTGCATCTCACAGACAAGCCTAATGATTTGTTTGAAAGCCAGCTCACAGCTCCTGGGTGGGAAGGATGAATAGAAAACAGCGAGGCAAACAAGCCTAGCCAGGTGTGCACGGCGACGAGATAGGAACAGAGTCGCAGAACCAGGCAGCATGGCATTCAGAAAGGTGTGAGAGGTGCCCTTCCCTGCCTCTAATGCATCCGGGGGTGGTTGATTGATTTTTTGCGCAGTAGCGGGTGTCTTAATGTCCTAATGCATTGCTCTGTCACAGAGGGCTGCCTTGGCAAGCTGCCCTTTCTGCAGACTGATCTGCCGCTCGATTGGATGAGACCAGGGTAAATAAATAAAGAGGGAGGCCGAGAGAGGAGGGCTAGAGGAGGAGACGGATGGGCAACCAGCGTGATTACACCACCAGATAAACATAAACACACAAGCTTACACACACACACACACACACACACACACAACACATGCTTACATTATTCTCCTTTAAAACATGGTTTCACAACAGCTGTGGAATACACACAAGAAGGAAGATTTTTTTTTGCAACTGTGTTTGTTGTTTCTTTACTGGATATCGATTTGACAAGGTGAGGCCTGGTTCATTTCAGGCCACAGACTACTGTTGTTGTTCTGCTCCTGAAGAAGGGTAACACCAAAATCAATATATTGTTTGACAGTATTTTCATGTGCTTTTTATTTTGGTGATAAGAGCCCCCAATCATTTATACTTTTTTTGTTATTGTAGCTGTCTCCTATGAGTTATGTTCATACAGTATGCATCTATTGTGCTTGCAATTTCAGAGCTGTCTCATTCCCGGGTCGTGAAATGCCAACATTCTGTGACGCCCCTCTGAGTCTCATACAGACACATAAGATGCCCTTCTGCATCTGTATGAGACCCACCTGACATTAAGCTGACTTAAATGTAAACCCTCCCACATATGGAAAAGATTGAGGTGGATGGATGGGTAAAACACAGGACTTTCACACAGGAGAACAAACTTCATGTCCAATTGGGAACCAGAAGTCAACACTAAGTTATTTTAAACATTAAACATGAGTTTGAAAGTCTGTCCAGTGGAAAGACTTTAGCAGACATGGTTTTCTGACAGGAATCTCACCCAAATGCTCAAGCATACCTTGTGCATCTATGAGCTGCTGAGAGAAGTAACAAAAAAGCTTGGTATTTGAAGACCTGGAATAATCTGGTTTGCAATTTGCATGCATTGACAAAATTCAGTTTAGCGTAAAAATGCAATAATATAAAACATTTGTTTTCCACGCAATCTGAAGATTGACATCCCCCTCATGTCGTCAGCGGTGAAATTTCATCTCTGACAAACTGCTTTGTGACACACCAACTCATAAACCCATTTGCTCTCAACAGGCTGCAGCTTCTCCACAAGAGGGAGCAACTTTTTGAGCTAAGGGGCTCTGTTCCCTAAGGGAAAAGAAAGTAATGGCACATTGAACGATTCCTGCCAAAAATCTTCATGGTAACTTAAAAATAAAATGGCTACAAGTGATTTATTTGAGTGATCCAGTGGGACATTAACTTGGAAATAAAGGTTGTTTTTTTGAATGTAAGGTCGAAACTTTGAGCTTTTCTTGTATCCGGGTAGCAACAGAAGCATCCCAGATGGAAACTTAAAAGCTTTGGCACTATCTGACCAAAATACTCTTTTCAAGGTTAGTTCAAGTGAGTTTTTGTTTGGTAAATTGCGAGAGTGGTCCATTGAAGATGTTTTGGATGTTTTTGAATAGCCTATTTAACCATGACCACAACCTTTTCTTTTACCTTAAATGAGCGGTTTTTGGGCGTCTGCACTTTTAATAAACATTCACGCTACACTAGACACTTTAAGAATAAACTAAAAATGTCAACAGAGAGGACTGAGAGGATACATTCAGTGTGAAAATAAAGAAAAGCCACGTAGTCTTATGTTTTTATAGCCATGTAATCAATGCATTGACAATGCGGTTGTATAATTTGTTGATGATTCTGTGTAGCAGCAGGTGGATAAAGCTGCAAAGTAGCATCCGTCTCTCTCAGCATTCAGCTCTTGATTACTGTAATGTTCCGTCACTATTAAGATAAACGAGCAACACTCAAGTCTTACTGTTAATGGACCTTCATTAACAGCTTTTACTCCCATATTCTCAAATGAGAAATTGCAGTAAGAAAAAATATTAGTCATACGCAAGTCACCTCAAAGACTTAAACTGTGCAAATTGTTTGTTATGGCCCACTTTGGTCTGATTGATGTGACATGTTGGACAAAAAGATTGCAGCTTTCATAAGCATGTCATAATTGTTGGCTTTTACAGTTTTTTTTTTTTACTGGAAGCCCTAAAGATTTCTTTCTCATATTGAAGGGGATCAGATCAGCGACTACAAAATAATTATATGCATGGTATGTTTATGATATATGACACGCCTGCAGACCGTAGAATCTGACATCCTGACGCTGGCAGCCAAGTCCTGCAAGTGCCAATTTCTGTCTCGAGAGAAATAATTTCTCAAGAAGAGCATTTGTGTTGCCAAAAAAATTGTAATTTGCGGCTTCAATGGAGTGTTAAAATGTAATGACCCAGGGTGGAGCGGAGTGATGGGGAAGAAAGACTTCGGAATTAGCCTGCATCAAAGGAGTCTTTGTGAGCTCCTTCAGCCCTCCCTGCCTCACTAACACACAATAAATATAAACAATAATTGTTTGAAATGATGTGTACCTGCAGAGAGATACTTGGTTTTACAATGCTCTGCGGGCACATGAACACATGCACACAGCAGGCGTATTTTAAAGGCCTGATGGGAGAAAACAGACGCTGCATGTCTCTGCCCTCGTGCCCTTTTACTGTAAACTCTGTTGTGTGTGTGTGTGTGTTTTTTAACTATAGTCAAGAGGTTTTATTCTACAGCAAGCTCTATATTTTTTGTGTTTTTATATTTATTTTTTCTCTATAGTTGCTCCCACTGGTGCAGGAGGAAAACCAATATAACATCTGAGTGCAAATGGCAAACACTCGCCACAGAAAATGTAAACTGCAGGGCAGCGGCTCCTCTCCGCTGCAATGCTGAAGCGAGCACTGAACTTTCAACCCTCCATCATGCTTCCCTCCGTGGCCCCTTCGTTCTCTCCGTCTGTCTCTTTTTTTTCATTTTTTCTCACCTTCTGTCAGCACAGACTGCAGAAATTGTAGGGTAAACACAGTGGGTCAGGTAAAAAGGCTTTGCTTGTTTGTATTACTACTCGAGGCTCCAGAGAGGAGCTGGTGTGCCTCTGCTCACAAGCTGCAGTGGCCTACTTTGGAGAAAGTACCCCTTAAGGTGCCAGCATGACTGTAGCTTTACAGCAAAGTGTTCGTAATTGTTGCCTTTGTACTGCAATGGATGGTAAGAATGTGCTGACAAAAGACACCGTGTGTGTACGTATGCCTGTACATGTGTCTGTGAGTAAGGGCAAAGCGATTTACTCCTCCTGTATGCTTCAAACACACTGCAGACACTGGTTTTCCTCTTTCAGTGGCAGCCAAAGAAAACCTACCCCATTTTTCAGTGACAAGTGCCAGTGGTTTTGCAGCAGCATCATGGAAATCTGCAGACTGACATTAGTGCCTTTTTTTACAGGACTCAAAGTGCACTCCATAGCCCTCGTCGCCATCACTGCGTGAGCAGGATTCAACAAGTAACATTCAAGATGAAATGTGGGCCCGTGCAGATTATCAGCCCACTTGACAGTAAACATTATTTACTGACAAGCTCTCATTTTGCATTTTGATATCTGACAGGTATTTCTGAATTCCTATGCAGCTGCAGTTTACTCACTGTTAGTTATGTGAACCAGAAATTATATTTATGTACAATTTGTTTTATTGATTCTGTATAAGCCACTACAGCACATTATGACTGAATCCAACACTTTGGTAATTGTGCTAATTTATGCCTTGAACACACTTCAAGACCTGCAAAGTCATTGGGTCTCTTGACTGTTCACATTATACAACTGTTTGCCTTGTATCGGGAGTCTGTCAGTCACCAAGGTTTTCACACTACATAACTGATCACTGACAAGAGGGTAGATTCTACGAGATCCTTTCACTGGGAGGGGTCTATGATGTGTGGTGACACGGTCTTAAAATACAGCTCCAGTACAATGTTAATGTTGTAGCCTACCACCTGAAGAGTCAGCACTAATGCGCATTGTTGTTGTCATATAATCTTTCCTGTTTCTAACAGTGTGCGCTCTTCTCTGTGCTGCTCAGAGAGAGAAAGAGAGCATCACTGGTCGAACAAGCTTAAAGTGAATGAAAAGAGAGGGAGTGGTTGTTAAGAGAAAGCCGATGAATCAGAGAAATTTAAAGCTATTTTCCAAAAATTTCAAAAACAGTTGAGTACAAACAAACACCTCTACACCCTTGCACTGCTGTTTTTTTTTTTGCTACGTGACACATCCATTGTATGTGCTGGCATGTGAATTTTGACATAACTGCTTCTGTCTAGTGAATATTGGGCTTTTTTCTTTTGAAGCACCTGTCTGTGGGCTGTTTAGCAGGTCATGTGACTGGTACTCCCAATGGCCAGTCCAGCCTTGGTACCTGCACACCTGTGACTGAGCCAGATATTTGGCATGCTAGATATTCTGCAACTCTCAGTCATGCTGTCGGCGAGCTTAGGATTGTGTCCTTGAACAGCTCGCACATGCTGACTGTCATTCACGGGAGCACTCTCTGATTTGCCTACAATCTTTGACTTTTAACCTACAATCTCCGGAAACTGTCGCAGACAGCAAAATTAGGGCTAAAGTCCTGTAATCTAAACTGGGCATTACCATAATTTAGCCCCTATATCTTAAGTTTAATCATATTCTAAAGTGTACAAAATCACAAATTATGACATGTCATGAGTGCAGCCCCTGGGCCCCCAGTGGGTCTGGGGAGTTTCTCGATTTATAAAGTCGGTCATATAGCCTTGAATTAGGTAACATTTAGATCCTAAACCACAGGCATTTGACAACAGTCTTCAGTCTTCTGGGAAGACTTAGTAAGGCCTGGATCACAGATGGCGTTCCCATTCATCACAAAAGTGTTGGTTGGAGTTAAGGTCAGGACTCATTTGACTCAACTTCCTTCCCACCAAACCTGAGAAAAGTGCACTGAGGGATTGTCTTTTAAGGTTAAAAGCAAACTATTACATGAAATATCATGCTGTATTGTGAAGATTTCCCAAACCTGAACTCATGCACTCAGCATAAACTATCACTGTTGACATATTTATCCATAGGCTGAAGTGTCCATAGGCTGAAGTGTATGGACACAATTTGTTGGACTAAGTTTTGTCCTCTACTTGTGCCTGACTGAAAATTCCTGCTACCCAGTGAGCCATGCAACCCTGAGCTAAATCAGCTGCTGCTATCTGCTGTCATTGAGATCGTATTGATAATCATTCATAAACCAGTTGTCAGTTGGAAGCCATCATCTACCTCATGGCTGTCATAGCAACAATGCTGTTTGCCACCTCCATGCTTGTGACTGACCTGTCATCTTTCAACTTCACTCACCGGGTCGCCTGGTCAAAGTAGTAATGGTCGAAAATGGAGGTCAGATCTCACAGGGTCATTATCTGCAAAAGCACATTAGATCATTATCTGTGCAGCTGTTCTTTGCGGGTTGCTGCTGTTTGCTGTTTGCTGTTGCCTGTCAGAGCGGGCTAAGGCAGCTCCTCCCTGCAGTTAAAGCTCATCTATGACTCAAACACCCACAGCAAATGTCACCACACTCACGTGCAAAGATACATGCTAAAAACAAAAACCCATCAGCAAACATTCGTGACAATGACGCCCACTCTTCAGGCATACGTGTTAGGTATCTTGACCAATAGCAAACACTTTAAACATAAGTTGCAGGTGTTGTTGAATGCAAACTCCTTGTTCATTTGAATGTCACATAGTCCAGGCAAGGTCAGGAGGGAAAAGAGCCAAAGAGTCTGAAGAAACCATGGGGAGTGCATAATCACCAGCAAGGCACTCTGTCTGTTTCTACAACTTCATCAGCCCAGCCACTAATTAAGACTAATTAGTAGGCACTGGGGAAACAGGCAGGCTCAAAAAACTTAATTAATGTGAGGACCCATGATGTCTGAGCATAACAACTTCCTCAGCACCTGCTTAGCACGAGACAGCGCATTAACCTACTGTTGCTGCAGGTCTCTAGACAGTCTGCAGACTTCCAGCAGAATCTTTAACCAGCTGTTGCAACCTTTCATTTATCAGTGCGATCAGAGCTGGTCATGCCACAGCCAAATTGACGGGTTGATGAATGGCCTGGCTCTTTCAATCGCAATAACCTAAGTCATTCTGAGCAAGAACAAACACATGGCCTGCGGTCATGCATTTCATGGATTATTAGAGGTACATTTTTAGAAATATTGAAATTATAGTGCATCAAAAAGAATTTTGCTTTGTTGTATTTTATGTCTCTACTTTTTTGTTATTTTTTCCTTGTTTACCTGCATCATAAACAGTTAGTTGACCCTGTGATTCTCCGAATATGAAGGTGTCAGGAAAAACTATGTTTGTCTTTGTGTATGTGGTAACTTAATGAGAGCAGATTTATTATTTTACCAATCATTGTGCAGCCATGATCACATTCAAATTAAGACCAATATTTGTGTGTTTTTTACCTTTTTTCCTAGAAAGACATTTTCTGTCATTGCAGACAAAGGCAATCTCCCTAAAATATAAGAAAAACTCCTTAAATCAAAGGAGAAAAAAAAGTAAATGTTGTAAATCATTCAATTTTACAAAGTGTAACTTAACAATGCAAAAATTTTAAAATATAAATCCATTAATTATCAGTAAAACAAATTAAAGTTAACCTTCCCCCTACATTATTCATTCTGTACATGTAAACATAACTTTTTAAATACCAGTCATTCTAGATCAGTAAATAATTTTCAAAATTCTGTATTTCCACCGTAATTTCTGTAATGAACTGCAGCTGAAATGTGTCCATTGTAGCAAAAATTCATTATAAATTAACTGGTTAAACCCTCAACCCACTTTGTTTGAAGACACGAAAGAAGTCAGTTAGCCATAAATATGCTTTTACAGATTAGCTCAGTAAGTAGCAGTGATGCTAGTCCACTGCCGACCTCTACCTTGCAGGTTTTTGAAGATGGCTGAGAGTCTCAGTTTTATTTTATTAAATGCTTGTAAGATCAAAGGTCTATTCTAAAGAACCACAACAACACATTAAACATTAAAAACCTTTAAACCTTCCATCAGTCATAAAACTGTGTCACCCTCTCTCAGATGTGAAGATGTGAGGTCCTGCTGGTGTCAAGTGAGGGGAAAGGCAAACCTCTTAGTAAGCTGAGTGTTGCAGTAGGAGTCAAGGTCAAGGAGGGAGTAAGAATTGACAGCACTGATGTTCCTCCCACTGTGTTATCTTGGTCTGACAGACTGTCGAGTCACAGGGAGGCAGTCCTTCTTTTAGCTCATTTACCAAGATATTACACCGAGCCGTGTCGAGAGGGCACCTGCTGAGCCAACCTTCCTCTGACACTAACTGGAGGAGAAACCGCCGGCCCACAGAGAGCATTTACTCTAACACAATGTCAGTGTTTAAGTATCTTATAAATCGCTGTACATTATATCATGCTAGAAATCAACTGGGGGTTGTTCAATGAACACAAAAACAACCAAATATGAGCAGTTTAACTCCAAATATGTTATTTTTGTTTGCATGACCCCAGATTTAATGTCCTTTATAAGCATTTCTGAAGAGTCAGAGCTCTCTGCTGCCAACTGAAAAGCAAATAGTCTAAATGCTTGACATATTTGAAAATAAGTTTTTTGATAATTCTTGTCAATAACTGAAGCTTGACAGGCTACCAAAAAAATCATACTGTAAACTGTGGCTAAAAAGCATTAGCTTAGCTAAGCACAACGACTTAAAACAGATGAAAATGGGGTTTTGTCCACCGTCACCTCTGAAACTCACTTACTTACATGCAATACATACTCTGTGTGAAAAGGACAATATGTTGCTGTCAATGTTCTTGTTTTCAGGGACAAGTGCCTTGTTTTTCTCTTCCCCTTCCATTTGTGTCCACCTTCTCATGTATCTCTTGATAAAAAAGAACATAGCAACTGTTTTTTTATGCGATATGTGAAACTGTTCCCTTAACAAATTCTGATTAGTCATGACCCTCTAAAAAGACAGATTTTTTTTCTTCATATAATTAGTGTCAGACAAAGCAATTGATGTCAGAAACTACTCATCTTCCACCAGAAATGGGAAATGAGTTGGGAATTTTATTTTCACACATTACTCCAGCCTCACATTCTCTTTTCTCTTTCTTTTTGAGATCATTCTCATCTAGATACTATAAAGGAGTCGTGTGTGACAAACAGCCAGACTAAAGAGTTTAGTTTGATTTAAAAAAAAAGCTAAATTTAGTATCAGAATGTAATATAGTAATTATAGATCTGATGATTTGCCAGCTTCTAAATGCATGGCTGAGCTAACAAGCTAACAGCAGGTACTTACTAAAGCTAAAGTGAGCTACGTGAGCTACACTGAGCCACAGTAATGATATACTATTTCAAATCATTTTTTACTGCTCCTTTGAGTCAATAAATATTTGCTTGCAAAAAGCTGAATTGCTGTTTCCTTAAAGAAATTCTCCATCCAGATTTTACTTAAACCTAAAACAAATTTATTTTTTAAGAAGAAGAAAGTACTTAGGGTGCTTAGTGACCTTTTTTGTCTGCTGCATCTGTCACCTAAATCTCTTTTGAGTATTTTTTCATCATAAGATAAAGAAAGTGGAAGCTGTTTTGTACATTTTACAACTAAGCAGATTTAGTGATGCAAGAATGTTTGTGTATTTGCAGTTTGCATTGTGCTTGGGAACTCTTTATAGTAATGAAGTGTGAGCTGACTGCATTATAACCTCTATCAAAGAGTAAAACTAAAAGCATGTGTTTTTCTCTATATTTTGAATGTCTGTCGCTGCAATTTAATGTCAGTTTTACCACTAAATATTCCTCTGGCAGCTTGAAACACTGTCTGTTTACGTTGTGTATATAAAACCAGCTTTGTGCAGAGGTTGGAGTGTGGCTGTCAGACTTGTGGCTGAGGATGAAGGGACGTGATGACCTGGTGCAGGGAGGGGGCGAAAACGTGAGCCTGCATGGTTTGACGCCGGGGACAGTGTCTGGCCCTGCAGCGGAGAAACAGGAGCGGTGAGGTGGAGAGGTCGGTGTTGTTAGATAGCATTAGATGGGATGTGGCACACTCTAGTTTCTTGTTTAACACAACAGAGGGCAGTGGGGACCTCGCTGGAGAACAGACACTGGCCCGTGATTGACAAGGCTGCAAGATTTAACAAACATAGCTATGAAATGTGGGCAAAACAAAGAAGGTTGGTGAAGAAGGGTGAGAGCCAGAGGTCAAATATGCTCAGTGGAATGCAGAAGAAGGGCAGACTGTTGGTTCAGACTTAATTAAGACCCACAGGATCGTGGTGATTACGGCAAGTCAAGCCTGAGCAATGAGATGAGCCTGATGATGATCGGAACGAATCTGTGACACACAAGTTCCCCTCCATGTCTTTGCCCACATCTAAGCCCTGATTTCCTATAAAATGAATGTGTGCTCATTTTACAAATTGGTGCGATATCCTGGCGGCCCATTTTCTTTCCATTCCTCTCATAGTGCGCGTGGCAGCAGGTGACAGGTTTAAATAGGATTTGCATCTGAAACCAGCAGGAAAGTGAGAGACATTCGTGCAGGGAAGATGGGATGAAGACTGTAATAGAAGAGATGGAGAGAGAGAGGGAGAAAAAATGGAAGGCACTGCATTTGACCTTGAAAGCGGAGCTGAGAGGAGAAGGACGGCAGGCGAGATTGAAAGAGAGATTTAGAAAGATAAAGGTGAGGAGATTAAGAACGGCACACAGTGACACTGTCTTGTAAACAATAGCTTTACGAAAACACTGGGACAAAAGAAAAAAAAAACACACCAGATGTCCACATTTCAGGTAGTTCAAGGCCTACTGTAAATGTGTAGACATATTAATCACAAAGAATACATGCAGCTTTGGGTGACACGTGAGCCTAGAAATATCTCTTTAATGAGCAGCATTCAATTTATTAACCGTGACCACTGAAAACACTAGCCATTAATAATTGCAAATCAAGCAAATGACTGAAAATCTCAAAAAATAGGATTAAATTATGAGAGCTCTCTCTAGCAGAAACAGTGCTACATTATGCATGACTTAAACGTTCAATAGGATTGTTGAATATTTTGGTGTAATTTCAAAGCTATGTATAGCTCATGCGTTGCAGATGAAGCGATATTGCTTCATTCTGCCTGTTACTCTGGGACATGTAATAATTACACTCCAGGAACAAGTACTTATGACTGCAGCTTCCTAGGGCTGATACTTGAAACTCTCAGTATGATTTGCATGAGGAAGAGTAGTGATAGCTCTCAGGGCAGAAAACATTTGTGTCTCAGTTTGTGTGGTAGAGCAGTGGTTGACAAACCTCTGGATGAGGATGCCAGAGGGGTCTGAGGAGTTGTAGGTTGGTTAATGGGAGAAGGAGAAGCAGAAATAATTATAGTTGTGGTAGCATATGTGTAAGTTGCAGTGGCCATTAATTTCTGACTTAAACCCCATTCAGGAACAAAATAGATGGGGCTGCTAGAAGACAAAGGCATGATCCAGGAAGTCAGATTTTTTTTTTTTTTGGATAATTAAACCATAAATTTAAATGTTTATCTGATTCAAAAACACATCAAGGTAGTTTACAATTTTAACAGCAGAGAGGAAACTGCCAGGAGTGTGAGCTTGCCTTCATCTAACTTGTCACAAGTCTTGGAGGAAAGGAAGGAATACTTAAAAAATCTTAACTATTGTGGCTAAATCATCAATAAACACCAAGATGTTTTGGCCAAGGTCGATTTTTTAGACTTTTAAAAGGCAGAATTATAGTATTGACATGATAATGATGTTAGAGAGTCAAAGAATCACTTAAGTGACAACAAATCATCATGAGAGGAACATAAACATCGATTGAGTTTCATAGCTATCAATGCGAGAGATATTAAGACTTTTCCCTCAAAATATGTGAAAACCTCATGTTGATGTTAGAAGAACAATTAGTGCAGGGGTGTCAAACTCATTTTAGTGCAGGGGCCACATGCAGCCCAGCTTGACCTCAGAAGGGGGAAAAAAAACCCCAAAACAAAAACAAAAACAC
>JAQLOL010000014.1:4632632-4643349 GCA_029783665.1 Naso thynnoides
AGTGTCCTCATCAGTGTCATTAGGTTTTATCCTCTGGGGACCATGAATGTCTGTTCATTCATTACAGTCTCTATATCAGATGAGATATTTCAGTCTGAAACAAGATGGCTGACCAATTTACAGTCCAGTATTAATCCCAAGAGCCATTCTTAGTAGCAAGGCTTAATTGATATTCAAAACTCAACAATATAAAAAGAAAACCTTCTCTTGGCTCTATGCTCACAGCTTATAGATGTAACACACCAAACTGACAGAAAAAAAACAGTGAAGTAGTTTGCTGTTAGCAAGTTTGTTTTGTCTACAGTAGTGGAGGCTGGCTGAAGTGTTATGAATCACCAAACCAAACCTCTTACTGAGTCTTTTCTTTGCTTTTTCATTGCATCCGTCCCCTCCTCCTTCTGCCACTGTCTCCTCCATGACAGCACAGAGACAATGGTGCCTGCGTGTCATTCGGGATCAGTCGTCAGCTCTTTTGAGGGGTCTGTCAGACTCTCCCATTACAGAAGGCGAAATCCTGCACTGTGTCAACAAGCTGTTTTTCGTCAACCGTAGTTTGAGCTTTCTCACAGACAGCACTAATCAAGATCCAATGGAAAGGGTCTCGGGTTGTTTAACTGGGTTGTTTATCTGCCTTTGAAATGTGAAAACCCAGAGAGGCCAGAAATGTTCCACTCCTCCCTTTAATTCATTCTCTTTTTAAATGCGAGGGCCCTCTTGATGGCAGCAAAGTGGCAAGAAATGGCATCGGACGCCTCATCAGTCACAACGGAAAGAGGAGAGAAACTTTTCTTTTTTCATCACTTGCCAAATACTGTGGGCCAGTTTAACAGTGTTTGTTTGTTTTTTCCTGTATTCTCACTGTCGGGGCTGGGTGATTGATCATACCTTCTTCCAAGGTCTGGCTCAGCTCCCTTTAGCTAAATACTGTATCATATTTTCAGCCATTGTCTGCCTGGAGCTGGCAGGTGGAATTACTATATCTCCTCATGACTCCTCATGACACCTTCATCACAAGAACCTCCTCTGTCCTTGAACATTGATTGTAGCACAGACTTAATCTAAACACTATATAGTTCCTGCCAGAAAACCTCTCAGCCTATTAACGTTTAAGCTCTTTTTTCCCAGTTTCTGTCGTGATCATTCCATCTTTGACATTGTCTCTCTACTTCGTGCTCAGCTGTTCCTCATGAAGACTTGGACATCTGACGGATTAAGGATACAATTGGGTCTGGAAACACAGTTGAAACACAGGCTTTGCAGCATGTTGCTTAAAGCAGGAATGATTCTTGTGTGGAGGAAGTGCCTGAGGGGCCTGTGGAGCCACATTAAATACTCGTGTTTAACAAAACGCTACATGAAAAACAGAACAGCTATAAGCCTGTAACAGATCCCTATTCATGCAAGATGGAGGAGCTAAGAGATGGCGGATGACGAGGCATCTCCAGAGGCAGAGTGTCAGTAAATCTGTCACTTAAAAAACAAATAACATCAAACAAGTGAGGATAGCCTTGTCAGCAAAAGGAGCCATCATGAAGCCATTTCATATGTTGTACCTTTATATCTTTCACCTCCTCGATAAATAAGATACGGCATCGGCATTAAATTTGAGCGGAATGCACCTGAGTAATAAAAAACAGCCAAGTTATGAATCAAAATACATCCACATGAGAAAGGCGGGAAGAGAAATGAGCGAGCTTGAGGAGCAGACAGATTTAAAATTCACTGTCGCTGAGTAATGATAAAGCATGGCTACGCCGAGGCTCTCTCTCTGCGCACACGCTCACGGATCAAGTATTTGTCAGACCTTGTATTGTGGGCATTTCGACTTATTCTCATTCCCTGTTATTTGCTCTTGCTCAACAACAGCCGTGGTCCCAATGGTAAAATTATGCTGAGCCCAGCAGGAAAGTAATGTAAGCACTGCAAAGCAAGGAGCAGCTCCGAATGAGGGTGTGAGGGTGCTTACACAATAACTATTTTAGGTTCAAAGACCACAGGCTGTGTGTGTGTGTGTGTGTGTGTGTGAGAGAGAGAGAGAGAGAGAGTGAGGAGTAGAACAAGAGGAGGCAGAATGATAGAGAATTAGATATGGGAAACAGAGAGAGGTTTTTCTCTCCATTGGACAATCAGTCTCTGAGTCCCGCTTCCACTGAGAATTGTGTTGCCCAAAAGCTGCCTAAGTAACAAAAAATAATCCCTCAATCCATGGCTAGAGGAAATCGATCAAATCGGTCTCAACCTCCTTTTAATGTTGCTTAATATCGACTTTTTTTCCTCCCCATCGTCCATCCTCATCTTCACTTTTCCCTCCCTTCCCTTAGGACATTATTCATAAATATGCTGCTGCAAGGATGCATGATGAGGATTGATGTCACTCTGCCGGTAAACATAATTAAACACATTTAGTTAATATAGCCTCTTCATTTCTGTTTCGGTTCATTTAAGTTCCCTCCCCTCTCTCGTTCTCTGTTTCTCTGACTCCTTCTCTCTTTCCCCCAGTGGAGCAGAGGCCTAGTGAGAAACAGAGAAAAGGGAGGATTAGTGTCTGCTTGGTTCATTTCTATGCCTCCGAAGAATCAGAGACTAATCCTGGCCTCAGCTGCCTGGATGCCTCTGCTCTGTTAGCTGTGCCAGTGGGGCGCAAGTGTGCCACAGATATGCCATAGTAGCAGCCAAATAAGAGGCTTTGTCCTCACACATAGCGCTAATTTCTCCTCAATCCAGGTGTCCAAGCTGCGTTACTTTCCTGGGTTTTAAGCCAGCTTGGCACTGGGAGAGTTAAACCCCTGGAACACGACTGTGAAATACACTCAGGGGATGAACATGGTCAGAGCATTGTCTCACTTCTTTGCAAAGACTTATCTGATATTTTGGCAATAAAATGCTCTGTATGCAGGAGCTGCGGGTGATTTTAAAATCATCAAACAATGTTAATTTGTTAGTACAGGAGAGCAGGAGCACACGTTGAGGTGGTAAACTATGGTAATTATTATTCTCACAGCAAACACAGAAAGGCATTTTTTTTAACTCCTTGAACGAGATGCTATTATTTACTTTCTTTATTTTGTGCTTAATAGCAGGACGGCATGTATTGGGTCGGTTGACCCAAATTACAAACGCATAAATAAGAATAAGACCTCCCCACAAACAAGATGTATGAATGCCTGTTAAATGTATCTAATTAAATAAGGAAAATAGCACAATACAAGGAGAAAGACACATGCCACAAAGCTGTGGCATGAGTGGATGAATGACTGAAGGTTGGCAAGCATTGTGTCTAATCTTAACAAAAGTTCAAGTGCGGCTTTTCAACCACATGAAAAGCCACAATTTATTAACATAAGGTTGTTGCGCAGACTCCATGACATCTCCATGATGGGTCGACCAAAGATCAAGTAGATTGTGGCAGAGCGCTCCGCAGGAGGGCGTCTGTGCCTGCCCTAGCAGGAGGTCTTTAACACTCTGGTGGAAAGTGGAGTTGGGTGATGGAGGATGCCTGCAGGATGATCCAGAAGAACAATGAGGAAAAGCTTTTGAATGGGATGAGACGTAATCGAAGGACAGAGCGCAGACAGTGTTCAGATGAATGGGATGCGGTGGTAGAAAAACATAAGAGAGGCTGAACCAAAGGGAGAAGGTGTGAATGAACCTGACTTAGTCTCATCATTGAATTACAGGAAACTTCAATAAAATACAGCCCTTCATATCCCAAAGCCACTCCAATCTGTATGTTACAGCCTGTTGTCATCCACACTTATAAGTGAACAAGCACAAATTCACAGTAGCAGCAAAAAGTGTTTAGATGCAAAACACTGTGTACTTGTTTAAGTGTTCTCACCTCCTACAAGAGTCTACAACAAACAGTTCAGGAGTTATGAAGGGGGCAGGGCTAATGTGAAGGGGTGGAGCAAGCCATGACCAATGAAAATGAGTGTGTGTGCGTATGCGTGTGTATGTGTGAGTGTTTCCACAACGTTTGGCCATGTTGCATGAACCTGTTTAGAAGAAGCAACTTTTTGTTACATGCCACACACACACGTCTTTACACATACACACTGTGTAACGCCTCCCAGGGCTAATGCTGTGGCTTCCAAAGAGTGGGGAATGTTTGCGGACCGACTGACCGAAGAGTGACCTATAGAGCTGCTGGTTGCAGCCAAAACAATAGCAGGTGATGTCAGCGGTGACGTCAGCAACGAGCTCCAGCTCTCAGGACTGCACCAGTTGTTATGATAATGTAGAACATTGTATATGATTGTGAATATCTTCACTGCGAGGCTTAATGTGCAAAAAATGAACCTCTTCTCTGAGTAGATAAGTATCTGATTGCAAAAAGCTGCTTCCTCGCTGTTTCTTTTAAAAGTTTCTACATCCAAATTTCACTTAAACCTAAAAAAAAAAATCTTTTAATTTAAGCAGAGTGAAACGTGAAGGCATAAACTGTCCATGTGCTCCAGTGACTCCTTTCCTGTTCTGAGTGTTTTGCTCCTGAGAAGTACTGGACAAGCACAGTGGAATCTCCTTAAATTGGCCTAAATAATACACATCACATGCTGACATACCTTGGAGCTCTTTTAGTCACTTCTGTATGATGCGATCTTTCATCCTCAGTGCAACAGCACATGTAAACCAATTAAAGTTTCTTTCTCTTTTGTGGTCTGACGATGAAACAAACCACAGTCCTCTCATATCTGCTTAACCTGTAAACTCCATGGTGATGCATGGAGAGTGTGGCTACAAAAGCAATGCTTGATCTTTCTTGTTAGTAGGATAAATACACTGTGGGTTTTAGTCTCTGCAGGGGAATTGCTAATAGTAATACAACCATGAAATAATGCCAGCTTTGGCCTTAAAGGTCATACATTTAATATCACCTGATAATGTGTGCAGAGCTTTGTTGTGTGCCCTGTGTTGTAATTTGTCAGGGTACACTGTGTATGGGTGTGTTAGTATGTGCGTGTGTCGGAATTCGTGGGCGTACATGTGCGGATATGTCAGCGTGTGCATGTTTTGTTGTTCTGCAATCTTTGTTCACTCGCTGGCCTGGTTGGGTTAAGTGGATGATTGTGTGGAGAGATTGTTAGGGCGGACTCGTGTTCCTGGACATGCTGCCTTTATTTTTTTTTTCCTCCTTTTCAGCCAGAGTTTATTTCTTACAGAAGAAGAATACCTCTCCCAGCACAATATGTATGCGTATTGCAGTTGTTCTCTCTGCAACACACAAGTCTGAGCCGCGGGCAGAGCCCTTAAGGCCGATGAACAGGTCATAATTCACTGGCTGCTCTGTGACTGGTCTGGGACCTTGTTTAATGGGGGAACTGCTGGCAATTACCAGCCATCTATGTGCTTGCTGCACTTTTTTACTGGCCTGAAAGTCAATAAAGTTCAAACCTGCTGAATGAATTGGATATTTTCTTCTTTTTGTTTGACTCTAAAAGGGAATGTAGCTGCTTTTAAAAAGGAAAATGTGTTTTTTCAGCTGCTTACTTGATGAAACACAGAAAATACTTGAATGCAAAATGTTAGAAGAGCAGGGAAAAAAAAGTCCTCTATTCAGGAGTTAAACATTAGCAATTCATGCACATTAGAATACAGTTAGTAATGATAACAGGTACTGTCAAGCTGTTGTTCAAATTGCAGTCAGCCTCAGAGTGTGCAGAGAGAAGCTTTTAGTCACTGCCAGGTTCTCTACATCATGAATGAGTTAGTGGTCCAGCTGCCTGTCGGTTACCTGCATGATATCTGCTGCCTGCTTGTACCACCTGTCAGCTCTTTGACTGTCTTCTACTTGCTGAAGCTGCTTTGGTTCCTCGTGCCTGTTTAGACTCTCTCTAGTCAATTACTTCTTTGTCTAACGGCGTTTTCACACCAGCCTTGTTTAGCTCGTTTGAAACAAACTTGAGAGCGTTTCCTAATTTGGTGGTTGTATGCTGGTGTACACCAGAAGTGGATTAAACAAGCTTAGCGAGACCTGGTTGAACAGGTCTTGGGACGCTTCCAAACAAAGTCTCGTTTGTTTGTTTTTGGTGAGAACATGATCTGACCTTAGTTGGTGCTACCTACAAAAAGCACTGCGCGTTTTTGGAGTAGCCCAGCTCCTGTAGGCAGCTGTGGTCACGGAATGAGGAAGCAACAACAACATGCCAGCTTAAGTAATCACAGACAAACGTGGAGAATGAAATAATGTAACATCCACTGACCAACACCAAAATCAACCCCCTCAGTTGCCTCTCCATTGTGAAATTAATTGTAATGGGTGTGCTGTCTGCTCGTCTCTGTTTACACTCTCGAAGTTTGCCCACATGGCAATTCAAACTAATAGGAGAGCAATTCAGTATCTACAATATTGCTCCCACTAATGACTGAATTTTCTTTTATTTTTCTCTTTTTTTTTTTTTTTTTTTGTTTTTGCAGCTTTGTTGAATGAGTGAAGTGCAGCTGAACTTTGGTTCACAGACACATCATCAACTGATTTGGACCTGATTGAATAAATAGAATATGAACCTAACCACTGAAGAAAAAAAAAACAACAACAACAAAAACCTTTTCGTTTTCGCATCTGGTTAGACGGCCTGGTTCTTAGGTTTCAGGCACCTTATGCAGTGTTTTGAAGTTTCCTTTTGTATCCTGCAGTTTCAGTGATTTAGTACGACAGACATATTTGTTACTGTATTATCTTCCTTCATTCCTTCATTCATTCATCATTCTTTTGCTGGACAGGATGTAATTTGGGGGGTAGATACACCAGACTTTGACAGTAGCTTACCTTAGTGTGAAGCTAGATAAACGAGTCTTTAACATCACTAATATTTGAGTCTTGATGTATTGCAGCAGCTCTACTGGAGAGCCAGGACACACATGAAGCTGTGGTTTTAAATACTGTAACTGATTTATTAAAAAAAAAAATCATAAAACCTAAGCTAACCTAAGCATGTGTCAAATGCCAATGCTTCTCTAATCAGGCTTTACATTATCCAAAGTCCTGGTAGAGACTGAGGCAAACAGCAGAAACAGTTCCTCGCTTCAGGGTTTCCACATAACTGACTTGAATACACTTTATTCAATATCTCCTTAATTAGCACCGCAATGGGCTCTGGTCACAACTAAATTTCTTTACGCCTGAACAGATATTAATTTCAATACATTTTACTCAGCTGTGGCTGATTGTGTTTCAAACCAATTAAGATGTCATACACCTTCGCCGGCAAGGTCATAACGTCTGGAATCTGCATCGACAATACGAGATTTCAAAATCAATTTGCGGCTTTAGAAGCTAAATTACAAAAATGGAAATGGTCCATTCACAGTAAGGGATTTAATAAGACCAGCAAATACTGCAGCCAGTAATTTAATTGTTGTTTCATTCAAATGAAGCACTTGCGGTCCTCTGGGGTTGGCTGGTTATCAAAGGGTCCTTTCATTCCTCTAGCTTTACAGCTTACTGTGTGTTGGGCTAATAGGCTCCAGCCAGACAGTTATTGTATATTGGTAATGTATCTATCTCAAGAAAAACCAGCTGCCTAACGCACACCCACAGTCCACATCCTCAATGAAATGAAATGGGCCATTTTAGAAATGTTTAGTTTGGTCTGACAAGCAAATGAGCTTCTCTCATCTTATTTCTTGAGTAAAAACACTAAAGATAATGTGAGCGGCTCTTTAAAATCAGGAACTAGGGGAGCAGAGATGTTAATGAACAACTCTGTAGTGTAATAGTGTTTCTGTCCTCTGACTTACTGCGGTCTATTCTCTCTCCGGCATTGTCTCCTGCTCTCCAATCCCCTCTCCTCTGAATCTGCAGTCCCTCTTCCATCCTTCTCACTGCAGCCCTCTGATCATGTTTAATTCCCCACCTGCTCTCCCTAGATTAACGTCTCCTTGTGTAATCCCATTAAGTGCCCTGTGTTTCCGCCTGATGCTCATTACTCCTCCACCACACCACAGCGGAGTCTGGAATTGACTCAGGCCTGACATCCAGCCCCGGCATGAGGCCATCCTCGGTCCCTTTCTCCCAGCATTCAACATTTTGCAACCTCAGCTGCCCTCCAAACTTCACTTTGCTTTGTCCTCATGGCATCAAAAGTTTTAAGATGCGTCTGAGGAAAAGTCCAGAGCAATGAAGCTCAGGGACTTTATGAGCTTTTCTCTATCAGTATTACGTGCTTTGCTGATATTTTAGTTTTGCTAATAGGATGGTGTTGTGTTGACTGGTCACTCCACCACTCATTAAAATGTCTCTAACTTTCCAAAGACTTTTCCTCTGGCACCACTGTTAAGGGGGCTTTTGTATTTTCTGATTGCAGTTCCAACAGCAATTGGATGCATTGCTGTAAAATTTGGGTAGTGTCATTCTTGATCGCCTCAGGATGAATTATATGAAGTCAAAATTGATTTTTTCCTCCACAGTGTTTGTCTTGCATGGCAACTATGGTTTGACTTGTAAACGACAACCACTGACAATGCCTCCAGCAGAATATGGTATCTGTAGATGCATTAGGGTTGGGCCGATGGACAATGCCATCATCCACTGGGGATGGCTGAAAGCCACATTATGATTTAAAAGGTGCCCCTTCCCTCCCTGCAAAGCTGCCTAAGGCACAGTCAGACTCACAGACACACAGACACACGCAATCCAGCAGTAACAGAACTTTGTATGGACAATTTTTACAAGTTAACATGGTTAGAGAAGCATTCGGTAGGCATACAACTCACTCTGTAATGTTAGTTGGTAAGATGAGCAGGTCATAGCGCCATCACTTCATTTTTGCGCGTCTCTCCATTCTCTCTCATTGTTACGCCCCAGGATAGGGGAACCAGAGCACAACACAAAAAGGCTCTCCCCCTCTCCCAGCTCCCAAGAAAGACCGTGCAAAACTTCACTGCGGTCCAAAGATGAGTATTTTATTGTACAACCATCAACAAGTGTCTAGAAAAAAGCACTCAAAATCTTAGACAAAAAAACGCTTTCTTATCATCACTGTAACATTTTAATAAAATACAATTTGCTGAGTTTTCTTAATTTTTGTAAATTCTCCTCTGTATGCTTAATATATAAAGTGTTTCATGGCCTGGTGCCATCTCCACTTAAAGAGTTTATAACACTTGGACAGACGAGGACCACCAGAGCCACTACCAATAGGGACTGTGTGGTTCCATACAGGAAAACCTCTTTCAGTCAAAATGCTCTGTCTACGAAAGGAACTGCAATCTGGAACACATTACCCTTATCCGTAAGGAACGTCCTACCCTGACCAACTTCAAGAGCCACCTGAAGGAGTGGCTCAGAGACAACCAAACGTGCAATCACCTCTAATGTATTAACTGCATGCTTTTACTGTACTGCTCTGTCTTAACATATATCTGTAATGCTTTGTAATATTGTATGTGTTAATTCTGTTTTAATATCTACTTGAAATGTATGGTAATCTTTTGTATTGTAACACCAACCTGCCTAGAGGACTCCAGATGGAAATTAGCCCTTGGGCTACAATCTGGCACATTTACAGGTACTGCAGTACAGGTACTGCAGTACATGTTCATCAATGTGCATTGTCCTGACTTCTAAATAAATAAACTAAACTAAACTAAACATGTAGCAAAGGTGTCTGACTGGACTGGACTGCTTCAACAAGGTTGAATATGTAGCCCAGAAATACAATACACATGACCAAGGGTCATAACACTCATATACACAAAGCAAAGGACACACACACACACACACAAACACGCGCTGAGGTAACAGCCATAAATATTGACACTACTCCACCAAAGGGTCAGTAATCATCCGACGCATTTATTTCACAAAGTATTGACACAATTAACGGAGTGACAATGCAGTTTTACCAGAAAAATAAACAAAGTGACAAAGTAAAGTTATTAACCCACTAATGATGTTGACTCAACTTTGGATGTTTATGTTAAGAGTAGGAGCGCTGTAACGTTAGTTCCCTCTAAAAAGAAACATTCGTGCAAGATTCTAGCCGTGTTTATTTCTGCTCAATGGCTGCAAAACTATCAGAAACTAAAGTTTTATTTTTCTGATTCACCGTCTCCCTCTCTTGTTCTACCTCTGTCTCTCTCAGTCTCAATCAGAATAGTCAGTGCGGCCAACCAGCAACCCCGCACCATGTCACCTCCAAACGACAATGTCATAGTTCATCGCAATGTTTCATGCTGCACATCAACAATGGCCAGTTTCACAGACATTGCTCAACCCTAAGACGGGATGTTACAGCAACACTGAAGACATAAAAACACAGATAAACAATCAGTCTACACCAACGCAAAGTGTCAGCAGTGGGTTTTTTTGGTCTGTACTGGAGTAAATTCCCGAGAGTGCAACCACTGCCAGAACCTAGAACTGACTATATTGGGCCCTGTGTATGCAATACTGATCTAGAGACGGCCTCCCAAATGTCAAAAGTGTACCCATCCACGCATTACACTCGTGGGCTTTGTTTACAATGCAGTTTCATAATAATGCTAGGTGTGTTGTAGCCTACTATCTTCCCAAATTGTACTTACAGTTTGGAGTCATACAGCGTTGTCTTAAAATAGAGGGCAAGAAAGCAACTGGCATGATTTTTGAAATTCAGGTAAAACTGAAATTTGTGCCAAAATGTTGCAGTGACCCTTTCCCAAGCTCTCTCTGATGTGTGCGTGTGTGTGTGTGTGTGTGTGTGTGTGTGTGTGTGTGTGTGTGTTAAAATGGTAATTA
>JAQLOL010000014.1:4659193-4705558 GCA_029783665.1 Naso thynnoides
ATCTGTTGGCTTTTTCTTTTTTCAACATTCACAACAACAGAAAATGAATCTTTATATTTCAATATAGATAGATATATTTCTTTATTCCTTTTTCTTGTTCATGCATAACAATATGATGCCTTAGTCATCATCTCTGAACATGCAGTAACTATCTTAATGCACACACACACACAAATTAAAGACAACACACACAAAAACATTCATTGTAATTAATGATTTTACTCTGTTTAAGTTATTTCTTATATGTCCAGTCATAGAAATTCTCCCTTGACAAGGCTCAACATGTCAGACATATAAAAAACATTTTAAACAAATATCACGTCCTGTGGTGTATTGGTGCCTGGAGATGTGGGCATACTCTTCAGGTATGCCACCACCACCCTTTTTTTTTTTAAAGTGGCCTCGTCCAGCACAGGATAAGCACCCTATTTTAAACAATGACGTGTTACAAATGGTTTCATGTGAGACAACTCTCATATTTAGTTAATCAAAAATGGGACAGTAGTTCGCCTATTTGCACATTGTTACTTAACTTCCGCTGCTTGACTTCAGGGAGTTAAAAGGATTATTATGAAATTAACATTAGCCACAGATGATTACATTCAGTACTGGCCCAGTCAGTCAGACTACAGGGTGAGACGATTAAATAATTAGGAATTTTGAGTGAACTTTTCCGTATTCCTTAGTTCATACAGACGCGAAAAAAAAAGCCTTGCAAGTAGTCCATGGGACGGTAGTTTCTTTTGTAAATAGTCTCTTGGAATAGCTGATTTGCAACAGATAGGATCAGAGGGGATTTAGAAGTTGAAATGCTTCCTGCAGACTGAAAAATAAGTTGGTATATTCCGTATATCTGTGTATACCCCGTGCTACACCACTGATCACACCACACAGCTGCTTAAAATGTAGACCTGGATTGTGGACAAGTGGCAAAGACAATACTCTGCAATCAAACTTAAAATCAAGAAAAGTGGCACTGTGGTATATGTGTGTGTGTGTGTGTGTGTGTGTGTGTGTGTGTGCGTTGTATGGAGACAGTGAATCAGATTAGAGGAATATTTTTATTCCTGAGGAGAAGAGGGACGAGGAGAGGTGAGCCTCTGTCATATAGCTTCAGTATCTGTCACAGACACCAGCAGCAGTGATTAATGAGAGGGGGTTTGCAAACGTGCCTCACAAAGAAAGTTGTGTTTTTGGACATTCTGAGCGGGTCTGCATGTGTGTTTGCAGGCGTGTTCAGCATATCAGATGCATGTGTAAAAAAAATACATAGTTTAAACAGCTGTAATCAGTGTTGTGAGTACGGCCTGACTTTGCCGACAATATCGGGTGATATTGGCCTATTGGAGATATATTGCTTTTTGCGTATGTGTTCAATGATATTTACCGTTAATTAAGGCCAGAAAAATGCTTGGGCTGGTGATTTTAAAATAGTGTAATTACCTAGTTTTCCCAGCAGAGGGCAGTCCATTTTTTGCAGTAATAATTGTAAAAGTGTTTAGTGTTCAGTGCACCGATGGTTGGAATAAAGTTTGTTTGAATGGGAGATATCCTGCCTCCGTTACACATCTTTGTCACACATATTAATTACCACTGATATATCGGTTAACGGAATTTTCTTGCTCCCTCATTTCGGTATTGGCATTATTGAGTATGTTTGACGAATAGAGACACAATTAAATCTTAAACCTAAGAGGCAGTAAAAGCACATTATGGTTTTGCACAGTTTTGTATGGTAAACATTTTAAGCATTCGTGTGTTGTCCTTTTTTGTCAAGTTTTATTTTGTTGGCAATTTGTGCTGTGATTCTACTTTCAAATGTTTTCAAAAATTAATGCATCTATTTTAAGTCTAAACTCCGAAGAATAAAAGATGAAAGCCTCATATTTAATTTGTCTGGTGCCAGACACTCTCTGTTGTGAATGGTAGGTCTGTTATCTTTTAGACTTTAAACACTATAGCGTCAGTAAATGTATGTATGTATGGATACTCGGGGCAAAAATGGTAAATAAACACTACTTCAATGCTTATATGTGCAGGATTATACAGTCATACAGTTTACCTCCTGCTTATCACATGCTGGGTGAAATACAATGCGTGCCCCAAGCATGCATAGCATTCATTATTTGTCGTTTTTACAGCTTTCTCATCGTTCCACAAGAATGATTAAGTGTCAATCTCAGAGATATTGATTTTGCTTTCAAAATGTTATTAGAGTAATATTGAAGCACACAGTGATTCATTTTAAACACTTAAGAATAACACTTTTTGTTTCAGCACAGGTAATATTTGTCAAATGCCTTATAGCGTACTGTTGGCAGGTTTTTACTTAATTTTACAGCCGCAGTTTTCACAAATGTTCTCTATAACCCTGCTGTCACACTTGATGTATTTGCTTTAAGGATACCTAATTCAGTTGATTAAGGATTTGCCATCAAGGATTCGATGCCCTTGATGACAATCAGTCATATATTTTCGTTCGAGAATAGATCTAAAAAAAAAAATAAAATAATTTTTTTTTTTTTTTTTAAAGTTGTTTCAATCTTACACAATCTTGGTATAGAAATCTGCAGAACATCCTTGATAGATAGATAGATAGATAGATAGATAGATAGATAGATAGATAGATAGATAGATAGACATGCGGAGGGAGGATAAATGACTAAACATTGTGTGTGTGTGTGTGTGTGTTAAAGTTATGTGTCCTATCTTATCAAAACTACCTCAGTTTGTGTTCAGCTTTCAGATGTTCTGATTTACATGAACTCTTTGCTGTGCAGCCAAATTAACTGTCAGAGGTAGTTCATTGGTACTTCAGCAATCATTTTCACAAGCCCTCTGCATTTTGCTTCTATTAATGAAGCATCCCTCATACCTTACATTCTTCTTATTCATCTTGGTACTTCTATGCCCGTGATATGAACCTGATGCAAAGAGCAAATGAGAGAGCTGTGAAGAGCGACAGAGAAAGCAAACTTATAAGGGATCTTTTCCAGTGCTGTTTGGTCAGTGACAACAGAGTGCAGCAGGGATGATGTATTTTTGGAGACCTACCTGAAAGTTAGTTCAAAAGCCAATGGGATTTTTCTATTGAATTTTGGATTACTGCAGGAAATAAGTTCTGTGGCAGCCAAAAGTTTAGGATACTTGGAAGTTTCGAACAGCAAGATAATCGGAGGACAGAGAGCAAAGAAACAGTTTCTGGCAGCTGGTCTTACATATGGCTGTTACTGTTTAGCACTTACAGTATCATTTATCACACACGACAAAAGCAATTATATCTTAACCATGGGACTTTGACTTAAATATACTTTATTAATCCCCAAATGGAAAATTCACTTGTTACAGCAGCAGGTTGTTTAGTCAATAGATAGATAGATAGATAGATAGATAGATAGATAGATAGATAGATAGATAGATAGATAGATAGATATACAAAAAATGTACAATATAAATACATCATAGTGATATACTAAGAATATATATTCTATAGAAAACACCAAAAATATAAAAATATAAATATAAATAAGACAAAATACACTAACATAGTCTGGTTGCCGCATCTCTTTCTACACTACATTAGCACTGTGCCAGCTCTGGAGAAAGGTCTGACTCGACCCTCTGAAAGCACAGCTCCAGTTACACTGTGCATGTGCAATACCCCGTCGTTTCAATGGCGTCAGAGCCCGTATCCCAGCCTTCCTTTGAAAAGCTTGGCTAAACCCAGGAAGTGTCAACA
Organism: Naso thynnoides; assembly: GCA_029783665.1. Classification (NCBI taxonomy): domain Eukaryota; kingdom Metazoa; phylum Chordata; class Actinopteri; order Acanthuriformes; family Acanthuridae; genus Naso; species Naso thynnoides. The sequence goes on from JAQLOL010000014.1 coordinate 4,662,933, forward strand.
GTGTCCTCGCAAAACAGTCTTCAGTGGAAACTTCAATATTAACGCTATTTTGTTCTGTGAATCACACTTCACTCCACGACATTTTCCACCAATTGCTCTTGAAACATCTGTATGCAGGGTGGCTCTCTATTGATTTTTCTCTGGAGATCCATACACAATGAAGTACTTGCCAGCAGTTATGTTATTGTCTGTATCTGGATCTTGCCTGGTGTATGCTGCAGCTTTTCAATTGGTCTTCCATTATCGCCCCCAAACAGGATACGACTGAAACCATGGCATTTTCATACCACGTGTGTTTGTTTACCCTTGCGGCAGACAATAGGCCAAACTTAATATATAAGTTTCTCATAACTGTTGCAATGAACATCCCCATTAGAGAGCAAGTGTTCTAAACATATTCTTTGTTTTTCTTTACAGCTGTCCACTAAAAGAAAGAATCAAGTCGGCCTGCCTTAATGCACAATTCATACATTTGTTAAAATTTGCCTTTTTCTGCATTTAGATTGCTCGCTCAGACGTGGTGGTTGTGTTTTTTCTCTGGTGTTTTGAAAACAGTAACATGCAGATGGCGGAGGGAGGATGAAGCGGTTGGCCTATGGGAGGCTTTCCTGTGACTCAGACTACTAAAATATAATATAAACCCAGAGAATACAAGAATAAAATGGCAACAAAGTATATACAGAGAATATGTTCGTTGCATGTTGCTCAAGTTCACAGAAGAAGCAATAACGTTGATAATCAAACTTCAGAAAGAAAATTAATTATCAAGTTTTTTGCACTCCAAATAAAGGCTGAAATGAAAAGAACATAAACCCTTGAGGGAAAAAAAATAATGCGACAAATGTGTAAATATCTAACACAAAGAAATTAATTGAAGTAGTGTTTTGTATGCTGATCTTCCCCCACTTCAGTGCTGGCTGATGAATAATACTAGCAGAACAAGCCCAAACTTTGTTTCCAGAATCAATAAGTGGAATCTAAAAGCCCTTTTTCTTCATGCCTAACCTGTCTAATGACTGACAATCTCCTGGCCGAGGCTCCATCTTAGAGAGCCTATCGGTGCAGCTGCTGCTCCTTGTTTCTTTTCTCCTACATTCATCTCCATCTCTCTACCTTTCTTTCCCCTTTGCCTTATTCTCTCATTTCTCACGCTTTCCATCTCACCTGTCTTCCCCCTCAGCTTCTGTTCTAATCCTCCCACTCTGTCTATCCATCTCCATCCGTACCTTTATCTCCCTCCCATGCTGTCTGTTCTATTTTTCACTTAAAGAGTACATCCGAGATGCAGTTAAATGTAATGGTCCAGTGGCTGGGAGCCCTCTGCAGCTGGGACTTGGCAGAAACTTCTTATGCTGTATAAATCCATCCGGCCTTTTTCCCTTTGCCTTTTCAGCTCATAAAGCCAGAGGATGCTAATTCACAGAGGAACAACCAGCGTCCACTGGGACTCTGAAAGTCTGAGTGACGGATGTGAATCCAGAGGTCCAACAGTGATGAGAGGAGAGAGACTCAGACCCTTGTGACAAATATATAGAGAACAGCAGCAGGAAGTTGCACTTTTTCTATGTTTGAGGCTAAAACATCAGTGTGTCAGGCAGCTGCAGGATGGTTTTAACTGAATTTCTTAAACTCATGTGTGAGTGTGTTGAACAGTGTTGAATCAATTGGATTTTAGACTGTGCGCCCCCCAAAAAGACCAAAGAATAATGTCAGCCAAGATGCAATTTAATCTTCCTCGGCCTCGTTTTTTTGATTAATTTGATCATTTTATTTCCCAAGACTTGGCAACCGACAGCAGCAGCCCGTCACCTTTATGGACTTTTCATGGAGCGAGTAGGAGTAGTTCACATTGATCTTTAGCAACTGATCGCTGGTGGGTGTGCACTGATAGCTGGCACCACAGTTTGTCTTCGTCTGTGAATGCCATGGCAAGAGAGTGGGAGGCACATTGGATCCGCTCCATGTCCCTTATTGACCTTTAGTCTGTCGATGAAAATGCTCCTCGTTGCTTAATGCACCTTGGCGGGGTTTAAATGTACCTTTTATAATGCCAGTCCCCTGGCTGAGCTGCAGCTTTTCCAGGATTCTTACTGTATTTAGCCTGTAAGTATTGCAGTGCCCTTTTGAATCCCAAGCAATATATTCTGTGTGCATTAACAGTCTTAAGTGATCAGCAAAGGGGAGTGAAAGCAGTCAGAAGGGAAAACAGAAAGGGCTCATTCAGTGGCTTTGACCCTCAAACACTAAAACAATATCAAAACAATAGTCTCTGTCTTTAATTGCACAAGCAGTCAAATTGAGTCACACACAGTGGTGGAAAAGTATTCAAATCTTTAATTAAAGTATGCTAATGCCACCATTTTTAAACACTGTGTTACAGTAAAAGTCTCGCATTCAGACTCTTACCCCGTGTCTAGACCGGAGGAGCATCTGAAGCATTTTTACTCACACGTCCCACGCAGCAGATGCGCTCTGATTTTAATCTATGCAGACTCGCATCTCAGCTGCGTCTCACCGTAACCTCATACTGAACCGTTTATCTACGCTTCACCTCTGTTTTTCTGTCCACACGCAAGGTTGATGCCCAATCAAAAGGCACTGAATAAATGTATGTGTCTATATTTTGTAAACTGGGCTGTTCATTATTTCAAACTTCATAGATTTATTTCCTGACAGACTGCTTTGATTGAGAAGTTTCAGAAAGAAAGATAGACACGAGCATCTGAGTCACTCTCTCTCTCTTTCCTCTTTTCTCAGCAACGTTGCACACACATCACATTTTAAAGGAAAACTGCACATGGGTTTGTTTGCTCTTTTTCTGCTCGACACTTTGGAATCCATACATCTATGAAGTGACTCTGTGTCTGCAGTCTAGACACAGAGTTACGCCTACTTAAAGTAGTAGTAATCAAGCTAGCAGAAGCATGAGACTCTGTGAGAAGCAACTCCACTGCACCCCTCCCTCCTTGTTTTTGGTCTGGCTTGCTTTTTTACCTTTGCCAAGAAGGTATTGTTTTAGGTGCCATCTGTTTGTTTGTTTGTTTGTCTGTTAGTGAGTAGGTTACAGAAAAATTACTGGGCCAATTCCCATGAAACTTGGAGGAAGGCTGTAGACTGAGCAAAGGATGAACCCAATAAATTTGGCGGTTAATCAGACATGTTGTTGCGCCTGTAGGGGGTGCTACAGCCGTGTTTCTGACTTTAGTGTAAATGGCTAAAACTCGGTGGCCATCACTCTGATCAGTGCCAAACTTAGCATGAACATTGTTGTGGGCTCTGCCTTGACTTAGGTCACACAGAGAAAAAAATACAATGCACCCATAGGGGGCACTACAGCAGTGCTTTACACTTTGCGTTGCCATATCGGAGACTTAGGGGGAACAGCAGGGTTGTCTCCTTCCTTTTGTTAAGTGACTCTCCCTCTCCTGTGATTCACGACCAACGAAACAGTTGCAGGTAAGGTTGCAGCAGAGTAAACTGGTTTGTCTCAGTTGAGCTTGAGCCAGCGACAGTGTTGCTTGCAGACACCGCTGTAAGCAACGCTGTCGGCAGAGGTGAGCCACAGCATAAGGTATATCATTTGTTTCAACAGCTAATCAGCTTTTACCGAAGTCACCCCTGTCGCCAAGAGGCACGGCATAGTGCACCAATCAGGACAGAGGGATCAGACACTGGGCAAAGATAACGGGAGTGTCAGGACTTGTACACCCCTGAATACAGAGGCATGGGAAATCACAGGGATGTTGCAATACTCTCAGACCACATCACTTACTGACAGCTGTCTACGAGTATTATGACATTTTTTTCCAAATAGAACACAAAAAAATTGGTGATGTATACCCCAAAGTTACCAACAGCAGCTTTAAGTAAAATATTTCAGAATAAGTATAAAGTATGTACTTTCACTGCAGCCAAAATTGGTTATTTTCCTGACACATTATTGCGGATTTTCTTATTAGATTATTACTATTACATGATGTAGTAAGAGACATTTTAATGTTGTAGCAGGTGGCAACAGAGCCGTTCATTTTTTACACCATTCTGCAAAAATGCAGAACTGAGACTCAGGTGGGAGCAGTTTAGGAAAGGGTTCATTTTACAGAGTAGAGTTGATTTCACTAGAGTCCCAAAGGAGCTGTGCAGGAAGAGGCTGATAAAGCAAGTGGAGCAGAGCAGGTGAGCAGTGACAAAGCAGGTAGGTGAGTTGGGTCTTTTGTAGGGCCAGGCAGGCAGACAGAGGAAGAGTAGAACAGAAACAATTAGAGGACAATGTTGGCTGTGGCAGGCAACTGGGCAAACAGGAGATTGGACCTGGAGCATAGAGAGAAGCCAGAACTAGCTGTAGTGGCACTTCATTAATGAGTGTGGGAGAGAGAAGAGGAGGCCACGCCCAGCAAACACACAACACGGAGAAAAACTGAGGACACACCCACACAGACAGAAGGGAAGGACACACACGGAATATGAAAAATCTAATCCATTCATGACAGAAATTGTCGATACCCCTCAACAATGCTTTACAATTAAGATTTTGGTCTTATGCGTTAATTTCCTCTCATCACCTTGGCATATCACCCTCGTAAATCACCGTTTAAAACCTTGAGAATGCAAATTCTCACCGCACATATGCTCATTCTCACATTCTCTCCACACATAATGCTTCTCTAAATGCCAGCTTGTGTTTGGCATTTTGCTTTTTTAAATAGTTTTTGGACATCTGGACTCTGCTTAATTACTTCAAAACATTCCCACTCAATGCAGGGATCAGCCACATACAGCAGATTATGTCTGTATCAAGTGTTCACTTAAGCTGTGTGTACACTGTGCGATTTAAACCCACCTATGACCCGATTATTGAGCCACACGACTCATTTTAGAGTCAAAGTTAATTTCAGCCTCGTCAGGCGTTGTTTGTCATGCAGTGTACAGGGGAGAGAGGACTGATTATCCACACACAAACAGCCATCAGACAGTCGGATGAATTTTCGACGTGTCAGAGATTTTGGTTGAACGACTCAGGTTCTCGCACAGTTAAAGCAGAGCAACGACTTGATTCACCAACGTCAGTGCCATTTTCCTCACTGCGCCTGCCCGAAGTGACAAGCAGAGCATCGCAATGCCATGGCAACACGCAACTTCACGACAAGGGAAAAAAGGAGTCCTGTAGTAGTCAGAGCGTGGCTAATGTTAGCTATCCAGTTAACAACAGTAGAAGTAGCTAACTTACCTCTGATTCTCTTAGCAAAATGGACAAGCCATGACGTTACTGTCCATGTATTCCAAGCCATCTGCAAATCCATATGCATCGGCACCTCTTTTTTTTTTTTAGAGGTTTCAACGCACAAATTACCAATGCAGTACATTTCTGCCTTTGTTAGTATTGTTGCTAGTAAACAGACCTGCCTCTGAGCTCTCAAACAAATCTTTATTGACAATTGTCAGTAGTCAGGATGGTCCACAGGGGCTGACACACAGTTTTTACATGTAGGCCTATAGACAATGAGCATTTCAGGTCATGGCTGATGATCTGACCCTACAGTATGAGCACATAAATCGTGAGCTTTAGCTTTACAACACAGCCGATTTACCTGTACAGTGTCAGTTGAAATTAAACAACAACATTTCTAAAATCATACAGTATATGCCCATCTTACATCATTTTTTAAAAGTCCCTGACATTTCATAAACATACAGCTGTGGCAGGTGACACAACTGTCCATAAAAGGTGAACCACCAGACTTTATGGCGTTGATTTGTGGTTGAGTGTGACGTGGTTAACTTGTATCCTCTATTGTACTCTGCATCTTTGTGCAGCCTGGTAACATCCATTGATTAATTATTTAAGTCAAAACTAATCTTCTAAAATAATCCTCCTAATCTCAACAGGCTACATTTATATTTAATTGAATAACGCTGCTGAGCAGATTGCAAATTAAGATGTTTCGGATTTCGAAAAAACGGTATATGTAATTAAACTCATTAAATTCAAGCTTTATGTTGCAGTGACCCTGCGAGTCACCCCTTCTTTCCCCGCCTCACTCTTCATCACACTCGCCCAATCCTAGTTATCACTCAGACGGATTTATTCCTGTCACCATACCCAGTAAATACACAACAACAAAAGCACAAGTGGCTTTGTTCCAGTTAATGAAATGTCTCGGTGATAGGAGAGAGAGAATCAATTGCTGTTAGTTTTACTGTGCGTAACATGGAGACAGTGTGACTGTGGCCGTGGAGGAGCTATCAGAGAATGCTTCACATCAATAGCATCAGGAGTCAGACAAGCACTCCAGACTGAGGATGGAGGGGGAGGCGTGTGTGTATGTTTGTGCCTGTGAGAGCAAGATATCTCCTGATCTCCTTCCCAAAAGCACTGAGGGATAAGGCATGACATTCTGACTACAACATAACAACCATATCCTCTTGTTCAAGAATGTCTGTTTTCTCCCCCCTTTCTTCCTTTCTGTCTGCACACTGCAAGGACTGAGATTAACACCACAATCTTGGCTTTAGTGCCACTTGATCCCATTTTGCTGAAGAAATGAGCTTTGTGAGGGCAAAACAAACTTGGAGATCTGTTATTTAGCGTAATCTATCTACTGTAAACCCTCTGCGTTATTTGCATGTTAGTGCATGGCTTATCTAAGTAGAAGTGTGCGTGTACGTCTCATTTCAGAGAAGTGTGTGTGCACCCTGCTGGTGACGCTGATGGAAACGTGACTAGAACCTCAGTCAGCCACTTTAGAGTCTCATTATGCAGGATTTGCTTGGACCCTCACACCCAATTGCCCATCACCCTTTCAAACACGCAGACAAACACACACACACACACACACACACACACACAGGCGGCTGCATTTAAAGCACACATACAAAACAAGCAGAGGCACTTAAAGCTTTAAAGATGAAAACAGGAGTTGTAAAAGCTCTTAAGGATAAAAACACAGGTGCACAGGTGCACACGTACACACGCAAAACCACATACTCATCTTCACAGACGTTTTATTTGCCTGAATATTTTAACAAACATGCCTCCCTTTTTGCTTGACCTTAACCCCCAATCCCTCAAACGCTATGCCCTGCCGCTCCTCAGCAGCAGCTCATCTCGCTTCTGTGCTGTCTACAAAATGCATGCTTTAGTAGAATTAATAGAAATCTCTGAGGTTCATCGCAGTGAAATGGGTGCCGTGTGCTGCACTGCCTGCCAGCCTATAATTTATGTATAATGCATCCTGTCTTCCCCCTCGCTCTTACTCAGCAGCTGCCAAGTATGACCGCAAAGCAAAGGAGCAGGGGTCAACTTATACTGTAGTTTAGATTGAGAAAATGAGAATGAAACGGAGAGGGAGATGACAAACAGAGGATAATGAGGTGAACTTTAAATACAAGGAGGAAGATTGATTGCATGAAGAGTGACAAAAAAAATGCAAAAATGCAATGAAAACTGGTACTTTGACTCAAGTGCTGTTATTAACTATAAAAGTTCAATCAAAAACTTCAGACTCTTCTTGTTGTGTGTGTGAACTATTAGCTGCATACTAATGTGTATGTAGAAGGTGCAAGCAATAACTTTGGAAAATAAGTTTTCCGAGTTGTATCCCTTGATCATCAGCAGCACCTGAGCAACATGCATTTTTGTGTCCACTGGTGCTTGTGCATTTGTGATTGTGGTTTTGACTCTCGGGCAACAGTAGCCACTATGAGAATTTCCGACTTCAACTTCTTGTTGAGGATCATCACCATGGTCAGAGTGTGTACGGCCAGGGTGTGATTTGCCGGGGGAGAAGGTGGGGATCCCCCCCCTCTGGTTCACATGTTCTACGCTCTGCTAAATTATTTTTATCCCCAGTGGGGATAAAAGAAGGAAAGAGAGAAGGAAGGAAACTTTTTTTTTTTTTTTTTTTTTTTTACAGTTTTGCCTTTTAACTTAGAGTGGTCACCGACTTTATCAGGGTGACTGTATCTAACAACACGGCACACATCGTGCCAGCCTTCTAGTGGAGATGCACTTGCAGCATCTGACTGTGAACAGAAGATGGAATCTGTCTCAGCTTAATATCATGACTTTAAAAACACAGAATAACTTGCTTTAACAAATTTCATTAGTTAATAATTTGAAGAACTGTAAAATATCATTTCCAAGAGGCTGTCAGTCAGAAAGTGATGGATCATAAGTAATAAACTTTGCATTTCATCCTCGCAGCTTAGCAAAGGTCAAGCTGCACCTTCCGCAGTTTGTGCAATTTTAGGACCTGAGACCCTATTTGCAGATTGTGTCCCATAGATCTGGAACATACGGACAAGAATTTCGCAGATCGATCCAGTATTGAGTGTTCTACAACTGAGGGAATTACGGGCATTTCTATACATGGTCACCTTGTGCAGTCTCCCCTTATTCAGAGGTTTAAAAGTAATTGGACAAAGTGTTGCTGTGTTGCGCATCTGTTCGGAGCAGGCAGCTTTCTGACGACATGTGACTGAATTCTGTGCTTTAGTAAATAAATCGCTTCTCACCGATTTGGCACGCCTGCCATTATTGGCAAAAATGGCAGAGATGAAGCTGAATGATGACAAAGCCCCCCTGACGTCAACATAGCCTGCTTCGACGTAGGGCCGGCACAGCTTGGCGCCACTCAAGAGGAGGTCCATCTCAGACATAGCTCAGCGCAGTTAAGGTGGTAATGGGAATGCAAATCAGCATGGCACGGTTTGACTCGGCTCAGCCAAAAGTGCCAGTGAAAAAACGCCATTGTACAGTTTCCAGCCACAGCAGGCCCGTGTATTCAAAAGAATATATAGGGGAGTTACTGTGTCCCTAGCAACACTGACTCACTCTGAGCTTTTTAATTTAAATTTAGATTTTAAATTCAGTCTTTTTCTTTAACCTGAATCTACATTTGGGTCCTTTTTCCTGTCCCTTTCTGAATGTAGGCTGCTTGTTACTGTTTGCTAATGTGAGCTAACATTGCCACCCTGAGTTGCTGATCATGTGCCTGAAATAGAACGGCATTAGAAACTAATTCCAAATTCATCGTTGTATTTGTCAGAAGAATGTCTAATTTCTCTTTCAAAAGTTGCAGCGCTTCAATCTAAGTACCATTTTGAAGGCCCAACATTTCCTTCCTCCACGACTGGGATTACAGTTAAAGAGCGATCGCTGTCGATTAATGAAAAAAAATATGGTATTCTTAAAATGAAGGCTATAAGTTAATCCTTTATTGTAACAGCAGATGTAAGAAATGAGTTTGATATGTTTTAGGGATATTTAGGCACAACGCTGTCAGAGAAAAAGAAAAAAGTTACAAGATGAAAATGCTTTTTAAAATACATGTTGACCAGAAATGTTATAAGTCAATAAAGGTTACATTAATTTTTCTCTCTTTCTCCAGTTATTGAACATGAAACGTCTCTGTGTGAGCTTATTATCATAACACAAAGCCTTAATGCTGCTGAAACAGGTCAGCAACAACTTTCAAAATCAATAAGTTTGTTGTCTAAATAAGAACAACATCACTGACAGGCTCTAATATTGTTAATTCTTCCGCTCAAATCCCACGTCAGCACACTGTTTGACCCTTTCAAATTTTCTGTTTGAAGCATATTCTAAAAAAACAGCAGATGTCTGGAGTGAATTCATTGTAATTCATGTTTTTGTTGCTAGTAAACGCAATTTAGTGCAATTGATGTGGAGACTGTTTTCCCTCTGTAAAACGTTTTTTCTTCATGGTGATCAGCTTCATCCACAGTATTCAACATTTTATCCAGGCATGAGGGACACCTCATTACACTTTCAACTCAAAAGTACTTGGACTAAAGAAACACAAAGGGTCAAGGCACAATGCGTATTTATATTTCTGGCACTGAAGATTGAGCTCTAAAATGAGTGGATGAAATGTTTTCTAAAATTATTTTCCCATTATCAAAGCACCGTACATTAGATTATTGCTAACATTTTTCTTTCACCAGTGTTTTGGGTATTTAAATGCAGACATCCTTCTCTCAAGGTTCTCTCCGGTTTTTATTAATTTCAGTTGGTATCTATGGCAGTTAACAGCAAGCCCGATTTTTTAATCATTATTGCTTTTATGCACTGAAAAAAAGCTTTGAAGGGCTGTTTTAAAGTCTTTCATGGTTTTCTGTATTGAAGTGCTTTTAGGTAATAGCAACCCATTCAGACAAAGACCAGTGAACATTGGCATTTTTTAAGAGTAACAAGCATTCTTTCACTGAATTAGAGGCTGTAAAAACACTAGTTAGACACCACATTGTTAAAATACCTTATGGTTGTGTTTAAGCACTGACAGCACTTAGTTAAATGGCCGATCAACTCAAAATTGTTTTTCTCCTGTTTGTGTCCCTGAAACTGAACTTAATGGTTGCGAAGTTGTATCTGTGCAAAGTTTGTCACAAAGGAGGTGTTTTCACATTCCTCCACTGAAGGGGGTGAAGTGTGCCCAGCTCCTTTTGAACTTGATATATAGAAAGGCCAAGTGTAAGCTAGATTTGTTACCTCACAAAGTGAGAGTCAATGCAAAGTGGATCAAAACTATTTTATACAGTGTGTCGTCCAACCACATTCAAGTTAAAGGTGTGGTAGGCTCTTCCAAATGGCTGATCTAGCAAAGTGGACTCACAAGATCACAATATCACCCCAATCCATCGAGTCCGGCTCCAAGCCATCCATTTCTGAGACTGGTTACCGCTCCTGACAACATTTCAGGAAGTACTGGCACGAGCAACGTGAGTGGTTGTTTGTGGCACTCGAAAAACAAGGAAGCAAGGAACGACACTGAAGGCTTTTCTTGATGGAAAAGGTGCTCTTGTCGACAGAAACCAAGACAGACTTCAGTAATAGTTTGATTTACCAACTGGCTTTGTCAGTCATAGGGTTTGTTGACCTGACTGGTTGAAATCAGTTCATGATAGACGGTGACAGATGGTTTTTCCAATCACCTGCCTAGTATTTTTCAAAATCCTTGCCCTTTTCAAAATGGTTTTTAATGGAGCCTTCTCAGATAGCTGGTCATCAGGCGCAGTCAGGTTACTGAACGGGGACCCTCAGAGGGGATTTTGAAAAGCTTGCTCTCATGGAGAAATGGGAGGTTTAATTCTTAAATTATGAACATAACAGCATTACATTTTAAGACCCCCCAATTCCAATGAAAAGGTCACAACTTGAGAGAGTTCTTGTGCTAAAGCCACTTTTAGAGATGAAAGCCAGTGCTACACTGACTAGGGCTGCGGCGACATTAATTTAGGAGATGACTGGAGCACACGGATCATCATAAACAGAGTGTATTTTGTACCAAATTAAGACTGTTTGTGATTATCCATGTGCTCAAGTCATCTTCTGAATTGATCCAGTGGAATGGTGTTGGAGCAGTGAATCTCTAAAACGCTATTAAACCAATCAACAAATACTCTTGAAGAGTCCTACTTAACGCCAACCAACTCAACTAACTTATCCCAACTGCGTCTGAGCTATGAGGCTGATGAATCAAACCTCCTCAGTCATTGTGTGACTACCCTACTTGACTGTATCTTGTAAAAACACATCTCTTTAATCTGTCCAGTGTCGGGGTGAGCATATGTGTGGTCCTATATCTGTGCGTAGTGCCCTTTTCTGATGGTTAACCCAAACCTCAACCACTTCAGTTTGAACTAATCTTTCCTTTTCCATCTGAATTGCCTATATCTTTCCTCACTTCTTGGCTTCAGTGCTTGTAGCATTTCTAGTGTTTGACTTGCCTTCATGGTGTTTGGACACTTCAAGCTCCGAATTTGGTTTCCACATAGCATATTTACGTCAAGAACCTTTGTCTGTGTTCTCCCGTGCTGTGTATTGTTACATCACCAGGAAGAGGTGGTATGAAGAATTTCACTAAGTTGCAAAAAAATTTCACTAGATGATTTGTTTTTCTTTGATCAAAAACATGCTCTTGCTTGTTGTTATTTGGACTTACAGTGGTCAATAACCACTTGTCTCAGACATGGATGAAAAAACTCTGATCATTCCATTAACAAAAAAAAAAAAAAAATCAAACAAGATTTTTTCAGCAGAATTCTTTCAGAGGTCTGAATCAATAACCCCAAGTAGAGATACTTTTCTTTGTCTTTTCTTTTTCTCTTTATTTTGAAAGTAGATTGTCTTAAATCAAGAGAGAGAAATTGCCAAAACTTTTTTTATTCAGAGAAATATGGTTTCTGTGGCTGTCAGTCTCTAAGGCTGATTATTTCTCTAATTTCTAATGATTACATTATATTTTTTTCTGTCTTATCACTCAATCAGGGAGTAAATCAGGTGGGAGAACCAGTGTCTGGAGCTACATGGCGGCCAGCCAATTTCCTGACAGAATCACTTTGCGTACTTTCATTAACTGATTGCTGATTTGGGAATTCCAATCTGGGTTTTTACATTTTTTTTTTATTAGTTCAATTCACAATTCGGTATCCATTTTGTGCGAGTCGGAAATCAGTGTATTTTTCACAGAGTGGACCACTGAAATCAAGAATACATTTACAAAACAAGACATGGTCATTCTCTGCTGACAACAGATAAAATTTAAAGGCATAATATGCACACACAACATTCAAACTTAGTCAATCTCCTGCCCAACTAGACTGAGAGAACAGCAATAATAGAGGGGGCAGAGCAAAGAACAAAGCTGTGAATTAAAGAAATAACCACACATCCACCTGTCCCTGCAGAAAGGGGCTGCAACACCAGATTTTGTATGAATTTAGCTTAAGTTTAAGCTTCATTCTCTTTGCAGTGTGTGTGTGTGTGTGTGTGTGTGCGCGCATGCATACATTTAGTGAAATAGACACACCAAACATGCAGCTACCTCACAGCAGAGAGATTGCTACCCGACAGATTTAGAACCCGTTTAGTTGTACAAGTTTTCGCATCAAACAAAACACTTTTGTTGCGGTTGGGCCTTCCTTTTATATGACAACGGCATGCTGGTGTCCCTGAAACCACAAGCTATTGAAACCAGATTTCAGGGTGCAAACTTTTGAAACCGCAACCTCCTTTCAGTCTGTGTAAACTGGCAAACCGCAAAGCCTGTGACTAAAACTGGTGACTACGGTAATGCTAAAGCTAGCGCAAGTCAATGCATTCCACGATAGCCACTGACAAACTTAGATTAAACACTCCACAGTGCACCCAAATCAAGTTGAACATGTTGATGGTCTACTGAGGTGGATTTGAGTGTAGGTATCGTTATTCTAGAAGTCAAAGTGTGGCTGAATTTCTTTAATTTGTGGCTCTGTTTCATTAGTCTACATTGATTTTAAGGACATTTTTGCATAATCTGCCTTTAAATATTGCAGGAAGTTCAGGTACAGTAGCTGTTTGATATGGACTTGCTGGATGCAGGCTGCAGTGTAATTAAATCTCTCGTACTGCATGCAGTATGAAATAATATCAGGGTTTTGAAAAATGTAATTGACTGCCAGCTTTATTAACAACAACGTATATTTGTCTCTCTACGCTATAAACAGAAACATCAGTTGTTCTTATTTTGTTTGTCAGGAAAGTAGTTGTTCAAAGTCTGACTCCTGCATTTTTAAACCTTTGTATAAAACCACATTTCTCACCCTCAGCTATAATGTGGAATGGAATCTTAATTATTTTCACTTCAATTTTTAATAACTTTCTTTTAATAAATAAATGGAAACTTTTTGTTGATCTATAATTTGTCGCTTCTGCTGAATCTTTTGCCATTTCTGTCTCTTTTTGTTTAGGGGGTGTCAGTTTTAGCTTGTGCTTTTTTATTTCCATGTTTCTTGTTTTTGTTTTGTCCTTGCCTCCCCTAACAAACACATTTCATGACAAAAACACCTTTAACTCGATCTCTATAATGTTCCCTGATCAATCTGTACAACTACTTTTCTCTTACCCTGAGTTTACGTCAACACTTTCCTCTTTATGTAATTTCTTTCTCCATATGTACTAAAATAACCTATGATGAAGTGCTGTTTTCCCAGTGATTTGTGCATTGGACCTGCTTTTTGTTCAACACAGTACAGTCTGCAGCCTTGAGGGTGAGAGCACAGCAACAGCTACAGTACATTAATTTTACCAGGCATTAGTTCCATCATAACCCACAAGAAAAAAAGAACACTGCTTGAGGTCTTGAAATTACATTGATCGCCTTAAAGAAGCCCTACTGTAACTCTATTGCAACCTTTGCATGTAGCAAAATACTTCATAGAATTATTTTTTAAATTATTTTTGAATGTGAGGTAATGGAAGGTGTAATATGACTGCAGAGAGGAAGCATAATAAGAAATGTGACAACAAAAACTAATTCAGCAATGACCATCAACAATTTGCACTCGCATATTACAACTAATTCCACCAGCAACAGTTTTCACCACACGAGCTAATCAGCAAACATAATGAGAGCAAACCAGAACCAGACAGCTCAAGGTGAAGAAATTATTACCCAACGACTCTACTGAGTGGTGTGTAATTTTAAATGTAGCCAAACTTTGTGGCTGCGAGATGAATCCCTAGTTGTTGATATCAGCTACCAAATAAACTCTTTCATCTCATTTAATTTGGAAGATATTCAAATGATTAGACATCCTAAAAGGTTTGTGACAGTCAAAATTTACTAGCAGTTGTTTGGCAGATGTGCCATTTTAGATATTAGGTCCACAGTCTGTATGAATTATGGCTGGTGTAGTTTATTTTATTTATCCTTGTTTAGTCGTTTATCAAATAGGGTCACGATGTATAGCTACGATGCTTCTGAATGAAAATGATTTCATAAGGGAAATTGCACCATTGTGATGGAGCCTACAGTGCGGTTGATCTAAAACAAATTAAAAAGTTACACATGCACTGATCGGCCACACCCAATATGGTCAGGTGACCACGCCCACTCTTGACCTTAATGTCAGCAATTCTTATCAATTTCCTGAAATCCCTTTAGGACAAACACACACATCCGGCTTAGAGATTTAAAATGATTCTAATAACTTAAGTATTACCATTTCAGTTTGTGTAGCGCCCCCATCAGGTCAAAGTAGGCTTTTATTATTTAAAATTCCCATATCAGATATATTAGATGATATTTCATGATAGATAGACAGATGTAATGGAGGCCGGATAGTTAACATTGCACTTATTAGTTATTAAATAATAGACAGATTATGTAATTAAATCATTTAAAATCACTAATCCAAATGTTTTTTCAAGCCTTAAAAAAACAGTTTTAATTCAAGCTCATCAGTGAACACACAAGCTGATACCAATATATCTGCGACAGGCCAATCTAAGCTGATAACATTGGCAAACCGATACATCGGTCAGGCCCTGGTAATTTTAGTATGTTACTAAAGTCAGTGTAAGTTAAAGTAAGTCAGTGCTGTCTTTTGGTTTCAAACAGCACATGAAAACCTTTTTCTGTATGAAGATCATGAGTCTGCCCCATCCAACCATCCCAAACTTCTCCCTACATTCGCTCTTTCATTCTTCATGCTTCATCAAGTTGCTCTGTGCGTCTAACACTGATGCACATGACACTAAAACAAAAAAATCTTACAAGGTGTTCCAGCAGGCTAACTGAAGAGAAAAGGACATATGGATGTGTGGGTGCATCTTTGTGTTTGTGCTCTGGTCACATGAGTTCACTTTTGCTCCTATAGGCCTCCAATACGATACTTCTTCCACTGCTGTGAGCCAAACAGATGCGTCGTATTCTGTTTTTCTCTGCCTTTTACCGAATATGCATTGAAATAAAGCCAAGCTTGTATTCAAGGGTGGACTATTGATTCTTGTGGGTTTATAAAGTTTCATAATGTAATTGCAAGTTCATACAAAGAGGTATGTAGTGGCAAGTTGTCTGTAATTTTTTTATCGTTTACTGTAATAATCACCTTACTGATGTATGTTCTCCAGACAACAATGTAGCCTATATGCATTTAAAGAAAGGTAAATAACTCCCACAGAACAAAAAAACCTGAATGTTCCCGCAGCACAATACAGCATCAACAAGGCCACAGAAACACATGGCCTCTTTATCTGTTTTCTTCATCAACAAATTAAGGACAATTTGTCAGTGAGAAATAGAGTTTGTATTTTAATAGCTTTAGACGTCAATCTGGCCAAAAGTTTGCTGGTGACGAGTTAATTAACACCCCTAGAGGAGTTCGTGCTCACTTTCAGTTACTGCAGAACACCCACCTACACATACACTCACACACACATGAACTTTCATATGCAAAGATGTCAGAAGCCATCTCTTGGCATATTTATTCTATTTATACAAATTAAATAAATCACTAGTTTACGTGTTCAAGATGAGCATTGCCATAACGTGATTCAAACTTAGTGGAAAAAGATAAAATAACATGAGAAAACAAGACAATAAAAAGCTCACAGATTTAAACATTTGAAAAAGAACAAATGAATATACCAAAATTAATAAATAAATAAATAAATAAATAAAGTAAAATAAAAAAATGATTTTCAGGTGTCCATCCCGTCTTCGCACACATTTAAAATATTCAACTTCAGCAGTTTGATTATAGTCCTGCTCACTTAAAATAATCTCAAATATTATGGGAATTATGTTCCATCAGTGCGACTTATCACACCATGAATAAGAGATAAATATTTATTGATCCGTGGAACCAAGATTACATATTATGTGCATTTTAGTTGTGCTTAACTCACAGACTGGCAGCTGTGTGCAGAGTCTGAGCGTTATTTAAAATAAAAAAAAAAAAATACTATACTCTTTTGAATTAACTAGGAACAAAAATGTCAATACCTGGATAGTATAAATTTCTACCCCTTCTTCTATTAAAAGGGAGCACAATAAACATAAGGTAAATGTGGATTAGAAGCAAAAAAACAATATTTCTTTTGTTCAGTATTTAAATATTTAATTAAGGTTGGAGAAATGAAAGCATTATCAAAAACAAAATCAGCTGGTATTTACGCAGAATGCTGATGTCCTCCCACTCACACACACCTGGGGACCTGTTCACCCACTCATTCCATACAAATAATCACACGTCAACAGCTATGACTAAACCTTGTGCCACATGTTTGTACTACAAGTAAAAAAAATACATCACACTAGGTGTGACTTGTTGCTTGAGAACAGATTTCTGCAATTACTGCAGCGTGGAGAAGAGACAGGACTGAATAAAAACTGATTATACAAATGATATGTGTGGGGTGACACAGGTGCATCTGGTTTGCCTCTCTCATGCCTTTAAGTGGATGCAATTTGTTTACCACAAACGGCTTCCACTGACGGAGAAGAGTTTTTGTTTAGGCTAAAAACTGATAGCATCACCACCTTATGCTTATGCTTCACCGCCTCTGGTGATTTGAGACTCAGTGCAATCACAAGGACAAATGTTGGCCATTTTCTGCAAAGTACTAATATGTTGAACTTTGGTTTGGTTAGATTAGGCAAAAAAAAAAAAACAACAAAACAAAACACTTGGTAAGGGTATGGAAACGATTGTGTTTTAGCTGAAAAGGGAAAAAAAAAGTTCTTACATCCTGTAACAAGTTCCCAGACAGCTTCACTTATAAATTACATGGGAGCCTATAGAACACTTTACCATGGCAGGTGACGCTGGCGCAAGCCTCGATAATCAGTCTTAGTGCTGAACCAAGATGAAGAAAGATGAGAAATTCAGCACATCTACATGCGACTTTGAGGAACTTTCAGTTTTTGTTGATTCTGATTGGCCCCCTTGGACAAAGCGGTAGTAACACAAGCACGTTCTCTCCTAAAGATCTTTGGTAGCGCGTGCCAGGCAGGCAGAACTCAGCATAACACTGGCAACACATGCATTTGGTTTGACAGCGAGTGAAAGAGAGACCGCAGAATGGATCGCAAGCAGGTAATTTATTATGTGTGACTAAGAAATATTATGGCAGCGATGTCCCCTGAGACCTGTTGTCTCTATTTTCTGTGGGCTAACGTTACACAGCCATTTGCATTAATGTTACATGCTAAGGTGCAAACTAGCAGCATAGGTGTAGAATATAATTATGTTATTGTCATTGCACAGAAAAACGAAATATGTATGAAACATAAAATTTTAACCTTAAAGCACACTGCCAACATTTTATTCTGGCGACTACACCAAATGATCATATCTGTACAAAACAGCTATAGCAACCTTTCACTTCTTGTTGCTTAACTTCACACTCATGCCTACGCCATTTGCTGCCTCAACTCCCCTTTACCATGAGACTTAATGTTCATGTTTGTGTTCACTATGGTCGGATCAGTTCTCCCAGAAAATCTCTGCTGCTTGCTGCTTGAATTCTTTAATGGGTTCTGCAAAAAGCAGAGCTTTTATATAACTTGGTAACCTCTTACTGTAAATGGCAAATTCCTGTTGAAGTGAACATGTTTTTCTTTACCGTGAAGCCTCTATCAGAGAGGGGAGAAATACAACTCAGTGCACTAGTTGTTATTTTCCTTTTCTGACCTTCAAGAGAAAATGCCCAAACTTGCTGACATGCCACTGTTGTATTAAATTGAATTAGGTTTTACAGTCGTACCTCATAAACTACAGTCACCTGTATTCCTTTCATTTTTTTCAGTCTTTCTCATCTCACATACATGTTTGTCTCCAGCTTCTGGTTCTGAATTCCAGTGCCTCCTTTATTGTCTGTTGATGCTGCCAATATGTGCAGCGTGAATTTGTGCTGTTTTCACCACCAGCCTTAAGATGCCATTTCTGTCAGCACTGAAGTCCTCAGTGACTGTCAAAACAAGACAGCTGACATTGCTTTGTGTAAAAAGGAAGGAAGAGCAGGGAGGTGTACACGATAACCTGCATGAGTAAATCACATGTATTTTTGTACGCTACAAAAGCTATAACCTGGCTTGTTTTATGCTTTTATTGAAAGCTAGTAACTTGTAGTTATTAGTGCGTATTTTAATATCCATGCCTGTTGCTTACTAAATCTTAACCTCTGACCACCACCCCTAATTTTGTCTAAATATTATGTATCCTAGCAGTGGATGGAAACTGGATAAAAATTATTAGCCACCTCCATACATATCTGCTGTACATTTTTCCAGTCTGTACAATCATAATTTGCACATTATTATCAAACCTTTAATAGGCCTATAATCTTACATTAAAAAAAAAAAAATCTGAAATTCATACTCACATTAGAGACAGAGAGAGAGCAAAGCCAAGATAGAGAAACACTAAAACAACTACCTCTGGAGAGAAAAAGTCCAACAATGCGCAGCTCCCATGCACAACGCAGCTAGCGCTAATGTTAACTAACATTACACAACAAGTATTTCTGACCAAGCAATCTGATTGGTCGGCAACAAGTGCCTCAGTCCTGACTGACATCACTGCCGTGCTTGAATGACATTAAAGCACATCCTGTCCTGTAATTACTTAATTAACACACAGTCAGCTGACCCAAAAAAGCGCAACTGGATGCAAATACTTAGCTTAAATACCAGCCTAAATCCAAGAAGTCTTAGTCTAATAAATCTACTGCCAATATTTAAAAATAAAATCTTCTAATGAGACTCCCACTCAACAAGCTAGGCTAGTATCCGAGTAACAAGTACAGGCAAACAGGCTGTGTGCATTTATAAGGTGACGACATGAACTGATTGGAGAACTGACACAACTGTCTTGCTGTGACTCTATATTTTATAGGTCCAGATGAACCAATCAGGATTAGTGAAACCTGTTGTTTGACATTTTATTGATTGGTTGATGGATGAAGACAAAGTAAAATACTGGGGACAAGGGGAGATATTTGGTAAAAGTGGGGCAAGCGAGGCAATAATGGAGAATAGTGGGCAGACACTTCCCATCTAACAGACTTACCTAACTAGACGTACCTAGACATTAAAATAGACTTGGTTCTAAGCAGGTAGGCAGGAATGGAGATCGCTTGGCGAACCTTTGCTCTTGTTTAGTTGTTTGTACAGTAAATGTGCAGCTCCCACACCCCCTCATCTGCTCTGTTTTCAAATTAGAGAAACAAAGAATGACATTTACTGGCATTTTCCTGCACAGACCAGGTGTTATCTCATGCCGCTGCAGCTGTATTCTCTTTATAAATGAATAATTAAATTAAAACCTGGGGAGAGTGGAGGCGAGGAGTGGAGAGAGAAAGAAAACCTAAGTCATTCGAGAAGAATTCAGGCGCTCTAAACTTATCTCAAGCAGGTTCCCTCTCGGTGCCAAACACAGCCCATTTCTGAGAACTCCTTCACATCTCACCTGTTCCTTAAAGCACACACCTATCTTTATCTTCTGTGTGCTTTTCCTTTCCTGTAACCTGTCCCTCAATCTGTTCCTCATTTGCCTACCTGCTCATGTTCATGATGTCTGTGGAAACGTACGCTCAAACTATAATAAAATCCTGTTTCAAGTTGAAATTGAGTCATTTCAGGGGCACTTGTCTCCAGAAGGTGCACTTTCCTGCCAATATGAAAAAAAAACAAACCTGCGCAGCACTCCATCCTTAATTGAAAAGCTCTTTGGCTGAAATGATTTCTGTAAAAAGTTCATGAATTATTGAAATGAATGAAGAAATGGAAGTAATGTGGACCAACATGTCAGATCTTTGATACTTGCTTAAAAAAAAAAAAAAAAAAAGGAAAAACAGTTTGCAGCAGCCCAGATCTGAATGTGTTCTTTTTCTCGCTGTCAAGAGATGCCAAAATATGTTCAATGAATTAAACGTTTCCTCTGTTTTTCATTAAGCTGTGAGCCATATGCCTGAGACAAATGGACATTTTCAGCTAAAACCAATCCAGGCAACCTGTTTCTGAGGCCAAAAAAGTTTCAGTGGTGGTAACTCTCATAAAAAGGTATTGATTTAAAAGGAGTATTAAAGGTTCATATTTCACCTTATTGTTTCTGTATCTTCATATTCAGTTTTTCTCTCCCTAAGATACAGTACAGTCTATAACTCTCAGCTGGATCCAATGAGTACACTGGCTATTTTATTACAGTGGGTAGTGTGAATTCTCTAGACTTGCAGAATGGGAGGAGTTATTTATTCACTGTCACTGTTATTCAGTGTCTTGGAAATAAAGTCACATTCATTATCTGCAGGGACGGTGTTACGTGATTGGCAGTTGGAGCACTTTCAAGGCTTGGATGGACCTCGATCATGCCTGCAAACGATGAGTAACTGCACTGTAAAATCTGATTCATACTCTTTGAAAAAAGTCATGAGTACAAGCCGTTGTACGTGGAAAGGTGAGGACAGAAGCTATTTACAACCTCTGTGGTAGATTTTGGTAGGAAAAATTTAATCGAGCTCAAAATGCTGCTGCCTGCACTGCTAAAGGCAAGAAGGTAAAGTTTGCAAATACAACAGACAGTCAACAAATTAATTCACTTTCTTTCTTTTTTAAAAAAAACAGAACTATTTGAGAGATAGCGAAATGCCATTGAGACCCTTTGTTCCTTACTATGCATTTTGAATTTGCTATTGAATTGATAGTGGTCGCTGAGGCTAATAGGATCGTATTCAGAGCCATCTGAAATGGTTGGGATGAAAAGAGGGAGAAATGAAAACAGTATGTTTACATGCAAAATTAAGTCGAGCTATAGGTTTAGCTCAATTAGACTGTTTAATTTGACAGCTGTCCTTGTCCCGGTGTACAAGTGAAGAGGGAGAATCCATTTATTGATGGAATGTAAGCCCGACTCCCCTATGGTAGGCGGCGATTTGCCCCATTCAGCTGGTAGCTATTGGACATTCTTCTGGTTGATCCTACAGGCTACAAACAAGTTAGCAAGTGGATTCCATGTTCAATGGAGAAAACATGGATAAATTTACAGTGCGGTAAATTTTGTACATATCTACGCTTTACTTTCAGTGCAAATGGGATGCATGTTGCTCCTGTTGTTTATGGTATTCTTGCTTTCTTCCTAGCTTTCTTTTACAAATTCATGCTGATCAACTTACAGGTCAAGTGCAGAATGCTTAGACCAGTTAGGGGCTGATTTAGACGTGTACGATATATATACGTGTATACGTGTAAGAGAAAATCAATCCCCAACAGTATTGTCCAGTTGTGTCAGTCCAACTTTAAGGAAATTGATTTAGTATGATGTCGCTCAGACAAACATGTCTACATGTATTTTAGAAGTCCTGTTTTAGATCCATCTCCAGGACAATGAAGTCAAAACTTACTGATTACCCCAAGGTGTCTGGCTGCAGTACAAGTGATCAATCTTATTCCTCAATGTTAGCAAATGGGAAATTAGCTTAACTAAAAATAAATGGACACATCCAAGAAAAAAAAACAAACAAACAAGCAAACAAACAAACAAAAAAAACTGATGGCTTTTGTCTTTTGTTTGAAGTGTTTTTGGGGTTTTTTTAGGCCACAGTCAAACATATGCAAAAATAAATTCCAATCTTGTTTTCTGCCATTAATGCAAGCAAAGGGCGAATTAAATGTTTGTTTCTGTTCACAAAGAAACTCCGCCTTAATTCTTTTCCTGGAGTTCAACTGTGAGGAATTCTGACAGGTGAAATCACAGGCTCAACCAGTAGCAAAGGCATACGTGTGAATGACACCATTTGGCACTGGCTCTTGCAACACCCACAATCAGCACAACTAATGACATATTTTGCCTCTGTAGGCAAAAGTCACTTGCCTACATTTACCTCTGTGGCCGTGGGCTTATGCGTGGATGTAACATTATGACTGACTGCTAAACAAAATCTGCAGTTGAATCGGGCGGCTGTATGAGCAGGACCTCATTACAGTGACTCCATCGACTGATCCCTGCTGCACAGACCCTGGCTCCAGATGATGTCACCGGCACAAGACGTAGCGACCGTATTGAGGGTATTTTGACTTCATTTCAGTAAAGTGGAAGGAAGTAAGAAGGGACATTATTCATTTTTGCAGTAATTGGTTGAAATAGGTAAAACCAATGATGATAAGACGAACCTACAGTATTAAATTATCCAGGAGACATCCGTCTTTCTAAGTTGAGAACCACTGATATCATCAAAGGAAAAACAAATCCATTTCCAGCAGCTCCTCCAGGTACATATCCCATGCAAAATTTACAGGCTTAATTTCTAAGGACGAATGGAGAGACGGAGAACTTGCCTTTCATTGAAATGTTACATCAAGAAAATAATTAGAAGAATCTGTGTGAGAGAGACATTTTTAAAAATTTGGAGGAACAGCGAAGTGGAGCTGCTGTGTGTCCTCTGGACCCGTAACCTGGTTAAGGCAGATCAGAAAGGGAGAGCTGGTGAGAGAGAGAGAGGCAGCGAGAAAGAGAGAGAGAAGGCGGGTATGTCATGCACAGCACGGAGCCTTTTCTTCTCCTGTTGTCAATTAAAGCAGGCGGCTCTGCACCTGCAAGTGGATGCCAGGCCGGCGCTTCTCGCCAGCATTCACCTCGGCACCAGGCTCGCTGTCCAACCATCTCTTAATGAGGGGCTTTGTGAGGATAAAGGGGGCTGGCGAGTACACTCAGGCGCCCATACATGGCAATTAGGGCGAACCAATCCTGGGGAGATCAAGGACTCGTGCTTCTCTCTCTTTCTCTCTCTCTCTCTCCCTTTCTCTCTTAGATTCCTTACGTTTTATGCTTTTTCTTAAGTAAGACTGATGGACAGACATGTAGATATGGGATTGCAAGATTTGCAAATGCGTGGGTTTGGAAAGGACTAACTGTAATCCTCTGAATGAATCACATTTGATGCCGTCCTTACCGGATGTGTAAAGGCAAAATTCGGTCTTAGACTGAATTTACATATTTCATCAAAAGGCAAATCTTGGTACAGCATTTTTAAAAAGTTTTCCTGTTTTTACTTTGTCTGACATTTATGGGATTCATCACAATTTCATTGGGACCCATTTTTCAAGTTTTTCAACTGCACAACAGAGAAAAACCCATTTGAATCATAAGGCTTAAAACAGATATTGTGGGAGTCTATCAAGTGAATTGCCAATAAGTTGACAATTGAGTCGGTTCCAAGATATAAAGTCGAGAAACCTTGATTATGTGGTTTAAAGCTTTGGGAGAGAAGCGTTTGGCGTAAACAGGGACACATATTTAGTGAGCTGTCAAAGATTAAATGCAAATTCAGTTCAAATGTGGCTTTTTGCTTCAAACATTATTACATCGAAAGAAAATACTCACTGCCTTTCCTCTGAGAGTTCAGATATGTTAGCATTACCTGCATTATGTGAATATAACTAATGAAAACGCAGGTAGCACAGACTGATAGGAGGAATGTCTCTGAGCAAACAGCTGCTGGAAGTCAAAGGCACGCTAGCATTGAAAGAGGTTTCTTATATTTATTTTCCACACTGATCAACATCAGAGATTTGCGCTGCGGAAGGACAAGTGCAACAAAAATAGTGTGATTTTGGCAGGTACATTAAAAAGTAAGAAGAGCAGACAGAACAACTCTCAATTCTCAAGTGAAGGTAAGATTTTTTGCTCCACAATAAATCCGAGGACAATGAAAAAACACTCACTGAAAGAGAAAGAAAGAAAGTGCACATTTGTCAAAGAACTTTGAAAGCAATGATCACTCATCAATAAAAGCTGAGTTGGGAGAGGAGACGATGAAAATCCCTCTTGATGAGAAAGGTGGACTCTTATATTTCAGCATAGCCTCGAGTTTGACTTAAAGTCAAACTCGAGGTCTCATCACTCACGGGTCTTACATGAATGGCATGTCATCTGTCACTGAAAGCAAAAAGCTCTTTACAGGATCATTCCAGCATGACAGACATTTCATCCTCACCTTTTGCATTTTGCACGCATGAGAGCGATCACATTTAATGTCACCTAGGAGGCTATTTTCACATGCACACCCAGTAATGAACAAATTTATAAATCAGTGTTACCAGGCAGCAAAATCACTCCTGACACGTCTGATGCAGTCAGTGAAGGTGATCCATCACTGTGATTGAGATGATAACAAACATGTTTTGCCAAGTTGCATTAGAACACAGTGTATCATGGTGAGGTGGTGCCCAGCCTGTGCATATCATGCTTCTAACCAAGCATGTAATTGTGTGATTGCTGCCAGGCGTCAATGACACCGTGTTCTCTATGCTCTTCAATTTTCATCTTTCATATGTTTTTCAACGCATAAAGAAATGCTTCATTGCTCTTATTGCACATGCTAAACCATTTCAAAATGTTGGCTGTAATCATAGAATTAAGATGGGATTGGGAACTGTGTTTTCACTGGAAAAATTGCGACACTTAATGTCCACTGAAGATCTAAATGAGACCAACAGCAAGAAAATAAAACTTCTCTGAGTGACTTATTTTTGACTGCTTGTGGCACACATAGCGGAATAAGTTATTAATGTTACAATGCGTCAAATGACCCTTCGCTAAGCGCAAACGTGCCAGTCTAAGTGTAGCATTTGCCAGCTCTGACCGAGGTCTGACAACTACAGGCTGTGTCCCATCAAAACTCATGCAATCTTTTCAAATTTTTGTCATTTTCAGGCTGGTTCTGTGGATTTTGAGCTCAGCGTGGTTAAACGTTGTGTGATACTGGGCTGGCAATTGTTCTGACGGCCCATTATTACAAAACTTCAGTGGTTCAGTCGACATAAAACCTCTTTGTCCAAAAGCTTGTTATACTCACAACGAGCTTGTCCTACACAGGAAAAGTGAAAGTTTTTTTTTATTTCAGTCGTGTTCTGGTCTCCAGAAGAATTCCAATATGTTTAACTTTGTCACACTGTATGTCGTGCTACTGGAGAACAGAATTGTATTTCATCCAACAGGTTAAAAAAGTGCAACATGGGTTTTTAGTGTCAGGACTGACTCTCCTGTATCCTTTCAGTCTAACAAGACAGAGAATTAAACTGTCCTCCAACATATTTCTTTGAGTGTGTTTGTTCAGGGTCTCAACTCCACAGCGCTAGACTACAAGAAAAGCCAAGGTGAGGTCTGGCACAGCTCGCTGTGGAAGGCTGTGGAGAATCCATAGATGTGGGCCAAGCAGGACCTTTGCTACGTGAAAGGTCCCCCCGTCCCTGACATTCAAAACATCAGTGCTGATGTCAAAGCAAATTCACGACTGCCACTGAGGCAGGACATCTGCGGAGTTAGACCTACACTCTGCATCCTGCAGTTGTCCCTCAATCACCACAACAACCCACCCCCCGAGATGGACACATGGTGATCATTAAGCATGACTAATCGGTGTTGTTTTAGGCATATTTCCTCTTGCCCACCACACAATTAGTCTGCTATTGCACAGGACTGCAGAGTATAGATGCAGAGGAAGGAGGATGCAGTGTTTGGGACTACTGACAGGATGCCACATTTTATTTGAGGGACTGTTTATACGGCGCAAGTTTTTGCATCAAACAGTAAGCTTCTGTAAATAAACAACACCCTGCTGGCGCCCCTTAAACCGAGGGCTTTTGAAACCAAGTGAAATCTTTTGAAAACACAACCTTCTTTCCAGCTGTGTAAACTGGGAAAACAGAGAGCCTGTGACAGCGGTGACAAAGCTAATGCTAATACTAGCGTAAGACCATGCACTCTGCAACAGCCGCTACCCAACACTCTGCAGCGGACCCAAAGCAAGTTAAGCTATTGGAGGAAAGGCTTTCCTGTTTTTAGAAGGGCTGCCCTTGTCTGAACATTGCCTGAGTGTTAATAGACTCACCTGAATTTTACAAACTGCTGCTCGGGCTTGCAAACATTTGCCTCCACATTAAGAGGATGTAAAAGATATTTCAATATTTAGAGTGATTTGGATTATTAAGCATGTGCAACAATGGTAAAGTGTTTAAAAAATGAATATGGAAGAGAAAATCAAAATTTCTTACCACTGTTGAAGAAGCTTTTCAGGTGAGATTTAAGGTCCCCAACATAATGAGTAAGTGGCAGGTTTATTCAACAAACTTTTATTGAATTAAAAGGTGATGGAAAGGAAAAATTGGGTTTATAATGATCAAAAATCTATGAGCTAGGGCAAAATATGTGAAGGACACAGATTAAGTTGGATCCAAATAGAGTTTTAAAGTGCGTGACACGCTGTGTGTTAATGCACAAAAGCTCCACGCATTCATTTCAAGACTGTTATTGATAGGATGAAAACAGAAACAGCATAATTAAGGTGAGGCTGCTGCACATTAAAGAGCTCGATGGCAAAAGGAAACGATTCTTAGATTTACCAGGCACAGAAGAAGTCCAACACTGTCCAATTCATCATGTGTCCTTGCTCCTCCACCTCCTAAAAGAGTGCCATTATTTCCTCCAAAGATGCACAGAAGAAAATAAAAATCTCCAGAAAAGCTATTAAATATGACACAGGGCAGGTCTGAGGCTGAATTTGAAAAGGTAATAGCTGCTTATCTGTGTGCATGAGCTGCCACACAGAGTATTTTGTGCGCTCTTTATGAATGCGTTTTGTCTTTTCCTCAACCTCACACCGCACAAGAGGACAGTTTGGCATGATGAGCAGTAACAAAGCCCAAATTGCATTTGATATTTTTAACCTTAAATAAACATTATTCCTCGAAATCAAAAGGATGGCCCATGAGGACATTTGGCAAAGCTCAACCCGAACTAAACTTGAGAAGTAAAAAAAAAAAAGAAAAAAAAAAGAAAACCCAACTGACAAATTACATCCTTCAGGGCATTTTATTAAAAAAATTAAAAATACCTACAATTGCCAACTCTTTTTGAAGGTATGGACCCATTAATATAAAGAAACAATTAGAATCTTCCTCAGGATGAAATAGTAGGAGAAGGGAAATAAATTTCCTAGCGTGAGGGTCAGAACTCCAACACGGAGGCTGGTGCTGCATGCTGCCGTAGTAGCTGCCGGTTGAACAGTAAATGCCTTTTTTCCTGCTCTAGGCTCAATGACACATGCACTGACCTAAGTGCATATCAGTGGGTGGGGAAACATCAATGCTCCTTCTGAAATAGGTTCCTAGATTTTACATTTGCAGTGATTACAGCTTTGCAACAACTTGTGTTTGACCTAATGTGCCCCAAAGACGTGAGCCTAGTGGAAGCTGAGTCTTTATTCAAAGTGTGTTTCTTCTGATGCGCTTGATCTCTTTTCCAGTTTAAGACGATTAGGTGCATACAGTATATGCACAAGAGTTCATGTGTCAATGCAAACTTAAAGGATAACTTCAGAATTTTTCAACTTGGGTCCTATTTCCCCATGTGATGGGGATTTCTATTTTGTAAGTTGGTCCAGAATTGAGGGAGGCCAGTGCAGCAGAAAAATGAGTACTCTTAGTGGACAAATGGACAAAAATTTGTCCGTTAAAAGTGCTTGTTTTCACCACTTACACATCAGCAGTGTAAGTCTCTTGCAACAGCATGCAAAACATTCCTCTTATGCTTCACTTATTCTAGCCTGTGTGTAACCAGATCTCATTCTGAAGTCTCGTTCTCACAGGAGTCTTGCATGTTGAAGGAATATAATAGGGCGGCAATGCCCAAGAGTAGATCAGAGCAGAGCTGGTCATTTTGGAGTCTAGTTGGGAGTTTTGTTACAACAATAAACAGCGATTCGTGTTTGTGCGTATGCAAATGCTCTGATCCACTCTCAGTCATGTCTGCTCTATTATCTTCCTCATGTACTGCAGGAAGATAAGGAAACAAATAGCGCGAAGGTTTGACGGTGCCTATTTGCCGCCAAGATTCTAGCATATTGCTCAGCTGCTGTCTGCATCAGCCTCCCTCAGTGCTGGAAAAACTTCCAAAATAGTTGTCCCTATCAGTCACACACACTCAGACACACACAGACCCCGAGAGTCACGAGAGGTTTTCTCATCTGAGCTAGGGAGCAAAAATAAATATGTTTGAAATTATTTTATCTGTATTGCTTTATATGTTTTGCATTTTGGTTTTATTGATTTAAATTGTACAATAATCTTAAAATTGAAATTATTTTGTCTGTTTCGTTCTATATTTTGCAAATTTGTTTTTTGTTTTAAAGGAACTGTAATCTTTGTATTGTTTAGTCTATGTTGTTATCAGGGCCATGAGTGCCTGCTGTCAGTGGCCTTCCCTGCTTAAGTATCTAATCTGTTCAGACCTAAATGTATATTTGACCATGAAAAGCTTAATGAGTCATTCACCGATGTTCTCTTCTCTACAACCCGCATCTAAATATTTAGCAAGATGTTTCAACTTTTCTTGGCATCCTCAAATCACAGCACTGCAACATTAAAAAACAAACAAACAAAAAAAATATTATTGTTATACTCTTGGGACAAAGATGAGTAGTGAGAGAAAACACTTACCATTCAAACAAAACTGCTAATTTGGGGATAATTGGTGGAAGGATCAAGCCTGCCAACAAATCAATAGATGGGCCACAGTTAAAACACTAATATGTATAAAGCTTGAGGGTCAGATGTGAAACTCAGGGCGCTCATCACTTTGATGCAGCACGCATGCACTGAATATACAGTATAACTGCCACTTTCTGTTGGGAAAAATGTGCTTTATGGTGTTTGTGTATACACATGATTTATTTATTTGATCTTTGAAATTATACCAATTGTTCTAACTTTTTAGGGGGTGCCAAGCAGGAGGTGTTAGAAAAGTTAAGAAAGTATTGACAGCCAGAAAAGTGTTTAAAAATTCATCAGCAACATCTTCTGTGCTTTAGAGGTTTTGTATTATTTTTATCCCAGTGCAGTAAACAAGACAAGCAAAGCTTAAATCAAGCTCATCATGACAGGGCAGCTGCAGAATTCTCAAATAAAAGCAAAACTATCCTCATGACTCAACACCACTTAGAGGTAAAATGGCTATTTGAGGGAATTCTTGGAGAAACAGTCCTTTAAGGTAAGCACTGATGTTTGCCCAAAGCGTCATGATTTATTTTGCAGTCTCTTAAAAGTGTGAAAAAGGGAGCGAGTGTATGTGAATCACAGGGTGATGCAGTCAGGTGCAATCGCAGCTCAGCTGCCACACAATCACATCCATGCACTCAGCTTCATAAAACGTCGGAGCATCTTTAGCGTACCTGTGTGCAGCACGGGGTGAGTGGAGTGTTGGTTGCAAGGTAATAAAACTGATTTAAAGGCAAATCCGAAAGAACAGAGGAACTGATGTGTTAATGGCATGTTTCCCTCGCTTCTCGTGCTTTTATGTGAAGCTGTGTTATTCTTGAAAACAGCTTCTTTTTCCTTTATTTCTCTCCTCACTCCTACATCTACCTTCTTTACCTTTCTTTCAACATCATATGCCTTCCTATGCCAAGGTTGGCACAGTTCCGCTCAACATATTTCTTTCCCTTTTTGACCATCTGCCTTATTTGCACAAACAGTTCTGCATCTCTTTCCTGTGTGCCTCTCTCTTCGATGAATGCTGCTGGTTTCTTCTTTCACGCATCTCCATCTGCCAAGATGCCAAAGACTAAAGATCCTCACATACATTAGAATGTCCACCAGGTTTTTTTGAACAAAATGAGACCTCTTCCTTTTAAACAAGATCAATGCGATTTGACCTCCATGCTGTGAATATGATGGTGAAGCACTGTGACGTCGGTGCTGTATCAAAGAAAAAGATTGTTATAGGGTGCTTGTGTGATTGGCCGCGCATATTGAGCACAGACTGTCATTATTTCATAACCCTGCTTTTCAACTCAATGGTAATTAATGCAGAAGGTTGTTTGACTAAGGAAGAAGGACACATGCATATCTAAGTTTGCCCTCTCCTTCATTACTTATAAATTTAAAAAAAAAGTAGTTCTGTGCATTGTTATTTTTCTAACATCACACTCTCTTTTTGAAATCCATGAGCAGGAGGTGCAAAAGGTCGCCCCAGACTAACCCTGCTTGCACCAATGCTTCCATAAGCTCCAACAAGTAAACTGACCTAAACTTGTGAATGAACAATGCTGCATTAATTTCCCTCTAAATGAAGCTGGGGTCAGGTCAGTGTGTTTGTGTTGGCTGGGGCTGTTCAGATGGTCAGCGAAGCCCCATGGGAAACCGTGCCTCTTCCTCTATCAAAGGGAGGCTATGACAGATCTTTATTGTAATTGGCCTTGGTGGTAATAAGCAACACTCATCACCCCATCGGCCTCCCACAAGCTCCCATTCCCATTATCCCCCTGCTTGCTCTGATTCATTAAACCTCCAGTGAGAATGGTCAGAGTGGTGGAAGAGAGGACAGTGCATTCATTTCGATTAAGAAGATCCTTGTTACTTTGACACCTCTCCTTAAACGGACACTAATTGACGGAGGAATGTTAATGATGTAAGAAATGTTTGATAAATAGTAACAAACCTTTCATCCAGTGATGAGACCTGCGTGTTTTCCTCCTCCACTTGAGTTTTTTAAGGCAAATTACGGCCTTTAGAAAAATCTCCCTGAAGGTTAATGCATCCGCTGTTGTGTGTGTGTGTGTGTGTGTGTGGAGCATGTAAACTTCTCAGATCTTTCTAAAGAACTCAAGAGTCTCCCCTCAGGTCTATCTTCCTCTTGGAGTTTTCATCGCTGTCTTTCGTTCTGCACCGCCAACAGACTGTCTCTCTGATATTATTTCACTTTTTGCAACTATTGGCATGTTATGTGTGTATATGTGATCTTATCACAGGTAAGTTCCTCACATCCAAACAGAAGTGAGGATCTGAGCTGTCAATTGGGTCTTCAGTCTGAGAGTTTCTTCAATGACTTCCAGCATTTGATGCCTTTTGTTGTTCAAAGATGCCTCTCCTCCTCTCCTGCCTCTCTCTCCACTCCTCCTCTCCATGCCTCAGAAGAATGAAGGTGAGTTTTACCTCCGAGGGCCCCTCGAACTTTGTTGATAGAAAAGGAATAAGTGTAGAATTTTATTGTCAGTGCAGCACTTCATGGCCAAAGATTCAGTCAGTAAAGAAAGTCATGCTGTTTGAATGTGAAGGTGAAGACAAGGTTTTTCTTTGGAAAAGTGGAGTCAGGGCAATGAGGAAGGTAAAGGTTCAAATATGTCACATTTTTTAGATTGTAGTCACATTATTACTTATCCTGCACTTTAAATCACAGCAAATCATTCTGGTAAATATTTTAGAAATGTTCATTTCTATAACTGCAGGCAGCCTTTGATTGCTTTCTGTTTCCTGTATTATGTACAACCTGTTCTCATTGTCAGATCTTAAAGTTGCAGTAGATAACTCTGCAAACAAGCTAGCAAGCTAACGTTAGCTGTAGCGTGAAGCTCATTGGGAAGCAAATCTGCTTCAGTGGTTTGCTCCGGCTCGCGCTTTATTTCGTTTGTTGTCGCTCTCTCTTTTTAGTCCAATTTGAACTGAGACGAAAAGGTTGCTCTGTCTGGGCTCGAGCTTGAGCGGACTGATGGTGTGGCTTGCAGACGCTCTGTTGTTAGCAGAGGCCAGTCAGAGCACGGTGAGCTAATCCTCTCATACCGACGTCACCTGTCGCTAAGATGCGCTGTGTAGACTGGTGAATTAGAACAGAGTACAGAGAGCGTCACTGAATTTTCATTTTTCCGCGATACCCTTGTCCCGGTAGCAATAAAATAACATAGTAAAAACAGGGCTTATTGGAGACCAATTAGCAGCGAATGATGTCATTTTCAACCACTTACACTGTTTAATCAGGTCTTAATGACAAAGATAAACCAAAAATGTGGTCTAGTTTCACTTTGAAATGTCAGTGCTTTGTCACATCCCTCATTGTTTCATTCATACAGACCCTTTGTTGTCTGTGTGTGATGCTTAAAGCCTCACTAACAAGTGGCTAATGCTGTCAAACAGCCAAAGGTTGGTTAGATTTAGGAAAGCTACAGCTACTAACTCAAACCTCAGGGTCCTGGGCTAGAATCCTGTGTGTGACCTATCACCCACAACCTCTCTGGGGGACTTTCTTGCTCCTTCCTCTGCATTGAGTAGAGCCGTTGCTATGTTCTTCTCCTAATGATGTGCATGGGTTTAATTTGGAGCTGATTGAAAGCCTGAATGCACTTAAGAACCTGAATGACACATAGCGGGGAGAGACAAAGCATTAGTATTTGACGACATAGAAATGGGACGAAGCTCTTAAAGTTAAATGTAAGCAGTGACTAATGTTAATTTCACACAGAAGCTGAAGGAAATCAATGACTGCTTGAAACAGTAGGAAAATGTTCAATATCTGAACCTGTGTTGCATGCATTTGAAGGACCACAAACATGCTGGCATTGCCCTTTAAGGGTGAGTGCATGTTTTCCCTTTTTTACCTCCAGATTTCTTTGCCCTCCTTTCTGTCTCAACAGTGTTGACATAAATGGCATCTGATGGTCTGGTTTGAGGTGTTAAATATGAAAGCCTCAGGCAAATGTCAGAAAAACTTGAAATAATTGCAGTCTGCTGCATATAATTCTGAATAATCATTACCAGTTGTGTGGTTAATTCCAGGGTCAGATAAAAAGCGTCTTAGACTGAAGTGAGTACAGCTTGCAGAAAGCAGCTTTTAACACCTGTGATCACCGCTAGCAACTGCTCTAAAATACCAAGGATTAACACCTGGCAGCGAAGGCATCTGCAGGGAAAACGGAGAGAAAAAAAGCCCCACAAACAAAAGACTTTGCCACTTGTGAGCAGAAGGCTGTGGCTCAAAACACTGCATCCTGGGATTTTTATAAATAAGCCTCTTGCTGAGTTCAGTCACAGTTTAAAAAAATCATAATTGAGTCCCTGAGCAGCCCTGGGGGTGGCCGAGGAGGCTCTCCGTCTTGGTTTTCCCAGTGCTAACTCACCTACCATTAACTTCTGTGCAAGCTATATTTTTGGATAAGAGTGAGGGAGCCAACAGGAGTCAGAAAATCATGCTGGGAAACAACAGAGGCTATTACCCCGGTGCATTATTTCCTCACTGCCCTGTGGAGGCTTAGATGGGACTTGCCCTTTGCAAAAACATTACAAACATAAAGCACTCCTGCTTTCTCCTGGCAAGGCACCGTCATCTTCAAGACAGGAACATTTGCTCTGCCATGCTCTCTCATTCTCTCCCTCGGCCTCTACTGATACTGTCATTTTGGAAACAGCATTTGCTCAGTCACTCTTTATAAACCCCTCCTCTTTCTTTCTCTCTCTCTGCTCTTCCTCCTTCTGTCTTCCACTCCTCCATTACTCATCCTCTCAAGCTCTTTGTTCTCCCTTTTCTCCTACATAGACAAGATAATATGAAGCAGTTTCAACCCAGCACAGCCATTTGTGTATCTTTCTGGTCATGTGTCTTGTACTTAAAACATTCCACAGCTAAGAGAGCACAATATGAAAAGTATGCTGAAAGTAGGCCTTTTAAAATGCTGCCAAAACATGAATCTCTCATCATGCAATGGGGGACTGACATAAACACGAGAAGGTCAATAACTCAAACACATTTTGCATCCCCACAGAAATATTCAATGACTTCTCCTCGGGCGCCCTCAGTACCACTTCACTCCAAGCTCTGGCAAGGCAAGCAGAGCACGTGTTCCTTGAATCATTTCAACAAAGGGCTATATTCATTCCACCTTTTGTGATGTGGAAAGCAGTAAAATCCTCTCCTGAAAATCGGGCTCAGCTGTATCGTGACAGGGTGTGCGCTTTTGCGCTCGGCCGCATGGTGGCGACATGCGCTGCGCCGCGAGCACATCAGATCCAAATGTTTCCTCATAAAGAACCCGGGACTCGTTCTCATCCGACGCACACCGGCAGCCGGGCTCTCCTCCTCGGCAGTCTACGACCATGACAGTGTGACTGCGAGCAAGTTTCCCCCCCCGCTGCTCCCATCCTCCGCTCCCCGAGCTGCTCAACTTCTCCTCGGTGCTCCTATCAAACTGAATCGCCGACCTTGACAGCGCGCAGTGGGGAGGATTCGACTAAAAGTCTGTCCACCGCTTTAAAAACTGTAACCTGGTTGCGGACAACGAGGGTGAAGTTTAAAATAAGAGGGACAAAGGGAAGATAAGAGCATCTGAAGGACGCACGAAGTGTTGATGAAAAAGTATGAGTCGCAGTTTGCCTGCTCACAGGTGCAGCGAGGAATGGACTGTATTTGGATTTAACCTGGATTCATCTGACTGAGTTGCATTCAACACTTCCAGAAAGCAGCTGAGACTGCTTCGCCACGCACAGGAACATATCACACTCTCTTATGGTGGAAGTGGAGCAAAATTTTGAGCTGTGAAACAAAAATAGATTCTGTTTGACCGATTTGTTTCAGTTGCGACAGGCTGCAGCAGCGGCTCTGGTTTGCGCTCCCACTTCAGTGCGCTCTGCCCGGCTCGAGTGGCCCCAGGTTCTCCGACAGAGAGGTGAAAAACAGCAGAACCACACCGGGACACGGACACAGTAGGAAGCATCAAGCTCACCGGGCACTTGTTGTCCAGCCTGTCGGTTTGGGACCATGTTTGCGGACTCCTGGAGCGGATCGATGTGGCGCGCCACATGGATTCTATTTTTTTCCTTACTCATTCACTCCACACAAGCTCAAGGTAAGAGGGACGCTGGCGCACGGTACCGATTAGTCACCAGACAGGCCCATTAGTGTGTGTAGCTGCCCTGCTATGTTGGATGAGTGGGAACGTTTCCGTTCTGGAGGAATCGGATCTGTGATGTGTTTATTATTCTTTGCCTTTCGCACGTAGCCTGTAATTTTCTCATTTGGCTACACATCACGGTGACACACATTCAGTCTTAATTGCAGGCTAGTGACACACTCACACACTTGCAACCCCGCGCTGCTGTTCTTTCCTCGATTAAAACACTTCCCACGTGTTCCTCATCGCCCTTAACTTCACCTAAACCTGAACTTTACTCACTTCTGATGCCCCCTCAGGTTTGTTTCCACCAATAAAATGACGGGTGCCACGCATGTTTAAAGTTTATTAGACCGAGCTTTCTCTTTCTTGAATGCAATGGATGCGGAATTAGAGGCCCCGATGTTTCGAGAGTGTTAATCTGATTAATAAATAACCCACTAATTAATCAATCAAGCCTCCCCCTCGGAAATTAAACTTTGCGCGCAGCGCGCCGCTCATAAACAGATAGTATTGATATGCAGCGCGTGCACGTGGGGGCATTAAATGAGAAGAATTAATTGGTTCCCTGAGAATTATGCAGCCTGTTTTCCCCCGAGCACGAGGGGAGCAACAGCCAAGTGTGGCACAGCCCGCGCAGGGAGACAGTGACAGCGTGTTTTCTCTGTTCTTCACGAACCGTTTAACGGAACTGGAGTGCGCCTCAAAATCTCAGAGCTATAATCCCACAAGATCCCTGTAATATTCCTACTGAGACGTGGATTGCGTCTCTGGTGCCAACAGTCAGCTTTCACCTCAGGCCTTCTTCCTCTTATTTTTACCCGTCTTTACACCCCCCAGGGTGTCAGTTTTTTTTAGTGATATTTGTATAGAAGGCTTCTTTCTCCCTGAGTGATGTTATCATTAATGACAGTTTGTATTTGAGAAAAGCCAGTTGCTCTGGGAACTGAACGCGTGTTGAAGACAATGTGGAGAGACAAAGCATATAACTTTCTTTTTCACTAACATCCGCGTGTTCAGACCACAGTGGGCTGTGTAGTTTGCACAGTGGGCCCTTCAGGTTGCTCCAGTGGATCCTCAAGTGTGGCAGTGGGGATTGAGTGAAGATTTGTGATCTTGATCGATGGTTATCCTCTCCTCTGTGCGCAGGTTCCTTTTTTTTTGTTTGTCTCCGTCATCTAGAAGTTTGTCCAATTTAGACATTTTTTCAATGTGCGTTCGTGTGCTTGAAGCTACTGCTTTTGGGTGATACCTCCATGTTGACATGTGGTTAAAAAAAGACACTCTTGCTCTTGGCTTTCCTCTCCACTTGGGTAATTGGAATGCAGGTATGGCTGCCACTCTAAGGAGGGAGCATTACCTCCCTCGATAGACTCTAAGCCCTCGGTGGCGCTCACTCAATAACACAATGTAGAGGAGATGATAAAAACAAACAAGGCAGATATCCATCATTCATGAGGGCATATCCTAGTGCCTGACATTTACAGCAGATTGATAACTTGTTGGTCCCGGGGATTAAGATTCCTGACATTGCTGCTTCCTCTCTCTCTCCGTAACTGTGGCTCTCCCTGCTGTATGCATCCAGTTCTTTCTTTTTCCCTTTTAATTCTTATTTAACCGAGCAAGTTAAATAAGAAGACATTATTTGCAGCAGTGGCCTGCGAGGAAAGCCTGGCCTGTGTTTGGATGTGCATGGATGCGTGAAGCAATACGGCGTGCATGTCACTGTGCATGTGTGGAAGTTGTGGGTGAAGACTGCCAGTCAGCCTCACTCCCTCTTCCTGCTCAGTCCGTCCAGCAGTGGCCATCAGATTTCATTACAAATTCACTCCTGGGTTAAAAAAAAAAGAAAAAAAAAAGGAGGATTTAATTGGACTCTCTTCAGACCGTTCACAGTGCAGCTCATTGAAAGTGACCCCAGCATGGGCCGCTCTCTTTCCATGCGATGATTAAAGAACATGATGAGGCGAGTAGCATGCCTCTGGATGGACGTGTCGGCCACCGCTTGCCACATTTTAATGACCAGTTCGCTGAAACGGCTTTTTAACGACGGGAGAACGGCCTTCATCAGAGCAGGGTGCTGTGACGTCTTGCCTTAAGGATGGCTGAGCAGAGAGGGAGAGTCCTCGCTTCTTGTATTTTTATTTATTTCTTTTTTTTATGTATTTTGTCATTCATCATAAATGTGCACAGCAAGAAAAAGGACATTTCATTTGCAGTAAACGTACATCAGTACCTGACTGAGGGCTGAAAGATTTACACTCTGCGTGTCGGCTGTTTTGATGTTTTTATCTAAGATGGTGAATCGTTCTGCACTTCAAACGAAGGCCTTGTAATGCTTAACCACCCTATTTTTGGTGGCTGACACATACGCACACTCTTGGTTCATCCTTAAAGCATGTAAAAGGAATCAGGCCATTTTGTTCAAAGTGACAGTTATAGGAGCTGTCTGTCCTGTCCCACTGTTCACTTCAATTCTTCTACTGAGGTCATGCCGAGACAATGCTTGGCTCGCCTGCTGGTTTTGTCATTACTAACACGTCTATTTTGGAGCTCGGAGCAGTGGGGGGAGGACGCTTTTGGAATGTCACGTTTGGCATACATACTTCTGTATCACTCAATGTCTGCAGATTAGCCTGAATGGCTGCAGCTCGACATTGGGAGCTTTAGAGGGAGTTGAGGACTTCTTTCTGTCAGAGGCGTGGCACTCAGATTAATGTCTAAAAACGACGGATATGACAGGGCGTGGGGGGCTGCCGGGACACTCGTGACATAGAAATCCACTATTTGAGGGAGGATGTACAACATGTTCAGAACGATGGTCTGTTTTTCGCTTACTGTATTCGCCTCGGACCTCGACATAGTAATGGAAGTCAAGGATGTCATCTCTATTTTAAATCTGTTATGAGATTGGATTGAAATTGTACGGCTGGAGTGAAGTGCACGCAGTTTGGGTGCACCTCTCAACTGCTTCAAAAGGAGGTAAATTGGATGCATTCTTATCACAGCCAACAAAATAGGGCACATAATCACAGATGTGCAGCGGAAATTTTCAGTGACCCAGTCACTTTTGCACAAAGGGGTGGAAGCTGAGGCTGAACACGGCAATATGAGTGGAGAGCGTTCGTCTTCTTTTTTTTTTCTCTTGACGTGACTCCTCGTTTAAACTAAATGATCAGACACTTGTGCCATCAAGCTGTCATGTTTGTGTGTTTGCGCACACTTGAGACCTTGAGAAGCCGATCTCCAATCCAATCCCCTGTAACACTGACAGCAGATGTCTGAAGCACAAATCAAAATTGTTAATCAAAGCCACCTTTGATCTCTAATATGATTCATTCTTTATGAGGCAGCAGGGCCTAGTGTTCGTTTTTAGGATGATCTGAAACCAATCTGATGGATTTGGCCAAATCTGAAGTGAGGTATGTCGTAGATAAAGAACCAGTTGAGGTTGTGGTGTGAGTAATACGTGGAGACAGTGAGGGATTTCTGTGTCGTTGCAGCAGCTGTGCTCTGAAATAATTTGCAAAATAAGAAGAAAAGTGCGGCTGTCCCAGATCCCTGCAGCTCGCGCTTTGGCAAAAGGTCACAACATATCACTTTTAGTATCCAGGCCAGGCGAGAAAACTCATGGTCAAAGTCCAGTGATAGATTTCTCAGAGGGATGTCTAGAGTTTCTATGCGCTGCGTTCAATAAAACAAAAACTTCCCATCCAAGGTCTCGAGTCCAAGAGAGCGGTGTAACTGAAGGACCTTTTGTGTTTCCTCTGTAGAAAGCACTTCCCAGAGCTCTTGTGAGTGAGGCTGTTTTTATTGATCTTGGCCCCATTTCCCAATACCAGTCAATTGAAGAGGTTAAGAGTGTTTCTAAGTGGGACACAGTGCTCTTAAATTTCTCTGAAAAGTTAAAGTAGAGCAATAGCATTCTAATGGCCTGCATAGTAAAATACTGAACAGAAAAAAAAAACACTATTTACATTATTTGCTGAAGTCAGTTCTGTATTTGCAGATTATACTATTATACTGGAATGGGAGTAAACACATGAAAGTACCGCTATTACAGTACATGAAATAACAGGGAAATCATGTGACTAAAAGGAGAAAGATATGGGAGAGAAGGAGAATGTGACATGCTGACTGATCTTTGGTAGTATTCTCATTTATTTTCACAAATTCTGTAAGTTAAAGTTCTCTTTAGCTTTGATGGATTTCTGTCAACTGAAAGCAAAGAGGTCAAAGGATGTGATGCGATCAGTTCAACAAACTGACTCGCCATCTGTAGCATCAGGAGGTTTCCTGGTGGGACACTTCTCAATTTGGGCTGATGCATTACATACATACATACAAACATACAGTACATACATACATACAAACATACAGTATGTACAATAACAGGGCTGCAACAATGATTATCTTCCCTTTTGATTATTCTTTTCCCCTTTTTTTCCATGATAAATTGTTAATTCCACAGAAAAAAGTGTGAAAAATGCAAATCTCAATTTCCCAGAGCCCAATGTAGTGTCTTCAAGTTGCGTGTTTTGTCCAAGTAACAGCCCAAAACACAAAAATTATTATTATTTATAATTATTATATAATTATTTATTACAAATGACACAGAAAAGTAGCAAATCCTCACATTTGAGAGGCTAAACCAGCAATTCCTCTCGCTTTTTCACTTGAAAAATGACAGAAACGATTAATCAGTTATCAAAACAGTTGGCGATTAATCCTCTA
The DNA here is from genome assembly GCA_029783665.1 of Naso thynnoides. NCBI lineage: Eukaryota > Metazoa > Chordata > Actinopteri > Acanthuriformes > Acanthuridae > Naso > Naso thynnoides. Next base: position 4,703,158 of record JAQLOL010000014.1, read on the forward strand.
TTGTTAATCGGTCAATAATTGCAACGCTAACATATAAGCATTATTTTAAATAAGTACACAACAAGTCTTGCAGCTACCCAGTTGTAACCAAGTTGTATCCAAGTGCTGGTAGGTTGACTGACTCAGGTGAGTGGGCTGGCAACTCACTGCAGTTGGGTACAAAATTTGCATCACAGTTTTTCTGTCGGCCAATGACTTTTGGTCCAGTCCATTCATAACTTTGCCGGCCTCGCCCCTGTGCCATCTGCATTAAGTGGATAATCTTTAAAATTTGATTAATAGTAGACTGGATGAACAAACAAGGCGAACAAGAGAAATCATTAAGGTAATGCTTTAAAGCTGAGAGAGAAAGAGGTCGTTTGTATTGAGGTTGTGGCAGCCAAATCTTTTAAACTAAAAAAATATTAATTTGGCGCTGTTACCAGTCAGCCATTTCCACCTACTGAGCCTGAAGGTACTGGCTGCAGAAAGCAGAAAGAGAAGTCCGTTCCCAGTGAGCCCTGTGATACCAGTTCACCTGTCAAGGTTTTGCGACCTAAGCAGTGAAGCGGAAGACAGTAGGGATAAGATGAGCACTGTTTGGGTTTATCTTGTTTGCTATTTAGCAATATGGAGTGCCTTTAAAAAAAGCTTTTGAACTTTTTCAGTCATTGCTCTCATCACTGTGGTTTTTAGTTAACCATTTATTTGCAGCCTGGAGAGGGCTGGACTGCAAAGTTGGCTTTCATGGCTGTAATGTTTGTTTTGTTTCATTTTCATTGTGTGAAGTCATAAAAGGCTCACTAAGATTGAGATAAGGGTTTGGATTATAATACTTAAAAACAAATAAGAACATATGATTGATTATAGAGCTGCAACGATTTAGCAAATAATAGATGAATCTCTCGTTATTAAAAATTAGTTGCTAAGTATTTTAATAATTTCAGTCATTTTTCAAATAAAAAAGTAAAAAGAATTGCTGGTTTAGTGTCTTAAATGTGAGGATCCGATGCTTTTTTATGTCATTTCTGAAAATAAATGAGGAGTCTTTGTGTTTTGGGCAGTAGTTTGGGCAAAGGAAGAAACTTTCACGATGTCACATTTGGACCTGGGAAATTGAGATGAGCATTTTTGGCACTTTTATGGTATTTCATGGAATAAACAATTAATCGATCGTAAAAAATAATCATTAGATTAATTAATAATGAAAATAATCCCTAGTTGCATCCCTAGCTGATTATTTGTGAAGTTAAAATTGAAGTCAACCTTGCAAAAAGAAAGTTTCTCATTTTATTGCATTGATTGAAAACAACCTAGAAAACTGGCAAAAGTTTCTAAAAAGCATCTCCTTCCTTCAGAATTGGTTCTAAGTGTTTTAATAAAGTGAGGGTTTTGCTGTTTGGCTGGATATTGTGTTATAGGACAGATGCAGAGGTTATGTGTGGTGTGGTGCAGAAACCTCATAATTTTTCATTTTTTAAACTTTTGCACTATTTATATATTTTCTAGACATTCAAGGGCTCACGCAGAGGCCTTGAATCTTGTTTTATATATTGTAAATTTCAGTAAGGTGCTTTAATTCCTTTAATGCCTGTGTACGCAAAGTAAAGCATTTTTTTATATTCTCTTTAGTCACATTACTGGTATATTCTTTATTTAGTGCGGCTGTGGCCAAAGGCGATGCCTTAGGAAGATCTCAATGAATCTGAAAAACACAGTCAGCGAACTTCACACCTACTGATGGCTATAAACACAGTTCAGCACTTTACAGAGTCCCTCTCCTGGACATGCAAACCTGCCTTTCAAAGCTCAGTAATAGGAAATTATATTCATAAGCATCAACAACCTCTGATTGTTAATACTATAATTAGGTTCTATTATTATTCTGACAGCCTTGTTAAAATACCCCTTTAAAAATCCCCAGAAAAGAACTTGTGTGCAACCATTTGCATGGATTGCATTGTCATTTTTATGTGCACGAAAGATTCCTTTGTTCATTATTAATGTGAATATATATGACAAGAAAGTGTCATCATTGCATCTTCAACCACTTCTTTTTGGGCTCCGCTGTGTCCTCATTTTCAGTGTGTGAAGACGCCAGCTTGTGTGCAACCATGTTAATGTGTGAGGAGAGGAAAGGGAACTATAGAGATGTGTGAGGATGTGACAAGCATTTTTTTCTCTTATCAAGGTTTAATCATGTTGCAACATCCCGACAAACTTTGTCTGCTTTACAGTGTTTGGTAAGCTGTTTGACATGCTGTAGTTGTCATGATATAGAGAATAATGTAAAGAAGCTTGGCACGTTGCACACTTATTGCCTGTGTAAACAGACAGACACACAAACCGGTGTGGCTCTCCCCTCCATCCTCCTCCTCCTCTTCCTTCTCTCTCCCCTCCCCCTCCTCCTTCTCCCCCTGCC
>JAQLOL010000014.1:4734798-4744826 GCA_029783665.1 Naso thynnoides
CACACACACACACACACACACACACACACACACACACACACACACACACACACACACACACACACACACACACGCAACTCTGTGCCTCACCCTTGCCTGACAGGATGTGTTTTGCTGCAAACTATTAACATAATGGTCATTTACATAGGGCAGAACTGTTCAGGTAATTCAATCTATATGTAAAACACTGTTGCAAGTGAGGCAAGGGGGCCAGTGACAGCTCAGCTAACCCATGCTGTCTGGAGCATCTGAGTTGTCATAACTATCTCCTACAATCAGACAGTCCACAGCCATGTTTAGAAGGCCAAACTTTCACAGAGTGACAGTGCATTGATCATCAGATGTGATCTGCAGTTGCCATCTTTCAAAAACTGACTATTGAATTTTCTTAACTTAGCTTTTGTTGGTCTGTTAGTTTCAATTAGAATCTGTGCAAATGTGTCTAATGAATACAGTAAAAGTTGGGATTACAGCACAGAGCCCTGTGAACAATCTCCTTTCTGATAATTCCTGACCCATGTAATTTGCTTTTTAGAGGGAAGACAATGTGGCACAGTAAATGGGCAGCCGACTGATGGCCTACAAATATCCCTCAATGTCCCACTGACACACACACACACACACACATGCCGACACACTCTGACACACTAACACCATCTTGCTCGTCTTTGCTTTTTGTTTGCCAATCACATTATCATCCTGTAACACTGCACTGCCTGCTGATCCGTCATGCATGCAAGCCGTCACCATAATGTTATCATCATAATAAGCCTCTATTCATCCATGAATGACAGCCGACTCAATTTGAATTGACTGACTCATTTTGATTTGCCAAGTTCATGGGGCTGCACCAAACAGACACAACTCAGCTTTTTTGCAGAGCATCTATTTTTACTTCCTTTATTCCATTTGCAGTCCATTGTTTTATTTTCAACCCTCTCTTTCCCCCCTTCTTATTTGCCACCGTCTTCCTCTTCCACTTCCACTTCCTTAGTATGAATAATTCATTGAGTCATACATAATTTAGGGGAGGCAGCCAGAGATTTACACAGCTCTTTGTGTCAGTTTTGTTTGTTGGCATATTCAATAATTGTTTAATATATCAAATTGACTGGGAGTAGGGAGCCCAGGCCCTGCGTGCAGCAATGCTTGATATGTCTGATTATGGCAGGGGTGAGTGCCACATACTTTCCTACAGTAGGAGACTTTACATAACTGCCAGACTAGTTTCCGACTCACCAATAATCACCCATAACTCTTCAGTTTCTAATTGGCTGAAATGTCTCTTGGAATCCCATACAGCATGAGGTCCACGCTAATGAAGTACAGAGTTAGTTTATTGTCAGTTCTTGTGTGAGGGGTTCGGCATTGACCCCATGCTACAGTACGTCTGCTTTAGATTATCTCTGCTGTGGGTGTTGGACTGCCATTAATGTTCCTAAGAATGCCCTCTATGGTTTCTTTCATTGGAGGGAAACGAGAATCCAAATCTTTGCTAAATGTAAAATTATTAATGTTAGCAATCTTTCAGGGGACCCAGCAGGGCTTTTTCTCTTCTATTTCTCTTCTGTAAAGCAGTTGTTTTCAACTTTTTGTGCCTCAGGCAAACCAAAGGGCAAAAATCTTAAGGCACACAAGTATCCACAGCCCTGCAAAATAGCCTTTTTAACACTTGTTATCATTCTTATCGTTTCACAAATGTTTATTTTTATTTGCAAATAACAGATTTTGACAGCCATTATATTACCCATGAAATATTCATTTACAAAATAGTCAAAATATTTATTGGAGACTTTGTAAAATAACATCAAAGCTGCATATTTAACCAGATAGTGGTGTTGTAATATTCTAGATTGGTCTTGGTCTCGAGACCAGTCTCACAACCACTTTTGAAGGTCTTGGTCTTGTCTTAGAATCAAACGCATTTTGACTCGGTCTTGCCTTGGTCTCGGACACAGGAGATTCTGGATTTTTAATCAAGACCAGTCGAGACCACAACAGATTTATTTGTTAACATAATGACTGTAATTGGATGTAAAACTTTCTTCCTCAAATGCAGCCAATTACATTAGCCATTTGTAGTTAGATTTTTCTGATTTGTTATAGTTTGGCTACCTCAAATATAGACGATTTATAAGTGAAACAGCATACAAGAGAAAAAACAGAGTGCAGGTTCTGCAAGGCAGTGCTGACTGAGATTGTTGGGAAAACAAATTTCTATTGTGACCCTGAAATCAGAGGAACATTTTTTTATAGGTCTTGGTCTTGACTCGGTCCCGCCCCGCTTTGGTCTTGGTCATGACCTGTCTCGGACCCTTCAAGTCTTGGTCTTGGTCTTGGCACACTCTAGTCTCAGTTAAGTCTTGGTATTGGCTAGTGTGGTCTTGACTACAACACTACCATACAGGTCACAAAATTTTAGGAACTAAATAGATGGAGACAGAGAAAAGTGTCTTTGTATGTTTGTACATTTGTTTGTGTGTGAGAGAGAACCATCCAATTGTACCAAATTTTAACCAGTTTTGGTAAAGAGTTTATTATTTTTATTATGATTATTATTTATTAATGTATTTATTTTATTTTATTTTATTATCAGCACGGTTCAGTTCCAATCCAGTATACAACCAAAAAAGTCTCAAGCTTTTACTGTGAATCCCCCCAAGAATTCCTAACGTAGGCATATACAGATTCAAAATTTATTCTTTATTCTGACAGACCCCAGAGATAAGGCTTATGTTTTACCACAAGTTGTATATTGCAGTGATAATGTATGGTTGTCTCAGTATCCCGCGGCGCACCTGCTTCTGGACACACCACTTTACTGCTACACATCTTTAGGAATCACTGCAGAGGATTATTAGCTTTTAGTCCTAAGCATTTCATCCACTGCTGCATTTCAAAAGGTTATGCGCACCACTCGATCTGTGTGGCATGTTATTATTTCTAATATCTCTTGCTTTCAAGATGTGTGCTGGTTTTGGGTTGCACCTTTGTTTGCTTGTTTGAATAATGATCAGTTGAGATAATCCGCTGTTTGGTTTTCTGGCTACATCCCCAACAACGTCAAATTAAAAAAAAAAAAAAAAGGAAATAAATAACACTCTCTAACACACACTCTCTCACACAAAATGCAATGCAATAAAATCTCATCCTCCGGCAGCTTTACCTAACATCCAGACATCCATTGTTGCAGCCCCTGGTGGGGATGTTTATGACTGAAGTGAGTGTTTTTGCCAAGTGCTATTTAATGAACTACTTCTTGCAACTTCCTTTTTTTCATAAAATGACTTGTCAGTTCTGCCTGTGTGCTGTTTTTCCAGGGGAGCCTAAGTTACATTCATGGCACTAATTATATTTTGATCGAAGTGAATTCCTCCTCCTTATTCTCTTTATTCTCATATTGACACAGTGGATTGTTAAACTAAGTCAGAAAATGAACATAAACATTCAGTGACTGTAGAGCTTAGCAAGTCGCCTTCCTTCTGTAACCTGAGTCTGGATGTTCTCACTCTTAAAAATCACTGAAGTCATGAAAGAACCTCGACTGCCATTTCATGTCCTCTGTAGCCCTGCAAATGTCCCTTTTATGTGTTCTTTTTGTCCTTGTAGAATTATTTGAAAACCAGCCAGGGTTTATGCTTTTAATGTCCTGTATAGGTGCAGAGTTAAATATTTCATTTAGAACCACTGAAGGGAGAACTGGAAACCAAATTTCTATGTGCAAGCATGTCTAACCCTTCTTTTAAAATGGGACACATTATTAAAATGCCTCAGCAGGAGACACTCAGGCTTCCTGCTGGTGTTTTGTGTCCTCACTTGCATCCAAAACCGTAAATAAAGAGTGACAGATAAAGGTTGCAAAACACGCTTATTTGCATTGCTAAATCCATACATCGACTGCCAACCCTAATTGGCTTGATGCAGTTATTAATTTCAGTAATGCATCATAAAAACAAAAAAAGTCTTAATGTTAAATGGTGACACTATGACATCAAAGAATGTTGGAACATGAGTTTTACATGCAGAAATTAATTCCTAAATGAAACACAATGATTGGCTTTTTTGCCAGCCTCGAGCTATATTTTATTATGAAATGGTTTTAATGAAATTAAATACATCCATTTAATCAACGATGTAGAATATAGTTTGGCTGTGACACCATTTGGTATGATTGTGGTCACCCATCATTTAAGTCCTGTCACCGACTTGAATTGTACTAATTACAGTGTGATGAGATTTCTTTCCTCACTGCTCTGCAACAGCAAACTGGGTTTAGTTATTTTCGTTTAACCGACAAGCTGGAGATGAGAAACTATTCTCATTACATTGCATAGCATAGAAATTCATAAACATCAGGAGAAACCTGCATCAGAAATGTATCAGAACAAACATACCAGATTTGAAATCAGCAACTCTTGAGAAGAAAACGTCACACGGCGTGCTGCTGTCAGCCGCCAGTGAAGCGCCTTGTCACAAAGACATTGTTTACTCCGTCTTTCTTCCCTAAAGGTGTCACTCAACATCTGCCACCAGGAATCAAAGCGGGAGCACCTCGCTACAGGAAAACGGCATTCGTTGCTCGTTGCACACTGCCATCTTGAGTTCTTACATGAAGTGCGGCGAGCCAAGGCAGATGACGTTACTCAGGCTCCAGGCGCCATCAGACAAATTGGAAACCCGGGGGGAGCATGAAATACTTGGCTGTGGACGACAATTGGACATTTGTAGACTTCTGTTGCCTCAATGTTGAGCGAGTCTGGCGTAGGAAACTTCTGAAGAAAGGAGACAGGTGGAGGGATGGCGAGTTGTAATGTGGATGGATCTTTCAAGCAGAGCCAGCAGCAGGTGTGCAAACATGTCATGTAGAAACAGAGACAGGGAAGGAAGGGATATTGCTTAGCTACACTGTTAGAAATAGAGACAAATACTTCAGTTTTGTACCAAAGAAAAAGAATGATTAAAACTCCATAGGTGCAATATGAAGTTCATATTCTTGCCTCAAGGAAGAAAACTAAAAGCAAAGCACCTGGATGTGGCAAAAAGGAAGGAAAGAAACAGAGTGGAATATGTCAAAATAAATGAGAGCAATGGAAAAAACAGAAGAAGCGAGGCAGTGAGGAAGGTCTGAGGAGAGATCAAAGGAGCGTGAGGCTTTTGGAGAGAGCATTGGAGAGCAAGGAGTGATAAGTTTGTGACAGCTGCAGCATCATTAGTGTATTAGGATCAACCCTCAAGACTCTTGTTTGCAGTCTTTGCCCATACACAGGCCCAATGTCATTTATATGGGCACGGCCATGCAGCTGCTGTAGCGACTCACTTTTCCCACATCTGTGATCTCTGATCTCTCTCCTTTCCACCTCCACATCTCACCATCAGCACTGTGGGTATTCATCCCATGCTCCGCGTGCCTTTGTCTGATCTCTGCTTCACTGATCTACAGCCAGAGTTCAGCCATAAGCTATGTTGCTCTGTTGAGGTTCGTTTTTCTTCATCCTTCGTATGTTGACATTAGAAAAGCAGATTTCTAGGTTAGATTTTTCTTAACTACAACCCTTTCTTTGCTCTGCAACTCCACCCAGGTGGTGCTGCCACACCGATAGCCCCGGCTCCCCTGTTGTTGTGGCTACTGGTTTATCAATTCCAGTCAGCAGGCAGTAATTTGCCGAAGACTGTGTGTCTGTGATTAAAGATCCCTTACCACCCTCAGCCGGGCAGCTGGTACACTCTGACAGCAGAGCGCCGTGGCAAGATGTAGGCTCGCTGCCAGATTTACACAAGTGCTCAGACACACAAAAGAACTTGTAGCGGGCTTATTGTGTGATCGCACATTATTGAAGATGCTGTCTGTTCCAATCCCTGCATGCGTTTGCATGTACTCGCATGCTTGCCGTGTGCATGTTTGCCTGCCTTCTGCTGTGCAAACGTGTCCTTGAATAAGGTTGATTCCACTAGGAGCTCATTTGAAACCAGCCTTATGGCCTGTGTTGAGGCCATTGTGTGTGGATAATAATAAAACTCATGCTTCACTGACTGCATGTGCCATTAGAGTAACATGTATATTTCCTTGCAGATCATTATGCGTATGCACCCATCCCTGGTAGCAGCCCTTTCTCACTCCGCTGAGCGCTCTGTTTGACTTTCTAATTCCGGGCTTAAAGGAATAATTGGAACAATGCTCATGTCAAAAGAGATGTCTCATCTAGTGCAGGCAGCCTCTGGTTTTAATACAGGGCGAAATAGACTGTGATTTCTCAATCAGGTCCCTCAATTAATCTGTTTCCCCTTTTCCAGTCTCGAGTGTTATCTTCGTTTCAGCAGTAACAAATATGCATCACGTGAGCAGAAGAAATGTTTGCATGTAGTACTCGTGCTGTATTTTTAGGTCAAAGGAAAAGGGATGAAAGAGAAAAAGGGACTTGTCAGTTAGATGAGGTTACTGTCTCATTTACTAAATATAACCTATAGCTGCCTTGACGATCCAACAGTGTGAATTTTGGCATTACAGGATCTCTTTGGGTCCCTTGTTTCAGTAGTTGAATGGTTAAGCTGCTGAACCTGGTTATGATACATTAGACTCATTGCACATGACAGCCCTTGTGTGTTTTGTATGAGCTCTGTGTGGGTGTCTTCTTGTACACATTTATATTATGATTGTATCACCTATGACGCTAATGATGCCCCAGAAGCCCTTTATCTTCTTAGCCTGTGAAGCAGCTGGATTCATGAGTTCAAGAATCCATCTTCAAGTTATGCACGTGTGGCTGAATCACAGTGTTTCTAACCAGTCAGCCTCCAGTGAGGAAGTCCTGGCAGCTAAGGTCATTAGTGTGATGATAGTGAAAACATGGTGGCACCAGAAGAGGTTATATTAGATTAAATGTGAACACAGGTCCCCTTAACTGAATATTTTATGTCTTTGCCGTTTTTTTATTAACACAGACTGAAAATTTTGAAGACTGTCGTCATTTTCACAGATTGTAATTTACACCACTGTCCATTTGGTGGCGTCAAATTAAGCAGCTATTACAAACCAGGAAGAACGTTTGACTTCAGGCTCAGCCACATATTCAGTTACTTAATTTGCAAGTGGTTTGTTCGTTATTAAAAATGTAATGGTCTTATTTTGTAGAATTGCATTGTTCATTTGCCTGTTTATACACAATGGCACAATGTTTTTGGTGGCCTTTGCTGTTACTGTGTGGGGAAAAATCACTCATGTTAGTGTGTTGTTGTATGAAGCTCACAGCAGAAGAAGACACAGCGTATTAAACACAGCACTCAATGTGTGTTTACATGAAAAGCGAGCACATGGTCCTGGTCTGTTGTTCAGCGTTTCTCTTCATGCCCTGGCTCAATGTATGTTTATTTTATTAAAGTAAAAATTAATGAAAACTATTATGTCTTATCATATAAAAAATAAAATTACAATGCCAGAGAGTAATTGATTATGACAGATTTCTCTCGTCCTTGTCCATCAAAATTGAAGGGCAGTCAGACAGTGTAAGGCCACTTTTGCATACTGTACTTGTTTCTCACAGAAGAGCAGTACTCCCATTCTGTTGTGAAACACTGAATAAGAGAGCTGAGCTCTCAATGGTCTGTTCTCTTCAAAATTTTTCTAGTGCAGATACAGTAACAAACCAAAATTCTACTTATTATGCTGTAAAACTTTGTGATAGTCAAGTGTTTTTCTTTCAAGTGTGACAGTTCGTGTCTTGTTTCTGAAAATGTATTTAAATATAGGCGGACTGTAGTTAATGTAATACTAGTATTTTTCATGTGATTCAATGCTGACGTTGTCTTGTCTCATCAGTCTGAAGTGGAAACACACCAACAGGCTCTCGCTGAGGTTTGTGGATCCGGAGCTGGAGACGCGTTACTCGGTGGAGAAGGAGAAGCAGAGCGGAGCTGCCTTCTGCTGCTCCTGCGTGGTGCTGCTCTTCACTGCTGCTGTGGAGGCTCTCATAGACCCCCGGTCAGTTCACACGGCCAGCATGGAAGCTCCTCACTCTGTTTGATCCACAACACGGCCTGTTCGATTTATGTCACTCAGGCTGAGAAATACACCCAAAAAGCAAAAAAAACCATCATCCTATTTTTAGGATTATTTACTTTTTACCAGAAGTAACCCTTTAAAATAGAGTCAGTAGCATTTATTCGTTGCAGCTTGTAAACACGGCATTCAAATTACGCCCCTCCTCCTGGCTCAACGCCACCATGAGTCTGGTAGCGTGTACTTATACTACTAGTACCTACACAGCAAGCTACATAGGAACATTACATTTATTTTAATTGAAAAGTTGCTAATTAAGCAACAAGCCAACCGCCGGTGTTTGGCACCTGCCTGTCCAACAGAAAGCAGGTCAACTCTGCGTCACTCTTCATCCCCAGCCTCTTCTTCAGTGCTCGACAGCAGCTGAAATTCAAACTGAGATTCGTCCTGACAAAACATCAAAATCCAGGCAGAGGGCGGGGCTCTGCAGACAGCCACCACCACACATGTCTATAGAGGTTTGATGACTGAGTCCAATTAATTTTGTGTAAGTCTGTACTTTATTTTTTAGGAAACATTTTGGATTCCACCTTTAACTCTTGGGATCTTAACCATTTGAAATCATTTCTGCCATAAGAGCAGTTTTATGGAGTCAAGTCACTGTAATATTCCGCTCATCAGCAGTATTTTTTATGCTGCATTTGTATTAGGGATACAGGTGGCGACTAATTTTCCTGACGGTTAAACAGAAATTTTAATTGCGACTAGTCGACTAGTCTACAAGCAAGAAAACACTTAGACACCATCTAACTTGAGCTCAGTTTGTTCTATAAGGTTAAAACATTTAAAACACAAATATGCGTGTATTGAGGAGCCATTTAGTCAAAACAATCTCGAAAACAATTAATGTTAGCAAGCTGTTAATTTGAATGTTATTGTGATGTGAGACATTTTGCACCATTTATTAAGATTTCACACATTAGAAAACATGAAAGCTGACTGAAAAAAATTTACAAATAGCTTTTAAAACAAAGTACATTTCTGCTGAAATCTGTGCAGCTTTTAGCCATTTACTATGAACAGTCAGTGCACATTACATAAAGAAAACATGACAATTCACAAAAGTTAATGAAATAACATTTCAATTGCTGCTAAAGAGGAGTGACGACACACGACCTTGTTATCACTTTCTTCTTCATCAGTTTACTACAAACCGAGCTGATTTTTCCTTCGAGCCTCCATCTGTCTTTGTCCCGCTTAAGTTTCACTTTCTCACCTGTAGAGGTGTGCAGGAGGAGGGAGGGGCAGTCGCCTGCAGTGGAGGCTGGCTGCATAACATCGAGATAAACAGTTAACCAGCGTTTTGCATTGTTAATGAGTATTTCTGGTGTCGACTAGCGATGGAGTCAGCATTTAAACATTTAACCGACTAATCGCCTGCGTCCTTAAGTTGTATGAAGCTGTTAACGACCTAAGTCAGATGTGAAAGAGTCTGAATTTGCAGAATGAATCTGGCTGCTACCATTGCTGTATTTTTCTTTACGATGTTCCCGTGTGTTGTGGCGCAGGTTGATCACAAACTACATCACCTTTGCAGTGGGAGAAGTGCTGCTGCTCGTCCTGACAATCTGTTCTCTGGCTGCCATCTTCCCCAGAGTGAGTTACTGCACATTTTTAAACCTTCATACTGGTCCTGTTCTCACTAACATGCTGTCACTGCCAGTAGGTGCAGGTGAAAGAAAGCGAATCTTCTCAGGAGATGTCAGCTGCCGCTGCCTGACACTTAATGAAGCCTAGTTTTTTGGGTCAGAGCAATTCATAAACTGCTACTTGAATAGTTTTATTTGTTATTTCTTCGACAGTCAAAAGGGGTGACTTAGTAAAACAAAATTTAATTTGCGTTTGACTGGATGGTCAGAGTCCAGTGCTATGCAGCGAGTTCAGCTCAAACCTAACAACACGATCAGGATAAGTGATCACATGAAGCTGGTTATTTACTCGATGAATCAGCCGGGGGTTTCCCAGTGTTGACAGC
>JAQLOL010000014.1:4746993-4768990 GCA_029783665.1 Naso thynnoides
CGATCTCCGGGAGGTTATTAATAACTCAGAAGACTTACCTATGGTCGCCTTCACTCCTCTCGTATGAAAGTCCGTACTAGTCGATCACCGAATTAATTCAAAAGGAAGGAGACCGGTTGAAGATTTCTCCCAAAGAGTTTGTTGTTTGTGGCAGTTTGGTCCAGTATAAATTGATATTACTTCCAGCCATGTAGTGAATAGTTTGTAAACAAATCCCATGAAGCCTGAACTAGCCGCTCCTTCCTTTTGGATTTATTCGGTGATCGACTAGTACGGACTTTCATATGAGAGGAGCGAGGGCGACCATGGGTAAGTCTTCTGAGTTTTTAATAACCTCCCGGTATGCTAAATAAGTTGTTGATGCTTACTTCAGTTTTACTTTGCAGAAGTAAAGTCACCCTTTAACTTTGAAGTACATAAAATTGATAGTATATTATAAATCACAATGAAAAACAGACATTAGAATCTTTAAATAAAGGATAATAGGATTAATAAATACCGTAGCATAAAATGTACTGAATCTAAGTTTGTTTGGTTGATTTGCACTTCATAAAAAAAACGTCAAAAAGTCCACCACATTTCTCAGTTGACCAACTTTTTATGTACTTCTACAACTGTTGACATATTTGTTATAATATGTGGTCTTGGCCCCCTTTTCTGAAATGCAATATGTAATCTGTACTGATTCAAACTTTACATTATACTGAGCAATAATGTAGTTACAGGTCAACCTTTTTGACCTTTTCAATCTCTCTTCATAAATGCAAATAGAGTTAAGGCTTGATGATAATAACATTAAATCATCTGTGACGTATTGTGTCCATGTTGATTGATTTAATTAACATAATTCTGCTCTTTCACTAATATTGACAAACTATTTTATAATCACCTGATCTTTAGGGGTGGGCATCACCAGATCCCCCATGTTACAACATTATCATACCTCTTACGTCACAATGTGCTATTGTGATTTAGACATTTTGCAATATGCTGAGTATTGTGAAACATATTGCAATCTACTGCAAATTAAGCCCCCAAGGAAAACTCCGCCAGCATCTGTTTTTTAAAAAATCATAATGTTATCTGTCTGTTAATGAAAATTTAATCATTGCTAACGTAAAATGCATTATCATGCCAACAGACTGATACTTGTTGTCCATGTATTGATACTTTATTGTGATATTGCTATGTCAATCCTCCATACTGATCTCACTAGAGGTGTAAGAAAAAAAACAAAACAAGATACACTTAAATACTGTGATGTTATATTTTGTGATGTATTGATTCTCAAAAATAATGCATTAGTTTCTGATGAATAGTTAACGTGCAGAGATTCATGGCAGTGGTTCATGGTTTTTTTGGTTTGTTTGTTTTTTTTTTAAACTTCCTCCCGCAATTGCTCCTTTTTTTCTGCTATAATACTATGATTGCATAAATCAGTAACCTTTTTTAAATCAGATTTGGTGGATATTGTGGTATGTTCTTAATACTATGACAGTTTTCCAAAAATAAGACTGAATAAAAATTGCAAAATATCGCCTTGCTTACAGTATTACAGTATATTGCAATATAACATATCAAAACCCCTGTAACAATACAAAATGAAAGCAGCACCCTAAACCTCACCATACATTACATTATGGTTATCTGATGAAGGATACTTTGGCGCTGAACAGTTTTGCAAATCTTATTCCCTTTTTTTGTTTTTTTCTTGTTGCAGGTTTTGTAAAAAGAACAAGTAGATATGGAATCTTAATTTTTCTTGCCATTGCTGAGTTCAGTAGCAGCTCTCCACTATGCACTTAAACAAAACACTCAAATGCTTTCTGCGACAGAGATAAGAACAAATCCGTCAGTAAAGGATGTGACTCTGGAGCCAAGTTTCCAGTTTAGAAAATTTGCCATTTTGAGACCTAGACAGCATTGTGTTCTATAGCCTACTGTTTTTAGATGGCTTTAATGGATAGATGATGTGTACCTTTCAGGCTCACGCAGCTTTGCACTATTTTTCATCTCTTGTAGGAGTATTGCTCCACTTCACTTATCTTCACTTAGCCAGACAGTGGAGAAAGACAAAGAGATGGCTTTCAGCGTGGCTCAATTAAAAGTTTCTTTTCTTCTGCTGGCAACACAGTGAAGGACTGGATTCTGTGTATGTGCATCTGTGTGTTGGAGTGCAGAATGAGATGGACTTCATTGCTCTGTTAGCAGGCCAGGGAACCGAAGCTTCAGCTGCTCTCTCTGTCAGAAGCAGTCAACCACAGTCATGCTGCACTTCATAACTATAAAATCCCACTTATCCTTGGTTCTTCTTCTTCTTCTTTTCCTAATTAGAGCATTTCGGTTTGATATTAGCCGGTGCTGAGAGTCATAATTATGTTAATGCAGGAGATGCACTCTGTTATTATGCAGAGATCGAGAAATTGATCAATCGATTGATCTTACATGTGTAGCGTAAAATAATAAGCTTAAGCTACTGATTTTTACTTCAAAGCATCAAAAAGCGACAACCTATCGACCCCTGCTCTCTGTTTTGTTTTCTTCTCATCGTTTCTTGCTTTCTGTCTCAGTTACTTTCCCAATTTTTTTTGTCCCTTTCATTTATTTCTCGCCCTCCAACCCTCCAGTGCCCTCTACTTTCCCTCTTTGTCTCTCTCCCATTCTCTCTCTCCCTCTCTCCCCCTTTCATTCAATTCCCCCTATGCTAATTCTAATTAAAGACAAGAAACGCCATCTTTTATTAATGACACTGTTAATGAAACAGGGAAGGCTTTTGTCAGGGACAAAAGTTTCAACCAATTAACTCTCCCCCATTATAGTTGATGAAAAAACATTTTCCCAAAAGACTGTTTTGCTCAGATTCCCCCAGTGGTGGTGGTGGTGGTGGTGTTGTGCTTTTTTTAACCATATGCTAAAAGGCTGAAATCCATGTGGGGTTTTATACTTAGAGGCTATAATCTCCAAAAGGTATGCAAAGAGCAACTGCATTCATATTACAGTTCTTTGTATGAGCATTAGTGTCAGATCATTTAGAGAAACCAAGCATTTAGTGTATTTCTTCTTCACACATATATATTTAGAATTTTTCAGGCATTGTGGAGTCATTTCACTTCATGGAGTGTTGAGATGTTTTTGCTACTCTTGCCTCAGGCAAAATGACTAAGACACAATTTGTTCAGTCTGAAGTTCAGGGCATACTTAGTTGACAGAATAACTGAAACTAGCAGGAGCCCACCTGTTAAAAGAAGGGGGGTTTGTTTACTGTTGCTAATGATTCAGATACAAAAGAAACACCTTTTTTTCTGGTGCCACATAACAATGTTCCCTTTATAAAGAGGTTGAGCTTTTGAATCATTTTGCATTTTCATCATTACCACATGAGGTTTTCTTAGTTGTCACTGCAGATATTCCAGTTTTTTAATTGAACCTTACTAAAAAGTCCCTAAGGCTCCCAGAAAATCTGAATTTCCACAACAACTGCAAACTCTGTCTGCTGATGAAGTTAGTGGGATATGATTGAAAGCTCCAGAATAGCTAGTAAATGGACCTTGTGTTGAAAGTTGCTCAATATGAACTTTAAACCCCAGTTTTACATGTTCATACATAAGTTTTGGGTTGCCAGGTAGTGATGAATCCCATGGTGCCATGCTGGTGCCGATTTAACTCTAAGATGACGCTAACTTAGCGTAGCTAGGGTTTTAATTTAGGTAGTTGGCATGTCAGATTAGAATACTAATGCTAATAGACTAAGAAGATATGTTTTCGTACTTGATGCTGCCACTCAGTGTGATTTTGACATGAACGTTTAAGTCATCAGTAGGTCACACAGCGGCTGCATTTTTATTGTTTTCAAAGGTGTTAAAAAAACAAAAACTCAGCCATCGCTGATGCAAAGCTGGCGTTGCTTAGCCAGGCCACTTTGCTTTGTTTTCATTACACCTGCAAAAAGAATTGCAGGGACTGATCCACTGTGCTATAAATTGACATGCAGTTACCAAAGTGATAGGAACCACAGATACACCAGTGATGCCCCAATTAGCTGGAGAGGTGCTGCGAGTTAAAGCCATCTGTGTCTCCCTTGAGTGGTGTGTTATTGACAAAACTGCTTTGTGGCAATTTGCGAATAACGCTGCTCTTTTTATGTGTAGGTTTGAGAGTGAGTGTGTTCTCATGCACCAGCGTACTAGGAAGCAAGCCATTAAGTTGAGCACACACTGCCATAGACAAAACACACACGCACACCGAGGAAAACACACACCCTCCCTCCTCCGTACAACATGTCGGGGTTTTTTCATTCGTCCCTGCAGTGTGCTGTATTCTTGTGAGCGGCTGCTCAATCACCTCACGTGGAGAGAAAAGACTGGACGGACCCACTGAGAGCCTAATTAACCCTAATTAAAGACTAAAAATGATAATAGAAAAGTGTCGCCGGGATGGCTGGAGCTCCTTTCCTTCTTTCTTATTCTTTCTTTTTCTCCTTTTATTCCTTCCTCATTAATGTTGTGAAGGTGGATGCAGACTCTGCTAGTATTTGCATCTGACACCTGAAGACGTGAATGTATGAAGCCATAAAACTCAGAAAATGAACAACTTGATGAGCTGGAAACTGCAAATGTTTGGCATTTTTGCTGAATGACTGACTGAAACCATTTATCTGTTACCTGGGTCTCGCAATGACACGAGGTAAGCATTTAAGAGATCCCCTGGTTAAAGAAAAATTAACTAAATAACAAAAATCTACATATATTGACTGATCCAGCGTCAGTCAACTAATAATTTAACTTTTTGTAAGCACAAGAGTTTACCTGCTCTACCTAGCTTTTCTTTCTGTTCTACATACTATCAGCTGTATTTCTGTAATGAAGCCGACAGCCGCTCTGTGGCAGCCTCATTAGGCAGCAGTTCCTCCAGGCCTGATAAGGTTTCTTGTTTGGAGGCCAGTCACTGAGGAGGCTCAGGTAAGATAGTGTCCAAGTCCGTGATTCATGGAGGCTGTTCTCCACCTTGCTCTTCATCCTGTCCTCCATGTAGGATGCTGATTATGGGGCCAACTAATGAATGTCGCTGTAAATGAATGACCAGAGCTGCCAATTGAGCTGCTGCCTCCGTCACCCTGCAGTCCTATCTCCCTTCACTAATGATTAAATACCGTAGACTTACTCCTTCCTCCCCTTTCCTCATTCCCTTGTGGCTGCACTTCTGCCTCACCTCCTCAATTCTTTCAAACTAGCTCGTTACCGTCCCAGATGAGAGAAAACATCGGAAACGGTATCCCACCGTCTTTCTGGATGGATGGATGGGTGCTCCTTTGATTGTTTTCACACAGCTCTGAGGAGCGGCTTAATGGCGTTCTCAGAGGTTTGACAAGGTGGATGTAGCGGCTGCACTGTGCTTATTGCGAATTGGTGCTGCGGAGGTAATGTGATTTCTGACTGAAGCGTGGCGAGAGTAGGTTGAAAATTTGATGTCTACAGACTGTTGGGCTTTTTTTCCGTGTGTGTGGGCAACTTTCTGTGTGGGCAAGAAACAAATGGCACTGCTCATGTGTCAATTTTGCACCTTTGCATTGAACAAGCACGATTGTGTGCATTGTGCGCAATGTTCATCTGTGTCTCTGTGTACGCGGGCCAGTGTAAGTGTGCTTTTTGTTTTGCCCAAGACTTAATGTCATTCCTCGACTGTTTCGCCCCCTGAGGCGAGTCTTGATGTGCTGCTATCTGATTTTTGCACCCTCCCACACTGCCTCATAACCCCCCTTTGCCCTGAAGGAAGCAGAAATTTTTACAGCCTGTCCTCTCTGTCTATCCATCGCCTTTTCCTTCAGGGTCCTGATCTGTTTGGTGTCCGTCCATCACAATGCCTGAATGAATTTTCAGAGATGCTTTGTTTCATCCCCACAGGCGCCTAGACCTATCTGATGAGATGGGAGACAGCTACAGTGCACACATGCCCTTTTTGCAACTGCTGCCGAGTTTCTCTTTTGTTGCTGTGGAGGAGAAAGTTGGTTTATTTTAATCTATGATTGGCTGATACAGCGTGCTGTGATCTGATATGATAGAACATGTCACTTTTGCTATCTTACATCTGTGTTTGGCATATTCTTGTCTGTGGTATAATAGACAGTTTTCAAGGCCTATCTCTGTGCAGGGAAACCTTTGCTCTAACGGGGTCTAATCCTGTTAATGCTCAAATCTGATAAAAGAGTGTAGCCAATCGCAAAAAGGCAATATGTGTGGTGATGTGTGTTAGTGTGAGAGAGTTCCTGTGGTGTAATATAGCACAATAGATATAAAAAAAAATCGAAAAAAAGACAAAGACAGTGTGATAGAGACCCAGAAGAACAAACTCCATGTGCAATATGCGTGCATACGCATATCCACCTTTCACAAAGTATGACTAATTAGAAGTTAAATGCACTAAGAATCAATTTAATATCTGACTTTTTATATGCCGTGTCAAACACAGCCAACCACAGTGCAGTTGACATCCTTCCATGTTAATTCTATACAGCAAAAGATGGTTATCATTTTGTGGTCCGGCTCATTCTGAAGTTTTATTTCATTACTGTTAGACCTCCTAAACTCCCACTCAGATGCAGTCTTTCAAGCTGTCACATACGTCTGCACACCCTTGAGAACACATTGTAGATTTAGTTTGTGAATGAAATAGACACATAAGGAATCACTATCTGCGCTGATTTAAAGAGTGCTCTCTCAAAAAGGATTTCATTGGCACCATTCAGTTAAGGACAAAGCCAAAAAAAAAATTCTGTAATTTACCAGTTGAGCTCTCCTCCAGCCTCTTGTGATCATGACCTGTGAGTAATATTTGGCCATTTAAAGGGATTTCTTTTTAGTCCTCCTGTTAACGGTACTAACAGCAACACGTCTTTTAGCCACCATCCACCTACAGCATCTCCACGTGAGTCCCATACATATACGCAACACATATGTATCAACATATATATCTTTGGCACTTTTTTATGTTTCCTTCGGGACTATATTTCCTCAACAGCAAGTCTGTATTCCTATGCACAGCCTCAAGTAGTCCCATAGGAAACAGCTATCTGACAGCAATGTAAAGTGACAAAAAAATCTAAAAAGTGTAGCACACACATAAAGGAGCGGATACACTCTGAGTGAGTGGTCTTGTTGGTGTTCTTACCACTGTGGGCAGCATGGTGGCGTAGTGGTTAGCACTGTTACCTCATAGCAAAAAGGGCCTAGGTTCGATTCCTGGCTGGGGCTGGACCTTTCCATGTGGAATTTGCATGTTCTTTATGTGTTACCCCTCCATCAAAAAAACACGTAAATAGGTCTGTCTCCAATCAGTACCCTTGACCAAAGTACTGGTCTAGAATCTGGAGTTGGTCCCTGGCTGCTATGCCTCGGGGATGGCTGAAATACAGAGAGCAGATTTAACTGTACACTGTATATATGACCAATAAAGTACCTTTTTTGAAAGCCATGTTGCTCTTGGTACTATTTACAGCCATATTATGCTCTGTTTCCTGCCGGTACATCATGCCGCTTCTCCATGCAGAGGGCAACTGACCATTATCTACGACCAGCCATTAATGCCTCAGACAACCCCAAATCAAAACAGTTGAACTTTCCCTTTAAGACGTTTTATGACCCAGTTTGCTGCACCAGCACACTGTACATGAAAATCACTGAGAAAAATCCAACAGGGTTATTGAAGAAACAAACATAAAGATGTGAGTAGTGCTACAGTGTAAGGCCCAAATGTAATGCACATACAGAGCTGAAAATTACAGCTCATCTGTCGCCAACTTACTGAAAAATAATGGCTAAATGCAGGTGTGGGTGGATGAGGATTTCCTAATTGCACAGAACCATCAGATTGAGGCAGTTAGATAATAGAGGAGTATGTGCAAATATTCAGGTGATATCAGTGCTGAACTACACAACTCTTTTTAAAAAGTAATGTATCTCCCATCTGGCATGAGATTGCTATGGGATTCCCCTCTGTAGGATTTTGGTGAACTTGGATGGATGGGAAGATAATAATATGTAAAAGTGATTCCAGTCGGGCTGACTTGGTGCTCGAGGGAGGACAGTTTGACATTACTGCAGCTCTTATTTTACAAGAGTTAGGGGTCAGTGCGGTCAGTACAATTGCTTAATTGAAACAGACATTAACTTCTTTACACAAAGCCCCTAGGTGCCAACTTTTCTTTTTCCTTTTACTTTTTGATCCAGTGGAACAAAAGACATATTCATACTGTGCAATGGAACTAAAACCACAAGTGTTTTTACCAGAGTGCACCTTGACGTACATTGTCTCAGTTCATGACAGAGTGAGTGACAAAGAGACACAGAGAAAATGATGAAACATCGCATAGCTTCTGAACTTTGTTCTCTTAAACAGACCAGCAAAAGGACCCCTGTGACCCACGTGCCCCCCTGCAAGTGTGTGTGTGTATTTGTGACTAGTTGATTGGGCTGTAAGCAGTTGCGCCAAGTGCTTTTATCCAAAGGAAAGATAGTGAGGGAGGAATGGAGGCAAAGGACCAAACAGATGATCAACAGCAAAACAACTGTGGTATTTATAGAGTAGTTTGTCCTACCACTAGGAGTTCTTCTTAATGGCACTAAAACTACTAAGCACAGAGAGTTTCCATCTGAAATGTATTCACAAAGCTGTGTGAGCAACTTTTACCAAGAAATGGAGAGAATTCTTCAGCTCACAGGTTCATGAGCCTTTTGCTTCAAGCTGACAGGGATTCAGCCTTTGTTGGTGACTTCATTATGTCAAAACAACAGCAGGGGGTACAAATAATGTTGCCACATTTGTAATGGCGATGGGTATGAAGCCATCTTGTTTTAAACTTCCATGTTGTTGTTGACAGACTCTGTCCCTGCACCAAGTGACATCCATATATGCGCTGACTGAAATGGAGATTTATTTCAGCTGAAAAACACATCTTTGTCTTTTGATGCTGCACTTATCTGGGCATGCATTATGTCTGCATCATTAGCTTCAACAACATAAAGTTGGGTCTTTTTTTTTTATAAACAAAGTTTAGAAAAATGTTTCAACAAGTCAAAATCAATGCAGCAAATTGCAACTTGTAGCACCTTTACACTTGATTTCATCAGAGTCGCAAATGTTTCTTAAAACCTACGATGCCATTCAATTACAATTTGAAGTGTTCAAGCCTAAGCTCAAACAGCCCTGCTGACATCAAGGATTTTTTCTATTTCAATATACACAGCAAAGATTTGCAGCTGTCCCATGATAAGAGTTTGATCCAAGTTCCATAAATTAGAATGACAAGAGTTTCTCCTGAACTGTCCATGCAAGAGTAAATCCCATCCAGCCTCTGAAATAAAAGAAAACTTAAAAGAGGAAGACACCAGCGTGAAAGGAGGAGAGAGAGAGACATCAATTAAACATGAATGCCAACCAGGGCGAGAGGTTTCACTCTGTTTGTAATTGTAAATATTTGATAAGGCAAAAGACAACTCACTTAGCACACAACCATATGCTAACAATGGCATTATGAGCTGCTAGGCCTGTGAGACGCGTGACAGGGCCTCCCCCAAGGCTTCTACTGCTGGGCACGCCGGTGTGGCACACACACACACACACACACACACACACACACACACACACACGTACACAAACAAACAATGGGTTGCTTTCTGCAGCGTGTAGGATGACACCTAAGCTTCTGGAGCCAAAACAACATCAAGCTGCCATAATACTGGCTGCTGGGACGGGACCCCTGTCTGCCCTGCTGCTCTCAGGAGAGACCACATACCAGGTTTCTGCATCACTCACACCTCGCCTCACCGCCACCCGCTAACAACAGGGTTGGATGCCCTTCAATGTTCCTAACCCTATCCGTTCTCCCTCTTGTTTTGTTTCCATTTTTCTTTGGATTATTAGAACTTGGGTGCTATTTTTAGGCACATTTGACAGTGATGTGTGGTCGGGGTAGGCAGTGCCTCGCCATGCATTATATTCACACTTTGTATTTAACTTTTTTAGTTAAATTATTTGTAATTTCCTGAGAATGAGACAGTAAGTTGTCAGAATAGTTGTTTTAAGTACCTACCTTCCCTGAATGCGGAGGCAGAACCTGTTAATTATCTCAATTAACAGAGAAACTTAAGATTTCACACCCTTTAAGCAACACAGAATAAATGACATTCAGCTACATTCTGACAGACTGAAAATATGCAGAATAACAGGAAAAAAACCCCCAAAAACTAGGGCTCGACAGATGTATGGTTGCCGATATTATCGACCAATATTGGCCTAATGCAGATATATTTGTATCGGCAAATATGTTCTCCAATATGTGCTGATATTCACAATATTTTTTAGAGGCCAGAAGTGCTTTTCCCAGACATCAGTGCACTGATGTTGATGAAAGACCACATTCAGCTATATATAATATTGAGCATGGGAATCTGAGTAACACTTCACTGAAAGCATCCATCTGTAATGCATTATGAGCATACTTACAACGTGTTATAATGTGCCTGTAGTGCTGCATTATAGAGGCAAGCTTTATAGAAAATGTTACCAGAATTTCTTCCTCCCTAATACTGCTATTTATATCGGCACCAAAAGTGTCATATCAGTCGGGTCCTACCAAAAACTAACTGCATCGCCACAGAATAGAAAAAAACCCTGTACATCCACATTTGATGGTTTTAACTCTTAAGGTAAACTTGAAAACCCCTTAAAAGAGCATGAAAACACAAAAGAACAGCACTTTGGTCAAAATCTAAAATTTAACCTCATCAGAAGCCAAGGCTCCAAACACAGCATGTTTTTTGTTTTTTTTTTCCATCACATCAGGCTTGTAAGGAGCCACGGTCATTTGAAAATACACTCTTGACACTCGTCTGAGGTGAGTGTTTGTTTTGCAAGATTTCAAGTGTTTGCTTAGCACCAAATCACATAAACTATGTCTTGCTCTCTCTTGCATTTTTAGCAAAGCCGGTGCTGAACTAGACAGAAACCCGTCTGATTGTCTGAACTCCTGTTTCCATTTATTTCATCTTCTCCCTCGGCCTTAGTTTCACTCCTCGCATCTCCCTCCCTCTCCCCCTCTGGTATTTTCCTTCTCCCTTGCTGCCATTTCTCTGCTTCTCTTAAACCTCTTCTCACTAATTACTTCTTTCTCATGTCTCCTCCCTGTGATTAAATGACAGTAAATGTCTGGTCTCTTGATTCTCCTCCCCTGCACGCCCCTCGCACAAACAATGGCGACATTGTCTGACATTAAGCCACTCACACTCACAGAGCCCTGAGTTGAAAGTGTCACTTCATTTAAGGGGAGTTGACTGAGGAGCTTCCTCCACTGAATTCTGACTGCTGCTGTCTGCTTTTTGTGTGGCTTTGCACAACAGACAAGAAGCCTTGAACGGTGTGAAACAAGGCGGCGAGGCTCGCTGGCGATTAGAATGGTTAAGGTGTGGGAAAAGTGGCCTTTTAACAGGCAGAAATCGGATGTGTGAGGTGCCTGCTGATTTTCCCGCAGATTATTGTTTTGTATGCAGAATTGTTTATTTCATGCTCGTCTGTAGTGTGTGCTTTTTTAATGGCCTTCTATGAATATTGCATGCGTCGGGGAAGACAAGAGGGATCACAAGTGAGAGGAGGGGAGAGGAAATATGACAATGGAGCAGAACAGCAAGAACAGGGAAGATAGAAGGGGAAGCAGAGGCAGAAAATAAAAAGGAGTGGGAGACTTGAATAGAACAGAGTTAAAGAGAGGAGAGCAGAACAGGGGAGATGAGAGAAGAGAAGGAGGATGAGAGATGACAATAGAACAACAAAGCAGGAAGAAGAGAGGAGGAGAGAAGGGAAGAGGAGCCGGGAATAAAACTGCTGGATGAAAAGGAATTGTGCTAAATTGCTTAGGAAGGGAAGGGAAAGGAATGAGGAGAGGAGAGGAGGAAGGGGAGAGTCACTGGCCAGCGTGGATGCAGTATGAATGTTGATCAGGCTATTTTGCCAGTTTACCTATGCATGCTCAAATAGGCTGCCCCTGCTCAGACTGAGGGAGCCTTGTTTATGGAGAGAAGACCAAATCCTCCAATCAATCTTGCATGAGGCAGCACACTTCTACACGCACACATACAAACGCGCACACACACACACTGTGTTTTTCACTCCCTCTCACAAACACACATCTCCATGCAAACACAAGCCACTCTGGAGACACCACAGTGGGACAAAAGGCACACATGGAAGAATATACAAACACACACACACGCACACCATCTCTCTCTCTCACACACACGAGGGGATCCAGGTTATTTACTCACAGTACAGTACCTGCATTGTGGGGCCTTTGGGGGTCTCCAGTGTGCGTAGGTGTGTGCGTAATAACACAGCACTCCACCTCTCTGCCTCCCTCTTAACCGCACATAACAAAACACACACACAACCCAACAGAGAGATGATGTACATCTCAGCAGACGCTTACGCCGCATATTCCCACCGCTGGTCTGTTTGGTATTAACTGTAGCGCTCCGCTCTCCTGATGGAGTTTTGCAGTTGCCAGGCCCGAGGAGACCCACTGCGTTCAGCTTTAATTTAAAGAAGAAAAACAGTTGGCGGAAAACAGACTTCAAGCTTACTTTGTCTCCAGAGTTAGCTTTTTTATTTATTTCATTTGATTATCTCATTATGCAGAAAATAACATATGCAAAGAGGTATTGCACTTCAGCTTGTATTTAGCTGATGAGTCAGCCTGTGTGAAGACCCAGACTGCAGCAGAAATGTATTCCGAGCAACAGTCTTGATTAATTTTAGAAGTTAAAATAGGAAGGAAAGTAAGTCCCACTCACATGTGGTGCTGATGAGCAAATGAGACATTTGCTGGGGGTGTGAGTAACCTTGAAAATCTGTGTGAATGTGCATTTCTTGGTCACGTTTGTGTATTTTTGTGCAGTATTAAATGCTGTGTGTGCTCATTTTTTGGTGTTTTTAAGGTTTAGCTTGTTAAGTATAGACAAAGAAGATGAGGAGGATGAATCCAGCCCAAAGCAAAAGTCCCATTGCTGTTTTTCTGCTAGTTCAAATGATCTTGATTCATTGAAATTTACAATGTTGCCGTGAGCAGGATACTGTACTCAAATATGGAGGGCTGGAAATGGATAACATTATCCTAAAATTGAATTTTAATTTTTTCAAACTGTAGAAATCCAAAATACAGATTACATATAGTGTGCTGGTTAATATTTTAGTACCCATGAGTTTTTGCAGTCCTGCTTCCTGTTCTGTATTCCTTTAATTAGGCCTAACACTTGGTCATAAATGTTTTTCCTCCTTGACTGCAAATAAATCCTATGGAATTAAAAGCAATTCACTACATTCACCAGTGGATGACCAGTTTTTAACAATATAACTAAGGATAAGTTAGCCTGGTAAACCAGACCCATAATTCACTTCACAGATAAATTCATTTCGTGAAAAGCGTCTGGCCACACTCCACATTTGAATCCTCGTAGGCCTGGTGTCAGGTTAAATGTAAAATTACTGGAGCAGCCTCAAATCAGTCAGCATTCACATGACCGTATGATGTATGCTGTGGGCCTGGCTGGTCAGTGAAACAGGCAGACGAGTGGGAAGGTTAACGTTCGATCTATTCAATAATCACATAAATGCCATTATATTTTGTTATGGTTGAGATTCTGACCTGCCTGGCGTCACAAAAAAAGGGATAGTTAAATGTTTATTGTTTGTAATAAAATCACATTATCACTGAGTAGATACAGCTACAGGCCGTCTGCAGCTAACCACTAACAGCGGAAGCCCCGACCTCTCAGTCCCCTGAGACAGCGGCTCAAACATTGGTAGCCTGCAGGCTACAGACAAGACAAGTGGCAGCTAACGTTGGTTTTCCACAAGCTGTAAAATAATCACATGGATGTTGTTACACTGTTGTGATACTGTCTATTTTCCATCAGGTTTCGTGCTTTTTTTCACAGTGTTTTTTGAGGTACTCGAGGCTGTGTGAGCCTCGTGTCTGCAGCACACAGATCAGTAGAAAGACTCCTAGTAGAGGCTCCTATTCTCCCCTATGTGTAGTAATCACTAACAAACAGCACATTTTGTGTCCACAAGGTTGCTATCCATCTGGTTGGAACAGTCCTTGTATTTAATATTCTGTCGTTTTCAGTAATGAGGGGTTTTTGGCAGCCTGGTAAACCAAAGCGTAGGCCTGTGCCATGAACTTAAAGCAAAACTATGTAACTGCTCTGTCTGTCTGCAGCCTCTTATTTTAGCGGAGCTGTCACCAGCAACGACCCAGTGCTGTAGCTGCTGCTTCAGTCTGCAGGCAGCTACAGCATTGAGGAGCCTCCGTGAACCACAGAGTTGAGGCAGAACAGTCGTAGGACATCAGAGAGAAAACCAGAGGTCATTTTCTCCGTAAAACATGACCCGGCCTTACTGAAATTGCTGTTTTATGCGAGGTATGAACGTGCATCGTTAAGTTTCGTTTCTCACCATGGTTCGCGGTCAAAGTTGCAGTGTTGCTTTAACCACTCCTGCTAGTCGCTGATTGGTCTGGAAAGAAAATTTATTGCTGCAGTTCTAAAGACGAACCTTGTTACCAGATCGATTCTCAGCTAAAAACTGAGCTGAGGGGAAGGAGGGCAGAGCCAGACTAAGGATCAGCGTCTTTTACCAATTCTCACTGAAAAATAACCAGATCTTAAATCATTTTAAAAGAGTGAAACAGAATGACCTCCTCTTCCTGCATTGACAGCTCAGAAAGTGTTTCCAGTAATTGAAAGTGAAAAGAAAAAAATGGGAGAAAACTCAAATGAGCTTCACAGAAGTCTCTCTCAATAAAACAAATATCTGTTTTTCGTTGGTACTGGTGAATTGTTTTCCCAGTGTTCACATAAACAAATGCCAGTAATTTCAAAGACTTGAAATGTATTAGCATGCCACACATGAGAGTCACTGCTTCTTTACTGCTTTCTTCTGTTCAGAGGGCTGGGACATGACCTGAGGTGCCTTATTGTTGCTCCTCACTATCATATTCTGGTGCATCGGTGGGTGACAGAGAGATATAACAACCTGTCACACACTGCAGCCACAACCAGCACTGCTTCCTCGGTCGCCCCTTTTTGAAGGTTCACCTCTGTGTGTTTAGTTGTGTGGATTGTGCGTTTTAGTGTTTCAGATGGACTCTTGTGGTTTTGTATGGTTTCATCTGAGCACCCTTGTGTGTACAGCAGGACACAGGTGTCAAAAACTCTCTCTACCCTCACATCAACCTTCCTCTCCATTCATCATTCATCAGTGTGCGTCTCAATGATGCTGCAAAATGTTAAGTGACCATCTGCGCAACAAGGTAAACAGTCACCATGTTTAAACAGAGCTTCCATTAGCAGGTTTGGACCGTGTTTAAAAAATGTGTGAGCGCTCATATGCACAAGTTGTACAACTGGCTTCCCCGTGTGCCTGCATTACTGCCGACTCGCAATTAAAAACGAACCATTCACTTATCAGGAGCATATGTTCCCTCCCACTCAAATCACATCTCATCTGCTTCCCACTACTATTGCCACAGTCGTGTGTGTATGTGTGTCTATGTGTAAGAGAGAGAGAGAGAGAGAGAAAGGGGAGGAAGAGGGGCACTTCTCAATCTGACACTTCACAGCGTGTGAAATTTAATTAAAACAAGCCACACAACCATACACACACACACACACACACACACACACACACACACACTCAGATATACACACTGAAAAATCTCACTGCTACATTGTATAGATGCATTTTACTTTTTTCATTATATACATGTTGTCTCACTAATTGCTCATTTTCCCTTTTTATCATTGCCTTCTCTGAGGCAATGAATGTTAATTTTTCCAGGAAAAACATATAATGTTTTTTTTTTTTTTTTTTTTCTGAACCTGCTTGCCCACCTTTAGCTCCCCTTGAGCAAGGCACTTAACCTTCAACTACTCTAGTGGAGCCAACAGATGTTTTTTGCTGGGCAGCTTCCAGGTTTAACTGCAGCAGGCGAAGTGTGGTCGACTTACCTTAAAGGAAGAAACAAATTGAGTTTTTTTTAGGGTGCCGAGCTTTTTGTGTTTTAATCTGAAAGGACAGCTGAAAGATTGGACAGGAAGTGTGGGTGAGAGAGAGCCAATGACATGCAAAGGGCCACAGAGTGGGATCAGACCCAAGGTTGCTGCAGCAAGGAAGCAGCCTCTGTACATCCACCCACTGTACCATCTGAGCCACCAGGGCACCCAACAAATCTGCGTTTTGAAGTTTTGTGGTTTGCTTCAAACCAACAGAGTCCACTTTTGTGGCCAAAAGCTATGCAGACTAAAACTCAGCTCGGAAATCCAAGAGTGGAGAAGAGTTTGGAGTGAGTCATTCCAAAGGTGGTCTGGGCTTGATTAAAAACAAACCTTAATTAATGGCAATCAATTAATAACTCCAATGACGCACAGATTCTCCTCCTGCAAACAAAGTGGGGCTTTTAACATTTAATGGTATTAACTATAAATAGTAAATGTTTAATGAGTCATTGTTGGCTCTATCAGGGTCTTTTTTCTTCCACTGTTGGCCAACGATGCTCTCTGAAGCATTGCTGTAACTGATTGGAAGATCCTGTTACATGTGCTCCTGAATAGCTAATGCCCACAGCAGCTGATGTCATACTTTAAGTGCTGTCATTCCATTGGACTTTCTTTTCCTATGAGTTCACATGAACTGAAACATTTGCATCTTCTGAACCTTAAACTAAATTTCAAACTTAAATTGTACTTTAAAAAGCCACTTCAGCTCTTCAGCTTGGTGCTTCCATAAAGTTGTAGGTTTTTTGTGGGGCAGGTAAACGATGAAAAGTCAGAATTAAACTCGCGTAGTCCGAGATATTCTGACTTTGTGCTGCGAACAAACTTGATCCCACATTTTCCGTGATGCAACTAAGCATTATCGGTCGACGATTAACTTGCTTCCTTAACAGCCACTTATTTCCAGATCTGCACAGCTGGTTTACTTATGCTTTGTTTTATCACTAGAAAGGCCATGACTGTCATTTTTACCGTTTTTACTCTTATATGTCATAGAACTCTGTTCATTTAAAAATCTACAGTGCTGATGGTCCGGACTTTTCTTCAAAATAAGTGCATAAACTTTTCCTAAAAATAAATAAATAAAAAATAAATGTCTTTATTTTCATTTAAAGTGTTATTTATACAAATTGCACCAAAGGCAAACAAACTGTGATCATTTGTGCCTGTTTCGGCCCGGCTGTCAAAATGACACAGAATATTTTCGCACAGTGGCGGCTGCGTCTGGCCTGGAAATCATTGTCTCTGTCAAAAGTAAAACTCAAGAGTGTCTACAAGTTATATTTACAGAGGCATTTTTTGTCCCTTAAAGCAGCGCGGCCCACAGCAGCACAGCGCCGCGGAGCAGAACTCACCTGCATCAGCTGGGAGTGGATCTGGATGATCCGTCCCTTATGAAAGTGGGCGTTTTCTCTTCTCCTTGGCACATCTTCAGGTGTCATTTTGTTTTTTTAAAAAAGATATCCTGACACAATTGATGCATTACCCTCTATATTGATTATTTATCATGAGAGGTAATAGAATTTGGAAATCTGGTGGTCGAAAAGACCGCTCACGGCCTTTCTAGTAGGAATGGACATCTGCTTCTTTTAGTGCTAGAATCTAAAGCCCAAGTCTGAATAACTCTAATGACATCACTAAAATATCATCAGTGCTATTTTTCATTCTTTGTAAAACTGTTCAGAGCTGTGGACCTGTAACTATCATTACAAGCTGAATGTTACTACTCATAATGAGCAAAATGACTTGTGTAAAACAAGTGGAGTGCCCCTTAAAGAGAATTTAATAGTTATCCAAAATATTGTATTTTGAAAGTCATTTTACTTTTACAGAATGTCAAAACAAGGATATTACATGTTACACACATGGCCATGGAATGCTTTTGCCCTTTAGTTTATTTTTTGTGCTCTGTGCAGCAAGCATAGTGAGAGGGTGGGGGAGGAGGGTCCATAAAAAAGGCATGCACATGCGACTGTGCAGGCTGAGGTGTTGGCACATGTTTTTTCGCGGATAGCAGGAAATGTCACTCATGTTACTCGTGTATAGAAAGAGGTTCAGTGTCATGTGTTATGTGACTATAAACCTCTGCGTTGAATAAAATAATAAGCAGTATTCAACCGCAGCACAGGGTGGTTTATGCTTTTCAGAAGTTTGCTGATATTAAAAAAGTTGCCCACCATCACTTGGCCTACATATCGCTTTAACAGAATTGAATCAAAGTGATTTTTGGAACAATCCTTGTGGCACAGTTCACTGGTTCACTGATGTGAAACGACACACGAAGGAAATGCATCACATCCGTCATACTGGCGCTGAATGACATGGCTTGAATTATTTGTGTACTTAAGTGTCGATGAGCGTGAAGCTAGTGACCTACTTCCATGAGAGAGTTCTCATTAGGCGTTAAAGAATATAGTGGCCAGCCAGTAATAGTATTAATTTGCATTACGTGAGAGTTCATGCTAGATTAAGCTGCAGCGTTTTCTCTTTCAAGCTCTTAAAAATGCCCACTTTTATTATTGTTGTTTTTTGCATGCGTGCATGCTGTCTGTCACCTTTTTAGTCTTAACTTGGCTTTCTCTGACACTGATGTTGACATCTCTGCTTGATGTCTTAAACTTAAGGATGACAGCCACCTCACACGGTGCACTCAATCCCTCCCCATGGGGCATGTTTCCAACCTATCGCCTCGCGAGTCAGTCTCAGGTTCAGATGTGAGTGTTGGTCTTCCCACAGGATTCCCAGCAGGGTTGTGTGAGGGAGGAGATAGTGGGAGAGGAGAAGTAGCAAAGAAAAGATAAACTCAGATTCTTTCACCTTCTTTCACAAGAGATGCTAAGTGCTTTTCAGTGGTATCGGGCTTAACCGTCCACAACTTAAGCCCCTTGGCCACTTCTTTGAAGAGTTTGAACCTGCAACCTCTCTTAGTCATTGCACCCTGAAACCACCTTCTCACTCTTCTTCAGTTTCTGTAAAGTACTGATACTTTTCATCTCTTTGCCTGTGTACAGTTTCTTCTTCTCCTCTCCCACTGTCCCAGTTTTTGTACCATCATACTTTTTGTTCATCTAAGAATTTAAAACGTGAAAACAGATGTGTGAGAACGAAGTGTTCACGTTGAAATCAAAGTGCTCTTTTTCCGCAGACTCTCCCTCGCAACCGTGGTAGTTTCATCAGCCACTTGTCCAAAGTTTCGTCAGGCCAGTTAGATTTAACCCACACACTGACACCCGAGGCTTTTCGTTTGGGAGATTCTAGATAAAGACCCTTTTAGGGCTTGTAATTTCCTGAGGCTTTTTCCTTTAAAATTCCTCTTAGTGACTTCACAGTCACCTTTCACACTCAGTATCACGAATGGCAGGACAGGCTTTAGGTAGCTTACGTAACAGTCCATTAAGTTTGCCATAGAAATGGCCGCTATTGCCTGAGAGGCTGCGGCAGACACCTAGAGATAAGTAATGTCAGAAACAGACAGCGATACGGATGGGGCCTCTTACATCTTTTATGGAACATTAGACTGAGTGAAGAGATGACCTAATTTGAATTGATTTGGCGTATATTTGTGCTCAGGAGAGCACACACAGACACAAAGAGACACACATATTTATGCAGGCGCCCAACCACACACACATACACACACCCACACACAAACAGAAAGACACACACACACTCAATCACAGCTAATCTAGGTCTCTCTCCTTGTACGCTACCCAGCTGTAGCTGCACATCTTTGGCAAAATCTTAGATGTTTTCAGCTGAATAAGCTCCAGCTTGATTACACTGCTTTCTCCCCCCTCATATGTATTAATGAGGCTGCTCCTACTCGCTGAAATCTCTCTCCATATTGTTGTTGTGCAGTTCATGGTCCAATGAGTTACTGGCCCGCAGATGTAATTGTTTTAATTTGCTAACTGTACACTCTCTCACTTAGGACTAAAGCAGCGTTGTGTGCAGTGCCGAATAGAAAAGCAGACATCTTGTTGAAACAGCACTTACTGTATCGTGCACAACACAAAAAAACACATGCAAACACACACACACACACTTGAGATAAGAACTGTTCATTTTTACTTTTTTTGGTTTAATATGACATGCTGTGTTCATCTCTAATCCCATCTTCTTTCTTTTCATGAGTACTTTCTGCTCTCCCGCTCAAGGTTTCTCTGTGTGTGTTCTGTTTAATTAGAAAGCTTTGGTACTGGCCTTTGGCAGTGGACTGCTTATTAGTGTTGCGTGTGTTTGTGTGTCAGTTTTTTGTCTTTTGCAAACACACAGGTTTTTTTTTGTTTGTTTGTTTTTTCTAAACGTCATTTCTTAAATCTCTTTAAATTTTTAGCTGCAACCAGCAACTCCGTTGGTCAGTCAATCCACAAAAAGTCTCCATGCTTTGCTGGCCATAGTTTTTGCCTTAGGAGGTTGAAATTTTGCATTGAAGTCAAGTGTGTGTGTGTGTGTGTGAAGGTGTGTGTTTGGTTTGTGCACATGCCAGTTGGCTAAAAGAGGGCGTTACAATGGGACATGGCCTATTGCAAAAAGGCACATAACTTCCAAATGGATACAGACTTGCACAAGATTTTGAGCAAAGTTTGGTCATGAGCCAAAGGACAGCTGTGTACAGGCCAACTGGGGCGTGTCAGTGGGAGTGGCCTGTATCTCACACACATACACAATACACACACACACTTTCGTTGGTCATGACTTGCGTTGCCTCTACACTTGAGCACCATCCCCTTGAAGACTGTAGACTTGTGGACTCACGTGGGAAGCATCATTCTAGGCAGAAATTTTTCATTTATGATGGGTCTGTAACTCAATAACACGTGATGCCTGAGACGGCTGTAACATTTTAAGCTGTTGGTCACAGCTACATTGGATACATACAGATAGAGATACATTGGCTGTCAAAATGTTCTTGTTCTATAATATCAGTATTGGCAGTGGTCACAAAAATCCAATATCATTCTGGCCCTTCTTGTTGGTGCTCTTATTTTTAGCAATTTTAAGATAGTAATGGTGTTATGCATCCTTTATTTTTGGGTGCTCATATTAGGAGTCAGTTTGCATTAGTTTCTGAGGTTAACATTAAAGTTTTAAATTTCACTCACTTCCCCAACTTCTGCTAGAACTTCACTGCCCAGCGTATTTTATTTGAATTTTTTTTTGAGGAGCATAGGAGTAAGGGAGCGGTGGTTTAAGGGGGCCCTGTGGCTCGGTCAGGGGAAACGGGGGGAGACTGACTGACTACTCAGCAGCATGGATGGCGATGTAGAGCCAGTCGTCAAAGCTAACCAGCCATGAGAAACTGTCAGCCTCTCTGTTTCCCCACTGGGAAGACAGCGAGTCTGCTGGAGCTTTGACAGTCACTGGAAGCACATTTATGGCCCTCTGCGAGAGTTACTGTGTGGCTGCCAGTGTTGTACCTCTCTAATGTGGGTTTCTGCTGGCGAGCATCAGTACGGAGCAGTAGCCACGCTGTTTATCACAGTTAACGTTACTGTTTGTAGGTCCTAAATATCTTTTAAAGCTCTGAATGCAGCACAGTTACCGGCTGACTCGTGCGTTGTGTTTACTGCCACTGCAGTGGAATAAATCGTGTTCATGTACAACGTCGTTTCTCGGCCGGCGCTTATCAGTCTTTCTAATGCTGCCACAGCTTTGTCTGAAAGTTCAGTTCTGCTCTTTATACTTGGAGAGAAGACTGCTGCCACAACCTGGAGGGGGGTCTCGCCTATTTTGTTTGTGGGGAAGAAGGTTAAAAGAAAAGCTAATCCTGCTTTAAAATATATGCAGGCTAGGTCCCTGCCTCTATTTAATAATAGGTTGAAATAGCTTGTGTTTGAAAGCTTAAGTACAAGCCTTTTGCAAAAAAAAAGGATTTTTTTCACACACACACACACACA
>JAQLOL010000014.1:4795526-4814205 GCA_029783665.1 Naso thynnoides
GCGACGACGGGACGAAAGAATTGGTCACAGTCAGTGATCGCGTTCATTTCTCCCATAAGAATGAATGGACTCGAGACTGTTTCTAGTCTCCTGAAGGGGCAGGGCCTCAGCGAAAAAACATGTCACTGATACAGGAAATGAACGGTCAGTGAGACGTCTGGCTTTCTACTATTAACGTCTCTGTTATAATATAACTGCTGGGCAGACTACATAATTACACTATTTTAAATCAATAGTCCAAATGTTTTTTTTCTGTCTTCAAAAAAAAACAAAACAAAAAAACCATAATAATAATAATAATATTGGTTGCGCATACAGTATCAGACAACATTTACACCAATAGGCCAATAACAGCTGATAATATTGGCAAACCGATATATCAGTCTGGTTGTTATTTATAATACATTGCCATGTCACAGCATGGCAGGCACAGTCCTCTCCATAGTCGTCCTCTCCTCTCCTAACTTTGTCTCTCTTAGTTTGCTCGTCGTGGTGGTGACATTTCATGCCTGTCATTGCTGCTGTCTCAGTGCTGGAGCAGCACAGAGGTGTAACTGTTAGCATAGTCACCAGCAGAGTCTATTAAAGGCAAAGTGCTGTAATTCTTCCTTTCATGCCGAGGGCCTGCCTTCACTTTCAATGACACGCACGGTGATATGTGGAGAAAACCCAGCAGCATGTGGCAGCATCCGATTTACCACTTTAGGGTTGCAGTGCCCAATATAGAGCATTCTAATTTTCCAGTCTGCTGCGTAGGTGCATTGTTTTCAAGTTGTGTACGGGGATGGTGCTCATTGTGTAGTGGCGTTTTTTGCATTTATAATTCCACTTATTCAGGTTTAACTCTGCTGGTAGTGGCTTTAAAAGTGCCACAGCTCTGATCTACTTCTGTGCCTCTAAAGCGGCTGCAGTAACTTCAAAACTCTGCACGCTGTCCAAACAATTAGTCAAAACTCTCTCTTTGTGGCTGTCTTTCTACAGTTGAATCATGCAGAGATGAATTGCTACAACACACCTTTATCTCCCCCATCTTTTCCTTTTCTCGCCACTACTCTCATCACTACAGCAACAAAGGCGAGTGTGGGTAATATGCCTCGCATGTGCTGCTGTGCACACACTTCCTCAAGCATTCTGTCAGAATGTCCAAAGGCCTCAACTGCAAACAAAGAAGCTCCTGTGTTTATTATGTATAGGTTTTTTTCTCCTATATACCAGAGATTATATCCTTTGGGGGAGCGGAGTGAGCAAGATGGATTGTGGAGTGTGCATATTTGCAGACTGAAGGAGGTGGAGGCTTTTTTTTGACGTTTCAGCACGATGCACAGCCTTCATGGGATTGCATTACAATCCCTTTGCCCCTGTGTTGTTTTTCTCTTCATGTTATTGCATCAGCGGGGTAATGCAGACTTTGGGTTAAGAATGACCCAGACTGAAACATTTCACCTAAGGATATAATACGTCTCGTTGGCCTTTATGCACCTTCCAAGACCGACTCTCACAGAAATACAGTAACTTGTTTATGTTTTACTCTTTTATTGCACACTGCCAAGGCTGCTATTGTTGTGGGTGGCGTAATTGAGTCTGGGAGTCCCGTCGAGAGGGAAGAGTGAAGTGTGGCTGCGAACCAGCACATTTTGGTAAACATTTGACGCCAGCGCTTCATTGCTCCCACCACAGTATGTCTGCAGATTCCCAGGAGCACCTAACAGAAGATTTTTGTCATCATCTTGTTGTGTGATGCAAGTACAAAAGTGCTGTGTTTACTTTCTTCGCACAACACGAGAAGCACAAAATTTTAGCGATGTGTTTGCACTGATGAGCTGCGCCTATTTCTCCCAATTATGCTTTTATCTCAGGCTCTTGCCAGTGCAGCTTATCGTGTGAAAAGGAGCCAGTTGCTTCTTTCTGTGTGAGAAATGCATGATCTTTGCTTTTCTCCCCTTCGTACATGTACTTTTATGCTAATTATATGTCTATTTACTCTGTGGCTGCTGGGGAGCATTTTTCTAATTCTCCTTTTCACTTTTAATGCGCTGCATGCTGCGATTCCTGCACGGGTATGAAAGGTAAGGGAGTGACACGTGGAGGGGGAATAGATTTCTCTTTCCTAAGGTGGTGTCAGCAGGTGGGAGAGAAATAGCAGGAAGCGTGTGGAAAGAAAAGAACGACGCTGCACAAGGTTGTGGTTCCTGGGGGATGTTGTAACGTGTGGCTCAAGGAAAGAGTCTTGTGGTGTTTGTGCATTCCAGTCACAGAGTAAAATATGATTTTAAGCAGGCGTTTTAATGTGTCTTCCTTTTTGCACGCATGGGTGCACAGTACACATATTTGTATTTATCAAGTCACTTCAGAAACCGAAGAGCCTGAGAGCTTATAAATCCTTGCACCTGTGAACAGGTTGGCCACTTCAGAACATAAACACACTCGGCACACAAAAGCACTTCCTGCTCGTTTTCGTTTGAACACCTGATCCCTGAAGAACCTCAGATCTGTGAGAAAAAATCCTTCTTCTGGCTTCCATGACATTCTGTCTGGTAGTGAACCATCATCAGGTGCAACAGCATGAGTAAGATCTTCTGTAGCACTGACTTATTAGCTTATCTGATTGAATGCTGCCGGACAAGACGCGCAGTCAATTTAACCAATTTTGCTTCGCCTCTACTGCCTTGTTTTCTGTTTCCCACCTCGGATCGAACACTTAAGATGGCAGGGAAGTAAGAAGAAAAGCATGAAAGTGTTTCTGTAATTGGCTTTAATTAAACTGCATTTGTGTGTTTTGCATAAAGTGTGTGTTAGTGTGTGTGTGTGTGTGTGTATGTGTGTGTGTGTGTGTGTGTGTGTGTGTGCGTGCATTTACATATGGTGGTGAAAAAACACGCTAAATAAAAGATGAGGTGAGCAACGTGACTGAGAATAAAAAAATCCTCACAGNNNNGTGTGTGTGTGTGTGTGTGTGTGTGTGTGTGTGTGTGTGTGTGTGTGTGTGTGTGTGTGTGTGTGTGTGCGTGCATTTACATATGGTGGTGAAAAAACACGCTAAATCAAAGATGAGGTGAGCAACGTGACTGAGAATAAAAAAATCCTCACAGTATGATTGGACTAAAAGAAGAGATGGAAGCCTATTAATTATTAATCAACCCTCTCTTATCTGTTAATCAAGTTGATAAGAGGCAGAAAATGAATTAGGAAAGAAAGAAAAGGGGGAGTCAGTGTAATAAGAATGGTCTCTTGTGGTTTGCCTGTAAGTACAGAAGTATTTGAGTCTATTGCTCAGACTGAGGGGAGATTATTCTTTCATGGTTTAGATGATAGATGGAATCCTCAGAATGCTCTCGGCTACAACATTACAGTAAATGAAAGATAGATAGAGTGAAGAGAATTTATTGTAGAAGCTAATTTTCAAGCTGTAATTACTGTGTATCAGCATATTCTTATCAGATAAACTTAGGGTCTTGCCCACACCAGATGTAGCGTAACATCCCCGGGGTGATTCCAGCTTCATCATCTTGCTAAAGCTTTCTGCAGTAGCGAGTATTTACGCTGCACATGCAGCAGCAGCAACAGCTGAACTAATCCCTCCTCAATGCCAGAGGCAGAAGCAGAAACCCAAAAAGCTTGAAGCTTTTCTTCCTTCAAGCCCACCTGAACATCACAGGTAAGAGAAGAATATTTTTTAAAAAACACAGCAGAATCTTTTAGCTCACTATCTGTTCTGTCTCTGGCTCACCCCATTAGTGTCTGACAGCATGCAAATAGAAATTGTCTTTTTACTTTGACTGACAGCTGGCATTTTCAGCCATGTGTTAAAGCGTTTTATGACCTACAGTAAATGCACCTGAACCTTTTCTTGGAAAAGGTTAAGAATACTTTTAGAGTTTGAGTTTCCAAAAAAGTTGATCTTTTTGACACATTTCCACATTTAAGAATGTATTTGACCCAATATAACATCATGAACGTCTGCTGATTGTTTCTTTTTGACTTCTCACCATTAGCAGAGATCGCCCCTGTCTCCTAAAAATGTTCTTGTTAAGTTTTAACCATGTGTTTACTTTAGTAGATGTCAGACTGCATTTTAAACCCCACTTACTGCCATTCATGTTGAAACAGAGTACAGAAACACTACTGGACATGTGAGAGTTGCGAGGTATCTGTAGTTCACCCTTTTACAGAGAACGCCTGCATTTATTTGGTCAAAAATCGCTGAGAGAGCGAGAGAGAGAGGGAGGGGAGCCAGAAGCTGTGGAGACAAAAGTTATTATGCCTGGAAGAACAGTTCCCTATAAGTGCTGGCTTCCTCGCTCAAATATTTGCGTGAGAAGGATTTTGACGCAGACGTTCTTTTTAACTAACGTCACACATTTTCAGGTTCTCTCTGTAATTGAATTTGAACAAAATGAAAACAAACACCATATCTCATAGATGAAGCTATTTTTGGAAAAAGGGGTGGGGTTTATGCAACCTATGTGGCTGATGCTGTCAAAGGACAACAACATGTAGTATCGCCAGTGTGACCAACTCATATCCATTTGCATCTAATGAGTGAAGGTGAAAGCTGTTGCTCCCCGGCTGTACGCTTACATTCATTGCTTATATTTTTTTTTCCTTGAATGGTCCAAATGAGATTTTATCGAACAGCTGGCGGTATAAGATCTCTAAGCATTGGTGTTGTATCTTCCTTGTTCTATAGCTCTAGTTAGCATTGTTATTCTAAACACTAAAGATTAAACGTCCTTACTTAGGATTAAAAAGAACAAACCTCCAATTGTTCAATAAATACAGTAAATCCTTCCACATTTTCTACACAAACTGTTGGAGCTTTTCTCGCCATCCTGTCACTTCACAGCCTCATCAGCTAAACAGACATGGTGTTTCCTTTTCCTCCCCACTTTGCCTCCTCTTCTTCTCTTCCCGTCCTCTTCACTTGCAGTTATCTCCAGTTGGTCCACCCAGCCTTGTACCATGTCAGACATTTAATCAGAGAGATTATTTTACCACCAGGCGCTTAAATATTTATGACTCCTAACCACAACCTGGCCTTTAACAAGCATGAAAATGGACCTGATCTCTGAAGCACATATAAGCTTACGTAACACTTCTTGCGGGTGTAATGCACAGAGACAAGCACTCAGTGGCAACAGCTACACGGTAACAACATCTAATCACAGCGAGTTTTCTACACGCGCGTGTGTCTGTGAGTGAATATTTGTGATGACACTGAAGCTCAGAATCTCTGTGATAATCAGCTCAGTCAGCATGGTGTCAGTCTGCACAGTGATTGGTCAGCGTTTAGTAAGGAGCCCTCAAGGTGAGGGGGTGAGGTTCCTGGCAGGACGCTGCCTTCCTGGATGCTGGCATCATCTGTGCGACTTATACCTGTTGGACAAAGTCACACACTGCACACAGAGTTCACTTTCAATCAACCAGTGTGGGCCGAATTGTAGTTTATACAGTCTCGCTATGTGTCTTGCAGCTTACATTGGCATTAAATACTTTCTGTGTGTTCGATTGGATTGAAACAAATATTAAGAGAGTGAGTGAAGGTTTTACTGGTTATGAGGCAGTCAAAATTTAATACTGATGCCTCACATCTTACTTACATTGCATAATGAGACCATTGGTGAGGAGAGTCTATCCTGTCTTTTACAATTTCTTTGTTTGGATTGCTCAGTCAGTAGAAGCGCTACAAAGCGCTTTAAGGCACGCAGACCGGAAGATATGATTCGTTGTTTACTGTCATTATCGATCCACCATTTTCTTTTTTACTAAATAGTTGGAAGCAGGAGGATGTTTCTCTTTAGATAATTTCAATATGTTGTGTTTGAGGTCGTACTGGTTTTGTCCGAATAAGTGTTTTATTTCTTTTACTCCTTCCAGAACAAACAAGATCTTTGCGACAGGAAGCAGCATCACTTTGTCCACATGCGCTGCTACAATCAATGCAATATGAGAGTTAGTCCGAGGTGTTTAAAGTGGAAGGATTTATGGCGTTGTGAGCACCCATGGTTTCAGGAATAAGGGTCAGCTTATGCACAAAAATAAGATGTTTTGTCTGACCAAGAAAGAATTTGAAATTTGGCTTCTTTCTCATCTTCCACACAACTGTGAGAGTGGGTGTGAATTTCTTTTGGGATGTGAGAGAAACACAGAGACCTTTACTTCAGTATCCCAAAGATATGAATGGACGAGCTTTGTGAAATAATTTACACACCCGACAAGTGACTGTTATGACACATTCCTATTGGCTGCGTCAAATCTGTTCTTTTTTTTTTTTTCTGTGAAGGCAGTGTGACAGATGCACATGCACGAGTTGAAAACCTACTTCAAAAATTTTGTTCTCATATGGTAAGGAATGTGCTTCACAACGTCATTATGCCCATTCACTCCTTTGTGTGCGAACTCTACTCAGCTCTACCTCCTGAGCCGCAGCTGCTTATCCTGAGGCTTTATGAATCTACCCTGGAAACATACAGAGATGAGAACAAAAAGCGAGCGAGATTGGAGGAAATTAAAAGAACTGGAAGCTGGTCAGAATTGCCTCACTCCCACACACAATGTCAGGTGTCCTCCAACATGTGGATGTGAAAACTTTCCTGCTTGAATGATGAACACACAAAGATACATACCAGCATCAGACAGTATCTGGCTTTTCTGCAAAAAAAAGTAAAAGTTTTGAGCTGATGGGAATAAGTCGACTGAAAAGAAGCATTTTGGTTTTTAGTTCTGTTGCTGGGTGTGAACTTAAGATAACACTTTGTTGAAACTTGATAATACATTCAAAAGTTTTATTAAGTCTGCTTTAGGATGCTGCTATCCAAATAATTTCGATGCATATTGATGCGGCGTCTTGTTCCTAGTTGCAACAATGAAGAGCTGTTAAACTGCCACACCTGTCTCGCAACCTGTACTGACTTCTCTACATTTCATGTGCAGCTGAAATTAATCCCATCTGTTATATTTACTAATTTTCCAGGAAAGTTTAGTATTTCTATTTTGTGAAAAATTGCTAATACCTTTCCAAAAAAATTTTCAGAGCAAAAAGTACTTCGTGCTCCTCTCAACTCCACAGGGTCGCTAATTAAAATGTTCCCAAAAAAGTGGAAGAACAACTGCTAAATCAAAACAAGAAGAGTGTGTTTACAGCCAACTTCAGCTGTTAGGTGGAGATTAAAAAAGTTTAAGCTGGAAGTATAGTTGCTGCTTAGGCCACATCTGAACCAATCGCAGTGATCTAAAGTTTCCAGTGAGTATAGGAACCAATTTCTTGTTGCTATTTAAAAAGGCTGACAGAATGGAGGAAAAACTCCCATGACACAACAATCTCCGCCCTGTACTCTGAACGACTTCCTGACTGTCCAATTTCCTGTTGGCCTCACTGGGACCAGTCAAACCACATGTGTGTGTATATGTGCATGCTTCTGTTCTTGTGCACGTGTGTGCGCTTGAGTGCGTGGCCTGCCAGCTTTCCTCTAATTTCCTCTCTACCTGTGCCAGGCTGAATTGCTTCCTGTATATGATTGATTTACACTTAATGGGGACACTTCTTTCTCTTCCAGAGCTTTATCTCTGTCTCTGCATCTCCATCTTGTCCACGCTTGTGTACATGTGTGATAGCAGAAACAAGGCCAGCATGCAGTGCAGAGAAACAAGTGCAATGTTGCATAAAGGTGATGGCCAACCCTTCCAAAAACTCCTGTGAATAATAGATCTGTAGTCGGTTGACCTTCATTGACATGGTGACAGTCATGTTTGGTTAGGTTAAGGCTAAGCAAGGATGTGTCCATTAATTTATTGAAGTCAAAACAAGTTAACAAGTTGATTTTTGCATTCACACAGGACACAAACACCTGTCTCCTGCGGTAAAGTCCCATCCATCAACCCCAACCTCCATCATTTTTGGACTGTCTTGATCTTTAAACTAGGTCACATATTTTTCTGTTATGTGTGCAGGAAACGATGGTGCATCATCTGCATGCAAAAATGGACTTTGGCGTATGCGCTACAAGCTGCACAAGTGCACCTTACCTGACTGTCCCTTGCTCAACTTGGAATGTGCGTACAAGCTGTGAAATATGAGGGCAGAGGATATATGAAATATATTTTAGAGGCAGGGTCCATAAATTTGCCGTGTTGGTGAGCTGTTGTGGAATGAACTCAGGGGAAACCCTTTTTTTGTCCGCAGATTAAAGAGACTGAGCTTAACAAAACATAAAATGTTATAAAAAGGGGGCTGAGATCTGGCATCACAACATACCAACAACTGCTATTATAGAATGAAATGAACCAACAGCTAATGGCTGTGTTCACTTCAGCAAAGAATGAGTCATTGATGGGTCAGAATGAAACTTGGCACCATTAGTCAGGTAGTTTTGTCTCTGATTTACACACACATACTGACATTTATTGCACCCATCAGTTGCTGTTGAACCATTGAAACAGCTCTGTTTGGGTTTGTTTATTTCCCTAAATGTTCAGAGATCCTCAAAGAGCAAGACGATTCTTTCACAGTCTTCATATCAGGGTGTGATTGAAAACTAAAAACAAACCAGCCCCTCAAAACTTTACTTTTACAATAAAAATTGTGATTGGTAAATTGTTGGCCTAAGGCGAGGGGAATTGAGTTATACGGCTCTTGATACATGCATATGCAGCTCAGATGTTTGAATGATAATGCAAGTTTAAGTTTAAGTTTGACATTAACTTTTTTCGCATTTCTATTTTAGATAATTAAAAAATTGCAAGTTAGAGCTGTGAGAAAATGGGAAACATCGACCTTCATGCAGTTGTCCGAGGATGCAGTTTGAATTCATCCAATATCTGCCATCTTAACCTGATTTGGCCCCTGCAGAGCTCTACCTGCACAAGAGGGGACTTTTTCTAAAAAAAAACAAAAAAAAAAAAACAAAACACTTTAACCTTGGGTCATAAATGTATTAACCACCCTTCGAAGAAATGAAAAACTATCTACAGTTAGCATAATTTCAGCTCCAGTCAAATTTCCTTTTCTAATATGCATTCTCCTCTGTAATGGTGCTAGCGGAAAGAATCAACTAACAGTAAAACATCAATTTGACAAAAATATCTTACTGTTGTAATTTCCTTTCCATTCCATCTTCCAAATGTGTTTTTAAACTTTGAGTAAGTTGATGTGTAAAGGCTTTTTTAGAACATGCCCAGGGTTTATTAAGAGCATTTTTTAGTCATTACTTGGAACATTTTCTCTTGTCAGCAGACTGCACAGAGTCTTTCAGAGGACCTTAAATGGCTTCAGGATTTAGTTACTGACAGTCAAAGAGCTCTGGCCCAAACTCAGAGGAGCCTCAGTTGAAAAGCTGCAGTATTTCAAAGATATAAGACTTTTGCCCTGAAACTCAGGGATTGGGGGAGCTGCTAAACCAGAGTCCCAAGCAAGCCCCCCCCTCCACCTACGAAAACTCTTCAAAAATTCATTAGTGCTCTCCAATTTTTCTTATTATTCAATTCTGTCCCCATTTTCATTTCTCTGTCCGTCCATCTGTCCAGTCTGTGGTGGTTTCTCTGTGTCTCTTTTTCTCCCTCCATCTTCAGTTTCTGGGCAACCAGAAGTGTGAGCCCCCTCTCCATCTCTCTACTTATAGCGAGTAGAGCTGGTCTCAAAGGACTTCTAAAAGCAGGCTGCGAACAGTATGACGAATGTGTTGCTTGCCGTCGCTGTCACTGTCACTGACATACAGTTTGAAAGGTTTGTGAAAACGACACAGAAAAAAAAAAGGGTAATGGTTTCGGCCTCTATGGGAAGCCGGTGACATTAGAGGAAGCTCGTCACCCTTTCCTGCTCCTGTATTTGCCGTCTCATCTGTCCCTCACATTCCCTTCTTCCCAGCAGCCTTTGAGCTCACCCTTTTCAACCAGCTCTGGTGTTCAGCTAGTGACCTATAAATTGTGGAGCCTGTCAACATCTGTTGAAAGACATGCGAGTGATGGCAATGATAGGATTTACATACTATTAATGATTTGGAAAGGTGGGGTGGGGGCAGTGGTGGTGGTGCTGCGGTAGTTCAAGGGATGATGTGTGGATGTGTTCCAAATGTTAATGTGCCATTTTAGTACCAGAGAAAAG
Source organism: Naso thynnoides (assembly GCA_029783665.1). Lineage (NCBI taxonomy): Eukaryota > Metazoa > Chordata > Actinopteri > Acanthuriformes > Acanthuridae > Naso > Naso thynnoides. The sequence goes on from JAQLOL010000014.1 coordinate 4,805,623, forward strand.
GTCTGTGGAAGGGAAAAGGAGAAAGTGGTCAGACTCAGGGATGTGAATGTGGGGCTCATTACCCTGGCATGAAGAGCAGGACCTGGACTTAACAGTCGCTGTGTCAACATGTTATAATTCTTCACATTAAACATGCAACATCTGATATTTTTTGGGGGTTCATTTTTAGCAAGAGAGGCTGAATCAGACCAAGGGGAGCTGTGGAAACCCCATGTATCCATTTCTTTCCATTTGTCTGTCTTCTGCTTCATCTTGTTTTCTCCATCTCTCATCCTCTATAAGCTTGTGACTGTGAGTAAAGGCTTGTATTGGATGTGATTTTATCGCATCTGGTTGTCTAGACGGTGCAGGCATGCTGAGTGAAAGGTGGGAATGCACATCGTGACACTGTGACAAATGCTTGTTTTTTTTTACTAAAGCAGTAAAACAATGATATTTGTCTGATTTTGCTTAGTGAAATACATGGCAGCTTCACATTAGCCTTGGGAGGCAGCAAGACTGGCGAGATCTTGAGATCGCAATATTATGCAAATCTGTCTTGTCAGACCCTGTGCTGTCTGTCTCTGGCAGGTAGAGTGGTGACCGGACCAGTCAGCGTCCTCTAAGAGCTACAGGTGTGGCTTATGTGTTGATGCTGCAAAAGGGACTGTTCGCTCAGAAAACAATGAGGGTGGTTACGGATGTGGTTTTGCAGAAGCTGCTGTCGCATCAGTTCCATCAGAACTTGAGAGTATTTCTCCTTGAAAGAGGAACAGAGAATGATATAGAAGGCTTTTCTTGATGGAAACTGTATTTTCACCTTTTCCTGACTGGCCTTGGTAAGACTTTACCAAGAGGCTCCTCTGGACGTAGCATTTGTCAGTCTCTTTGGTAGAAGTCAGTCTGCGATAGATAGTGACATACAATATTATTCATTCTCCTGCTAAGTATTTTTATAAGTGCCTCCCCTTTTCCAAACCTTTTCCAATGGAGCCCTCCCAGATGGTTGTGTGTAACAAACCATTAGGTACAGTCAGGTTAGTTTTACATCCAGAATACATGAAAAATTTAATGTGTATGTGTGTAAAGACCTCATATGTGTTTCCTGTTTTCAGCAAATTCGTGTAACACCCTCTCATGTGCATGTTTTCTCTTCGTGCTCACATGTGTACCCATTTACATGTTGTATGTTGCTGCGCTTGCCCCAGCGGCTATATGTTCTGTACCTCCAAAAAGCAAAAGCCTCTCTCGCCTCCTGCTCAGCCTAGTGGGACAAAGAAGATGTCTCAGCGGAGCGACATGGCCATTTTTCACCTGACTCCAACATATTACCTCATTTCCCCTGGTACAGACACCCCCTCTCCCCACTGGCCTTACTGATCTGACCTCCAAGACCTAACCCACGAAATTCCCCGCATCCACCTCCATCCTTCCCTCCAGCTCTTTATCTGCCCCTTACTCTGCCTTCTATCTGTTCAAGGCCAACAGCTGATGGATGGCCCCTCAGGAGAGGGTTGCAGGAAGGGTCAGGTCTGCTTTCTGGAACTTCTCAGGAATGCAGCACAGAGATGGAAAAAGATGAATTGGGGCAAGATTGGTGAAGATCTGAGGAAAGCGAGAAATAGAGGAAAACATGTTGGGGGCAAAAGAAGTACTGTAGGAAATACTAAAAATTGTCAGGCTGTACAAACAATTCCTCCCCAGTGACGCCCTTGCAGTCTCCACCTCCTCCCCTCATCTCTCCCCTGCCGACCACCACATCCTTATTTTTCATCACCTGCATCTTCCTTAGCCCCATTCTGCCTGTGTTGTCTGCTGTCAGTAATATCGACTGGGGACCGTTGTGTATTATAGTACATGTTGGTACGGTTGCTAGAGTGTGCTCACTAAGTATTTGTTTGGGCTGTCAAGGTGTCTCCTGTGTGCCTGCTTGCCTCCTGTTGAATATTTATCACTTATTTAATGTTGCTGCCCCCCAAGAGAGTTGGACTCTGCTTCTTATACCTCCCACTTCTTTCTCTGTTTTCCTATTTACACACCTTTCTGTTGATACCTTAGCTTTTACATGTTTTTCTCTGTGCTGCTCAGCATGCAGGATTTTCTGGTCTGCTCTGTCTGTGTCACACGATAGTTAAACCCGACTCACACATCTCCTAAAACACAAGTGCATCCAAGCAGGTTTTTGTCTTTTCTTTCAATCAACCCTGAACATCCAAACCAAGACTGTAGTATCACAACTATTTATGCTTATTCCCCAATCCATCATCTTTTCAAAGCTCTATACCTTCCTTTAACGTCATCGTGAGACCATTGCTAGAAAGATTGGTGGAGAACAAACGCTAGAAGGAGATGTCAAGGGAAAAGGTGCACCGATACCTGGAAGGAGAAAGAAGAGGAGTGAAACTTTGTAGATGAAATAAATCCCAGCGTGTGTTTCTGCCTTCCCCTTCAGTCCCACTATTTATTCACATCACTCACACAAACCTGCAAGAAACGGAGGGAAAGGAAGATTGATGCACAGGAGAAAACATCTTCCTTTAAGGTGCAATTCATCGCAAAAAAAAATCTGATTTCACACAGGAACCACGCTTCATTAGCATCTCTGCATCTTTCTGATAATGACACCTGACACAATGTATTAACAAGCAACAAGAGAGCAAGAGAAGACAGGGCGAGAGTTGGATCGAGAGTACAGGTGAGAGTGTAAACAGTGAGCTTGTGGGAAATTTCATTTAGTGAATAAGTGATAGAGGCAGCGAGAGTTGGCCGTGGCAGAGAAAACAATGGAGCTGCGTGAGGCTTTCTGTGTTATTGCCGTTCTAACACAACACTCACGGAGATATTACTCTTTCTCTTTCTTCTGACTTCTTCTCTCAGTGGTCACTTGTATCATCTCGCCTGCTTTGTTTGCAGAGATCAAAGTCTCATATACAACCAAAGTCACATTTCTGGTGTTACATCATAGTGTCCATATCACGTTCAGTGTATGGAGAAGCACTCGATCATAGCCTTAAATAAAAAAAACTGCTCCGCTGATATCTGGCACAAAGATTGGCCAACAAAGTCCTGGAACACAGACGGTACAAACAGGCCTGAAAAAAAAACGGGGGTGACCACAAATTCACACATCTTAGCACATGTTCCTGAGCCAGAGCGGACTGACTTATAGTTTTTATTTTTTGTAGCAAAAAAGAAAATTGCAAAAGCTGCATATTTTAATTTATAATTGCTCTATTAACTCAATTAAGAAAAAAAAAAGTTAATTAGTTTTGATTTCACTGCCCATTATGTTGCTAATTCATTTTAATTCTGTGAAATGGCCAAACCCTCAGCTGTCCAACTTAGTATGCTCTTAAATGCTGGTCACTGCAGTATTATTACTCAGGCAATAATGGTTTTGGTGAGAAAGACGACAGCTTTATAAAATATAAATATTTAAAAGCTACGGATTGTTCTGCCTCTTTTCTGCTGCTCAAAGAAGTCCAACAGACTGGAGTCTTTTCTCCAAAAAGGACTTGCTGATTGCATGACATTATTTCCCAAATGATGGCTTTCAGCTCACTCGGCAGAAAATTAAAGTTTTGAAGCATATTGTAAAATTGTTTGCTCTGAATCTGAACCTGTGGGATTCATGGCTGTGACAAAATTTGTCCTGTAAGTTTTTGAAGTAAATGTTGAATCTTCAGTGCAGAACTGTCAATGGTTAATGCAACAGTTAAGTTTTGTCAGATGTCCCACTTATTCTAAGCAATGTATGTGGTTTTTTTTGTTTTGTTTTTTTAATAGTTGTTTTCTTAGCAAAGAGATAATCAGAATATTTTAACTTAAATTAAATTTTTTAAAAGTTTGAACAACAAGGAAAGCAATTATTAATTGTTTTGGTGCATTGTAATTATGAACATATTAACTTAAAAAAAAATAAAATATATATATATATATATATATATAAACTTCAGAAATGAGTTTACTCAAATTCCTTGAGAAAAATTCCTCTCAAATCTAGGCTTAATGTCTTTGTCAGTGTCATGCCATTGTTTCCACAGTCAATGATTTCCTGCTTAATTTTACGTCCCTCAAATTCCATGGCTCTGCCTATGAATGTCTCCTTCCCTAAGTGACACACACTAGCCAATCAGAGGCACACTGAGCGGGACATCTTTCAAACTACTGGGGATTTGGAATAATGGAGTCCATACAATGTGCAGTCCCTGTTTAGACCACAAATTCAGGCCTGGAAATCACTTTATAGAATAATCACAATATAAATTGCAGATTGCATACTTTCCTCAAATCGTTCAGCCTTAGCCTGAGCACACTGGTATCGGTTCTGCACTGTGCACACACACTCACACATTCACACTACCCCCTACTATGTCGCAGACGCCTCCCCTCCGCCTCACTGCAATCTAAAGTTCTTTAATTCCCATCGGCTCTATTAGAAGTCAGGACGGTAGCGCTGTCCCCCATCTTGAAGCCATTTTGTCAGGAAATGGTATAATTCCCTCGTCTGGATCCAATTACAGCCAGGCGGACTGCTATTCCTGTGATGCCTTTACAGTGTAATTAAGGGCTTTGTTTCTTGCAGCCAGCTGCGAGTCAGCTTTCTTTCTCTCACCAGCGCCGTGTCCTCTGTCGCTTTCTTCTCTGCTTAACCTCACGCCACATCTCACTCACATGCCCACCACCAGATTTTCATATGAGCCATTACTAAAGGGTAGTATGATGTACATAATTTTGCATATTTCTAACCCTTATTCTCTACATCTTCTCTGCCTTATAATTTCTGGAGCAACTGCAACGTTCGACAGTTTCCCCTCTGGGATCAATAAATTATTCACGTTATTATCCTGAAATATACACTATAGATACATCCCCACACACTTTCATAGATTCAGACATTTATTTATCCCTCCCCAAAATATTCTGCTTAGTTTGTGAAAGTTTTCTTCTTAAAATTTGTCCTATTATGAGCAACAGCTAGCCAGCGTTGTCAAGATTCTTATATTTAAAGTTACAGTAGTTGCTTTTGCACTGGACCTGTATTCATTATCACAGTCTGCTTCTTTAATGGGGTAACTTGCTGCAAATTGAATGTGCACTTTGCAGCAATCTGGCCAAGTCTTCATGCCCACAGCAATATTGGATATTGGTCGTTATCTACCATAGCAACAGCAAATGAGCAGTTTTTAATCTGCTATCCCCATGGTAAAGTTATAGTTAAGGTTAGGCATCCAAAACAACTTAGTCGAAGTAACAAAAAAGGCCATATTTTGTGGATTAATGGCACAGGCAAAGAAAATTTCTTCTGTAAATTGCTTTGCTGTCAGAGTCAAACTTTTCAGAGAGGGGGAGGCAATCAGATTAGCTTTGTCCCACAGTAGCAAACAGTCACTGCTTCACCAAACAGAGAGGTTGCAGAAACAAATCTTGCTCTGTCACTTTTTTGCGAGACCAGGCACAAAGACTTTTTGCAGAAATTACGTGCACATTTGCACCTGAGAAAGGACATTCATTGGCATGACCACAAGGTGTCACTGGTCAGAGAAATCTAAAAACCCGGGTTGGGAAGTAACACATTACTTAGAAACACATTACAGTAATTTTAATCCTTTTCTCAGTAACTCGTAAAGTCAGGTTTTGCAATTGCCAAAAAGAGTAATTATATTACAGTTACTGATCCAAGTAATGCTGTATCTCTCTATCACTAGAAAGGGGTGTTTTTTGTCCTCAGATATCTTATGAGGATGAGGTATTTGTGCATGTGTTGATATATATTTTTTTCTGAAAGAGGTGTATTTGATTTGAGCGGTCGTTGATGTTGAAGTTTTAATAAGCTGCTGATGGTATTGCTATGCTTAAGCATGTCTTTAAACTAGCAGCCACCAAGACGAGATGTTGTTCCAATAAAGTGGATTAAGTTTTAGGAGCTGGCTAAACACATTGTGCATCACTTTTTTAGAAAGTCGTTTAGGTTGCAAAAGTAATACAGTAATGTGACTAATTATTTCCCATACAAAATAATTTGAATAAACGTATTACTTTTATAAGCAGTAATCACCAATGAGTGACTTATTTCCGTTTTATGAGTAACTTGTTCAACACTGGTGATAACACATTATTAGAAGTTCCATTTTTTGACTTTGTCCAGCAGAGCTATTTTACTCACACCTTTGTCAAGCTGACAAACAAAACTGAGGAAATTCAGATTCAGATTTTACAGTAGTGACAGACAATTAATATAATGATAATTATTTGGCAGGCTGCCACTTGTTGCAGTTTGTGTGTAACTGCCTGTACAAGGAGTCTCTACAAATTACATTCAACGGTATCTAATATGGTTATTTATTGAAATGCACAACAGTAATTACAATGCAGTTGTTCCTCCTTGCTTACACAGCAAAGCTGTGACACTTTAGAGACGCTTTCGTCTTCTGCGAGCAGCAGTTGTTGTTGTGTACTGTAGCCTGTAAATTACGCGGCAGCCACGCAAGCAGGGCGTCCATCCGTTGCCATGGTGACAGCCATGTCCATGTTGCGGTTGAGTGTGAAGGCCGTCATATAGTTTGGCTGTCAAAATTTATACCCTCCCCCTTTAGTAGAGGAACACTCCACAGTTGCAAGTGTAACTTGATTTGGAATGACACCTGGTAGTTAAGTGGTAGTGGGTAAGAAGCAGTTTGGGATTCAGCCTAAATGTCACATGACTCCAGTTGCCAGGGTGCGACTCTACTTTATACCACATCACTGCTTTTACGAAGAACTGTGAGAGGGAGCAAGTTTAGGGGGAGAAAAACACAAAACAAACGTCATGGAATCTCATTAAAATTCCTCACAGGCTGAACCTCCCCCCACTTCAGCTCTCAGAGTGGAACGATCTGTTTTGCACAACAGGGAGATGTGATGGCATCATTCCTAAAACTTGTGTGTGTTTGAGGGGGGTCGTTCTGCGGACATGACACACACTGCACTGTGCAGGCCAGCACTCCAAGAGCCCAAACATGGACATGAATGGTGCTTGTCCCAGATAACACACATACTGCGTGCTGCAGTATGTAACACACACCGACCCACACACAAGCTGAGCACACACGCAAACACATACTCTTGCACAGTTCTGCCTGCACTGTGATCTTGAAAGCCTGAGTCTGTGTCATTGGTAAATCAATAAGCGTTGCTTTTTCATGCAATTAATTAGTGACTAGTGGATGGAGCTCAGTGTGCGTGTGTATGTCTATGGTGTCTACTATATGTGTGTGTAGTGTGTGTATTGCTTGTTTTTATGTGATCCATCCATCCATCTAATTTGCTTTATATATGAGTATTTATTTTTCCCTTGTTGCATTGTTCTTCTCAGAATCACAAAACATTAAGCTGGTGTGTTTACTTTTAACAATATAAACAAACTGTACTGTAATCCTGTGGACACTGGACAGCTTGCGATGATGTCACTAATACCTCTTCAAGCTAGCAGCACTTAAACGACTCTGTGACAAACAATGATGTTGTTGCATAACCAGATTAGCCCAAAGCTGTGTCCTGCAGGCCCACTTCTGGCACCTCCACTGAGGATGATGAGTGTAATCCTTCAGGCCTTTACACACCTGCTTGGTGATAACACAGTGCAATGATATGTAATGAAACACATCGCCGTGCTAGACAACAGCAGACACACAAAGCACGGCACTGCGCAACACTGTAAGGCATAACACCGTGGCACGCAATGCGCTGTAACATATTACAGCCAGACATGGTGCGTTGCGGTAATGAACAATACAACATAACATAAATCCATGCAATGCTGTGAAACAGAACACAAGGAAATCCAGGACAAGGACTGCATTCAATTCCTCCTTCTCTCATGTGTTGTGAATGAAAAGGACCAAAATTTGAAATGCCTCAATATAATGCTGTAAAGCACAAAACCACCTTTGACTATAAGGTCAGTAATGAACAGACAATAGAATGTTCAGACAATTTCAGAAGCTGAATATAGGATTTATGACAGAGCTTCTGTATTAAACAGACTGTAAAGCTTTTGCCGAACACAGTGGCTTCTGAGTGTATAGCCCGGTATTCCAATGAATTCTGTCGGATGACTCCTCACCTCAAGATTTTGTCAAACACACACATTTAGAGCCAATGCAGAAAGTATTGTGCCTTTAATGTGGAATGTGGAAAGTAATTATGTGGAGGTTTGGGTGGTGGATGGCATTAAAAAATGTGCAAATACTCTCTTTAGTTTTGTAGTAACTCAAATACTTTCCTGACGCTAACGCTGAGATCTAAACACAGTCATTTCCTTTGACCTCCATCGAGTGTTTAAGATGCCTAACCCTTATCATACCTTAACTATAAGTTATTCGCTGAAGACTGTGACCTTTCCCTAATTTTAATTCTACGGTAGCTGCCGTTTGCAAATATATTAGACGTATGAATTTTAAAACATTATCAATGAGCACAATCAAGGATTTTCAGGAGTCGTCTAATGCTGAAATTCAGCTCTGTTTAGTTTAATTTAAATCTGAGACGGCTCAAGAATCCCTAAGTGCACACACACACACACACACAGACACACACACACACACACAAAAAAAACACAGGGTA
>JAQLOL010000014.1:4912345-4937841 GCA_029783665.1 Naso thynnoides
AATCTTTATTTGTAAAGCGCTTAATCACATCTACAGACATTTCAAAGCGCTTTCACAGGAAGAGAAACCAACAGAATGTGATGGCCCCTGATGTGCTCTTAGCATCCCGCTGCATGTATTTACTTTTCTCCATCCATAGGTTGCTGCTGGCTCCGATAGGTGGTGCAACGTCATTGATGGAGACACTCGGGCCCAGTGTTTCTGCCGCTTTAAAAGCACTGCGGTAGCCTGGTTCCCCGCTCCCTGTCCGTATTCCTCGTCTGTTTCATGCAACTCACACTTTCTCCATACTACATTTTACACCCACGCAACGCTCACACCTCATTGTTTTTTTTTTGTTTTTTTTTTGTTTCTCTGGGTTGGTTAACCTTGGTTGTAAAATAAATTACTTATCTTTTCGCCTTAACCTGTGTTTCCCCTCCTTTTGTCATGGCTTTACGAGCCCGGTCATGGCATTGAATTTAAAGATGTTTTGACAACGCATTTCTTCTCTACTTTCTAAGTGTAATTTAAGGACATCTTTGCATATAAATCAGCTTAATTTCTAAGTTTGTGCTCTACAAATATAAATATATAAAAACAACATATATAAAATGTATAAAAAGTTATCCTTCCCAGTCATCACTTGTGACCTGCTGTTGCTGTATCAGCAGAGAACCTGTCCACTGCCAGTGTTTTTTTTAATTTTTAAGGTGTATCCTTACTTTACTGTGCTTGACAAGTTTCTGTGCACCGTACTGTGTGAAGCAACTTGAACCCCCCAGCCAATAACATCGCAAGTTTTGGACTCTGTAAAAACATAATGACCGGGTTGCATTGCTGTCTCATCTCTCGTTTTATCTCTCGTCTGATCTCTCTGTCATGAGCTGCGGGTCTGTTTTGACTAAATGCACACACACACACACACACACACACACATACACACACACAACACATACACCAGAGATACAAGCAACAGAGATATTGAAATTTACCCTTTGGCTGGATTCATTCGCAATCCAGCATCACAGCATCTTCCTGCAAGGTTGTGCGGAGATGTGAACGTGTTTATTTCTGCTTTAGAATATATTCACCGTGAAACAATCAGAAAATATGTTTTTATTCTCTGACTCACAGGTCCAGTATTTTTATCCTCACTTGCCACTTGTGGCATCAGCTGTATCACCAAATAAGGCTCAAGTTTTAATGTATAACAATTAGTGTACACAGAACAATCCCTGACACAAGGCAGCTCTATAAAGTATATGTTACGCTGCCTCCACCTGGCAGGGATGCAGTACTGCCACCACAGCTGGACACTGAAGTCAAGGTCATGTGGAGAGTGCCAACTGCTGGAGACACACAGCATCAACCTCTGTCTCAGGGGATTTTGTGCCGACGTGCACATGTGTGTTTGCATAGCATAAATTTGAATCTAAGTGCTTGTTGTCTGCTCCTCTCTGTGTGTGCGTGTCATGGGGAGCAGCATCCTTGTAGTAGCTGTGTTAGCCTCTTGAGCATCATTATCATTGGAATAAACAACAGCTAAGCTCCGATGTCCTCTGTGCCCTTGTTCTTCCATTAGATGGTCTTAAGTTTGTGTGCATGCATGTGCTCAGACGCTGATGTTTCAGCCTTTGTAGCACAATTCATGCGCACAAATTTGTAAATGTCTGTTTTTGTGCACATAAGTACCCTTTTGATTTCTACTTTATTCTTAATTAGTTTACCCATTTATAAGGATTTAAGAGGAATCCTCACCCTTATCTTGTTTGTGTCTGTGCTTATTAAAGGTACTTAATCCCTTCGTTGGATCGCTCCCATGCTGGCTTCTACCGCTGCATCGTGAGAAATCGGGTCGGAGCCCTTCTGCAGAGGCGCACGGAAGTACAGGTGGCCTGTAAGTATCAACACGGGATGCAGGTGAAACACAGATGAATGGACCCAGAGGATGAACAGATGGATGATGGATAGATAGATACAGAGAGACAGTGCCTCTGTGTGTGTGTGTGTGTGTGTGTGTACTGTTTTTTGTTACCTATTTAGGACCTTTTCTGGCATAAACACTGACTGTGTGAGGACTAATATGCCTCATGGGGACCAAAGGCTGGTCCTAATGCAGCATGACTTGATTTCTGAGGTCCTCATTAAGTTTAGGGGTAAAGTATGAATTGCTGTTAGGTTAAGGTTAGGGTTAGGCATAAATTGGCTAAGGTTGGGGTTTGGGTAAGGTTTGGGGTTAGGCTGTACAAATCAATAGATGTCAAAGTAAAGTCCTAACAAGAATATCTACACAAACCTGTGTTTGTTTGTGTGTGTGTGTGTGTGTGTGTGTGACTGCCTGCAGAGTACACAGTATGCCCGTACTCTGTTTGGTTGCCTTTGTATCAAGGACTGACTATAGAGGGACAGATGCTGGCAGGGTGAAAGATCTACCTGCATATGATTTGGAGAGTCATCAGCCCAGACTGCTGTTTCATTCAGCACTCTTATTAGATTGATATTGCTGCCGTGGTTGTTTTTAACTTTGCTTCATTTCAATATGACCGCTGCTTATTTCATTCTGTCCCTTTTGTCAACAACATCTGTCGTTTCCTGGCGAAAATGGGACTCAGATGTGCAGCGTTTCTGTGTATTTCCAGGCAGCGCCACTTTTCGGCTGCTCAGCTCCCTCATCTCGTTAACAAGCTATTACAGACACATCGCAGAGGTGTCTCGGATGTTGTCACGTCGGATACACACCCCTCTCCCCCCACAGGCACAAAAGTCCTATGCCCATTATCCCTCCATCCCAGGGTATGCCAGGTTCATTGGTTTCCACTTGTTCCAGCGACATTTGAGTGGATGTGACACGCTGCTGTACCTGACTGAACAATGCAGCCAACCAGGCGTGAGAGAGAAAGAGTTGGGAGGGAGACGGAAAGGGGAGGGCCTAACAGTCCCACCAGTCTACTTCTTTAGTACAGGACAAAGATATTGGAGCTGTAGCCAACTGCTCGCTCTTTCTGTATCTCCTTCTCTTCCAGCAGTTCAGACTCGTTTCTTGTGTGACTGTTCCTTCTTGCTGTTGCTGTCCTCCCTTTTCTTTTAACTTTTTGTCTGGACACCACTGCTTTCTAGTTATTTATGGCTTCCAGCCTGCTTTTATTCTGTTTTGTTTTTATTTCTACTTCTTTCAGTCTCTATAATTCTATTTTTCCCTCTCATCTGTAGCTCATAAAGGGGTATGGACTGTAAGCATAGACAAAAAGGAGAATACGGACACCTGCAGAAGAATTGGATGAGATAGAGAAGGAAAAGTGGTAGAAGAAAGAAATGGGGAGATCTCTTGTGCAAGCTATTCCATTGAGGCAGCACAATTAGGATGGCGGAAACACACCTCAGAGAAAGGGAAACATGCCGAGGCATTAGAGTTTAGCGAAGGGGAGGAGGACGTCACATCGCCGAAACTGCAGATCAAAGTCAGGATTTGCACACTTCCCCAGATTTTCATTTAAGCTAAGCACCACAGCTGCACTGCAAAGCCAGATTATCTTCTTTATTCTCTTTGAAAGAGAGCGAGGGAGAGAGAAATAAGATTGCAATCGATGCACATCCACTCCAACACCCCCCTGTTCAAAGCGCCATACCTTGATCCTTACGTTTTTCAAAAGATATCATTTCTAAACTGCTAGAACTTAATTGAGTGTTTGATGTTGCGTTCAGATGATTTCAGCAGTTTTCTGTATTGTTTTTCAGTGAATGGAAAGACAAATATATGATCCCTCCCTCTCTTCCCATTTAGCTAAAAAAAACAATCTTATGGTTTTCAGCCATCACTTCTCCATAAAACCAAATCTGCACTTTCTCTTTCAGGCAGTGCTGGAGGAATAATTTAAACTCTGCTTGTTACTGCTGTGCTATAAAGGTTTACAGTCAGCATCAGCCAATACGATTGCAGAAGAGAACTGAACAGCTGAAATCGACATAAAATCCATCAAAAAATTTCTAAATTGCCCATAAATCTCACTTACAAATAGACAGAGTGTGGAGCAGGGAGATTAGAGCAGTATTTTTGTCAGCTTAGATATAATGAGGCAGGGGAGGAATAAAACCACTGTAACAAATGAAATGTATTAGGAGATAATAGAATAGTGGCGGCACTGGTCATCTACTATGTTGAGTAATGCACACATTTAGAGTGTGATCGTGATTGATTGCCCTGGATGCACCCACATGGGGGGATACGAAATATGAATATGAGTCAATTTAGCGTCCCCTCTGTGTCCCTCTGTGAGTCATTTCATCTTGGTTCCCTCTAGCCTTCCTTGATGTACTGTGGAAACCATGGCAACAACACTGCGCCTTCCATCAAAGTGGCTCGATGTAACATTTCAGAACAGAAAGCAGGTAGCAAAATCTCTGTGGGCCCCAAAAGTTAGATGCAAGAAAGAAAGAAATTGAAATTTATGCCTGTGATTTTAAATACCCATCTCCCTTTGTACCCTGAGCTTTGTTTGCTTGTTTTCCTGCAGTTATGGGGAGTTTTGAAGAGGGTGAACGCACCCAGTCAGTCTCTCAGGGAGAGGGTGCCGTCATCCCAGCGCCACGCATCCGCAGCTTCCCCCAGCCGCAGGTCACTTGGTTCAGAGACGGGCGTAAGATTCCACCCAGCAGTCGCATGTAAGTGCTCTCTTCTGAACTTGTTTGTTCCTGTGGCGTCTTTTTTGAGCTTCACTTCTTATTTGTCCTTGATCTTGTGAATTCTTTGTTGGTGCTTTGTTTGTTCCTGGAGGTCTTTGAGTGGTCTAGTTGGAGAGTGTCTGTTCCTGCCTGTCTTTTGTCATTCATCTTGCTACATTTTGTACTAAAGGAGAGTTTGAATTTCTCCTGCAGAGCAAGGCCCCCACACCAAAGCACTTTTGGCACTGGGTGAAATGAAATCGCCCTTTTGTTTGAAAAGAAACCTAAACCAACCACAGTTATTTTAGCTTATCTGTGTCTCCGTCTTTCTTCATTTGATCTCAAAATAAGAGGCTGTGCGTTTCTGGGGGTCAACCATCAGTGTTTTCTAGCTGGCAGCTGTGGTGTTTGTACGGAACCATCAGTACCCAATGGGGCTAGTGAGCACTAAAGCTACTGACAGCCTCAAATGGAATTGTTGTTTTGTTTCTCATTCTGGTCACTTAAAATAGAAAAGGGTAAATGGAGAGGTCGCTTGGGAAAGATGTCCTCACTCTGTGATTTGCTCTTCGGCACAAGCAAGATGCATTGTCCAATTTCTGTATTTATTTTGCGTAGATCTTTGTTCCTGTATGCTCCATTTTTGGAAAAGTGTAACATGATTTTCATTGATATGTTCCAGCTTGTATATTATTAAAGAGAATACTACCCTGATTCAGCATTGCACCCCTATTAGGGATGGAATAAGATTTTTTTGATATCAATGCTGTTACCAATTCTGCTTATTGGTCCAATTTTTTAATGATTCCTGATGGAGACGGTGTGTTAGCCTATCGCTATTTTTATGCTAATTAGTTAATAATAATAATGTTAATTAGTTAATAATGAGTTGTAATCAGAACGTTCTTGTAGCTGTATTACTGCATCTATATTACTAGAATACTACCACAACTGCTAGAAATTAATACTATTAATACTTTTACTACAGCTAACAAAAACAACAACTACTACTAGTACTACAACTACTACAACCACTGTTTATACTTTTACCGCTGCTTAAAACAACAACATCTACGACTAGGTTACTACTACTACTACAACTAACAGGTGCTACGACCACCACTACTGCAGCCACTATTACTAATAACATGTTGAGTGTCTGATGAACATTAATTAGGCATCACATATCAAGGCTATTTGTTCCAATTGCTGGGTCAGTTGTGTTCTCACCGCAAACAATCTGCTCCAGGGTTCGAATGGAATCGAGCTGAGACCACCTCTTCTCGGCGATCTCAGCTCGGTTGTTTTGTTCTGCATCAGAGTGCGACTGCTGTGTTCACATAAGTGCAAACAAACCGAGCTGAAGGGGGAATGCTCCCTTGTTTCAGAACAACATTTCCAGTCGAACCAGGTGTGAAAGCACCCTTATATTATAGCTTCTGTTACGATATATACTGTTCATCTCAAGTCAAAATGATAGTGCTTCATTTTTTTAATTTTTTTTTTTAACAAATAGGTTTTTTTTATATAGTAACATTTGCGCAGGGGTTTTTTCACCCGGGACTGCTGTGTGGGTGTGTACTTGTGCATGTGTGCGTTAAAAAGGCACTTATCCCATCTAATCACATCTGCATTTCTTCGCAGTGGGAGGTGACCTTCCCCTTGGTTAGAGTGAATCTTTCTTATCAGCTCCTCATCATCTGTAATCACATCCTGACCTAGAATGACAATGAGATGAGCGCCCAGACTGACTGAGAAGCTGAAAGCTGGGGGTAGTCGTAGGTAGACCGGTCACTTCGATTTTTGTACCGACTCGTTGTGGAAATCTGGATTACTTTTTTAAAGTCTTTAAGAAAAAGGTCAAGCAGCGGTGACAAGTGGAGCTGGGAGTGTGTATTAAGACTCCCACAAGTTGGATTTTGAAGAGGTTATTGTTATGAAAGTTTGACGAATGGTTCCCAGACTCTCTAAACTCTTTATTAGTTTCACATTTCTCTCATTCAGCCCCTTCTCCTCTAAAGCTTATTGTCTCATTTATTTCCTCTGTCGATGTCTCTCTCTCTATCTCTCCTTCTCACTGCTTTTGTCTCCATTATCGGCCACCCACTGTCTGTACTTTGCTTCTCTTCATCCTCGTTTCCTACCCTCTAGCTCTAAGAATGCTAATTCCGCGCACACTACCAAGGTCACTGTGTGCAAATGAGCACCGTTGATAACAGGCGGCCTTTTTTATTGAAAATCATTTAATTGAATTTGATTCGTGCCACTAGCATTGACTCTGTAGAGGCTTCAAAGTCTCACTCGTGGGGGGAGATCGAGGGAGTGCCAAAGACAGTGTTCTGCACTGAACTGTGAATGTTACCGTGATGAAGAACTAGTGCTCTCAAGAGTCAGTTCCAGCTGTGGCACCTCTAAACGTTGTCACACTTGTTTCTCTGCATAATGGTTGAAGTCACTGTGAGACTGGTTGTTCTATCTTCAACCAATGCATGGCAGCGAAGAGAGAAAGGTGATTGTTAAAAAAATATATGCCATGGACTAGAACCATGGTGACATTTTCTCTTTTATTCACAATATCTCTCTTTCTTCCCCTGTCTGAGCTTGAACTCCCTTTTGCTCCATCTCCTCTCATTGTTGTTTGCTCCTGCGATCCCTCCTCAGGTGTCATAACTTTAATTTGCAGTCTCTCCGAGAGCTCATCTTGATTCCTCACTCTGCCCTCTGTGCGATCACACCTTATTAACAGTGGAGGGGGATAAACACCTATACCTAGAATAACTAAAGTAATCACCTCCAATCAGAATGCAATTTGTGACAAAAAAAAAGAGGCGGGGAGGGGACGTTTTCCAAAAAAATTAATGAGTAATGTTATCTTCTGATCTGAGCTTGAACGACATTGAATTATTTATTCATTTATATTTAACTTGAAACAACCGTTTCCAACGCAGTAAAATTATGCACCAGTTATATTCTAACATCCAACAGCAATCATACTCCAACATGCACCATGCCCACATAGTTGTAGAAGAAATTCAAATTTAATCACCTTGGTCTGGGGGCAAGGTGGACCCGAAGCACCTGTTTGCACCTGTGTGAGTTCTGGTGCAAACGGCTGGCTGCTGGTTGTTGTTGTTATTTGTCCCACCATCTAGGCTGTTCTCTTTTGACATTTTCTGTTGATTTTTTTTGCTACAGAAAATGACAAAATTGCAAGCAGAGAGGGGGAAATCCTCCCCATCCCATCAATAATTACCACCCAGCGTCCAGTCAGTCTAACTAGCTGCTTATAAAGTGCATGCTTTCTCTGCAGTCTGTCAGAGCTTAACAGCTTCTTTTGTTGCATTGTATTGTATTTACACCTCAGCTGTTAGCTTGGGTCTAAAAATGCATCTTGAAGGAGCTGCTTCTTAACATTACATTATACAGCAGAAGGAGTTGTTCTTGTCTTGATTTGTTGTTCTTTTTTTGTACGGTAGAAATGTGGCAGACACTTAAAAAATGCTTCAGAATGGCACTTGTTACCTGAAGGACTTTTGAGAAGTCAGGTACTTTGCACGGTCAGTAAATACGTCTCATGCTGTCTGATCACAGGCAGAGAAACAAATATTCTTGGACATGCAAACATTACCACTAGGTAAATCGTGCCTTTCTTACCTTCAGGTGTCTATTAACTATGGGTTATGTACTTCTTATGTAAAAACAAAAATGTGGAATTGTAGGCTATCTTAATGGCGTTGGCCATGAGGCACAGGTTATTAACAGTTATCGCAGTGTTTCCCCCAACGTTCATTTGGACACCGCAAAAGGAAATTTACAAAATTTTCAACGAATTTAAGAACATTATATGTACACTGGGGTTTCCACCATAGTAAGTGTTTCTGGTGTTATGAGGTGGTAGGACATACAGTTATGAGCTGCTCCAGGCGTCCAGCTTACTCTGTGAAGCAGCAGCAGCGAGACCGACAGCAGACACAGTGTCACTTAACGTTTTAACGCCATGGTAGTGAGGACACATGACCAGCAGGATGATGGTGGAGGATAACAGGTCAAAGCGAAACATAAAGACAGCTATTTCATTATAGTGAATCTAGAGATGCCAATAAAAAAAAGAGATCATGTAAATGTAAGAAAAGCACTGGAGTAAAGGAGTTTGTTAGTTCACCTGTAGCTCTCCATAAAACAGTTTCGTCTTGTCCCATTTCTTCCACTCACTATTTACAACTCCTGCATGACCTATTTAAAATTGATCCTCTGCCAACACATGCTGAAAATGTCAGTTGTTTTCTCAGTAAACACATTTTTGATGATCGATAATGATAACATTAAGCTACCGAAACTAGCTACCTGAGCACACCATTTCCTTTGATCACCCTATTTCCAAATAAAAAATCAACTCATGTTTCGCCAGTTAAATGCTTTTAATGTGAAGCTGGAGCAGGAGGAAATATTTGGATTCCATCAAAGGTCCACTTTAGAGAAATAGTTGATTTAACAAGCAAACCAAGGGGAACGCTGAATCAGCATTAACTTAAAAACAGTACAATACATCCATAGCTTTAAAGAGAGCCTACTCTTGTTATTGTACTTGGTGCAGCAGGTGGATTTTTTTGTTTTTAATGCTAGCATTTCAAGAGGTACGACTTTTCCAGTTAGTTTATATATTTATTGATTCAATGACTTGTTTTTTCATAGAGATAATGACATTTCTTGCCAGTAACATGAAGCCGAAAGTGTTGTTTGTTGTTGTGTAGCAGCAGATGTCCCTTTGGTCAGAGGTATGGAATATTAAATCATCCTTTGAATTTTATAGCCTCAGATATGCATACATACAGTTTACCATCTCCTTTTGAAAGCATAAAAATGTCAAATTTATTATCAGTAATTGTTATTGCATGGGAAGCAGGTAATTTTTGGTTATAACGATCGCATGAAAAAATCCTGATCATGCGTCCCTGTTTTTTTCATCTTGGAAGAAGATCCAAAGTTTAGCACTTTATAGCAACCTATCCATTAGGTTTGAGAATGTAAACTCATACATAGCAAAGTGTAAACACAACACACCACCCACGCCCCATGTGTGAAGAAAACCCACAGAAACTTAATGAACAGTGCTTTTTTGCCTCCCTGCTGCCAGTCTTCCCCTGGCATAGCAGCGTCTCGCTGTGCCACAGTGACTGCTCTCTCTTTGCCATGTGGCCTGTGCAGCTGTTTTTCTTGGCGAAGCTAGAGACTTTGTGCTGTGTGTCACAGTGCTCCCATAAACTTGCGGATTCACTTTTTGTAGTGTTTCTCCCTGATTGCCTTTTCTGAGCTTCTTTTTCACTGTCTCAGTTCAAGAGATGGTGTCCTTGTTTGACTCATGGATGAAATGTGCAGTTAGGTGTTGGTCTGGCTGCCCTGGAATGGACTGGTTCAGCCTGAGTCCTTATGTCTTTGTTGTGTTGTGATGTAGAGCAGGATGCAAGGAGAAAAAAGAACTTATTTAGCACTAACAGTTGTTATTCTTCCTCCATTGAATGGGGTTGCATTTGGCAGGGTCTTTTCCGTTCAGCTTATGTGATTTGTTGTGTTATTTTGGAGACTTAATGTGGTGTATAATCAGAGGCTCCTTCAGTAAACACATTTGCCAAGACTTGTGGGCCTGCTAGCTGGAAGGTGAGTTTGTAACTGGGTGTAGTGATGGAGCCTGTCCTCTCAGTATTTCACCCCGACAACAACTTGCTGCCCAATACCTGGATTTCTCTCCCCGAAACTTTCCATCGACACGCTGGCATGGATTTATCTGCATTAAACTGAAAACAACTTCGTAGAGGTGTCTGTTAAGGCAGAACACAGAGGAGCCTGACCTGTGGGAGTTGGTGGGAGGACATCTCTGTCACACACACATTGCAATTCTCTTGAGTAATCTGCTGTAGCTACTGATCAATTAATGGCCCCTGCCTGTGATGCTCAGGTCCTGTCAGTCTGCAATGGATTCCCCATTAGTCACGAGGGCCAGTGAATAGCCAAGCCCTTTCTCTGCATTTCCCTACGACCAACTAGCCAGCATTAGCTGTGAACCAAACAATCTGAAGGGCAAAAGAAATGTGATAGTGAGGAGAAGCAAAACAAGACAGAACCACACACCATCATACACATTAATATGCAAGAGGAATTTGGCTCTTTGCCAATTTTGACAATCTAAATAAAGATACTTTCACATTGAAAGGATATTAAATATGCAATGAAAAATGAAAGCAGCCAGTCTTTAGATTCAACATTTGAACATTTTGTGAAAATGTGCAAAATGCTTGGAAAGCTTTTCTATGAAAGCCCAAATGATTGGCCTTTATATTCCCAAAACCAATGGGGGGAGTTTCGATATCTATTCCAAAAACTGAGGTATAATATTGGCAAAAACATTTGTATTTGTATTATTAAAGCAACAATATGTAACTGTACCGCGACCCGCTGTTTTGAAAAATGAAACTTAACGAAGAAGGAAACAGCAGTTTCAGAAAAACTGAATCATATTTTAAGGAAGAAATGTCCCCTTCTTTTCCCTATGAGGTCCTGCGACCGTTCTGCCTCAACTCTGTGATTCACGGAGGTTCCTGAAAGCAACATGTAGGCTGCCTGCAGACTGAAACTGCAGCTGCAGCAGCGGGTAGTCATTGGAGACAGCTCTGCTAAATAAAAGGTTAAAGACAGACAGAGCAGTCGTAGGACATCAAAGGTATAACCAGAGGACATTTTCTCTGAAAAGTATGACCCTGTTTCACTAAAACTGCGGTTTTGTGCGACATATTAATGTGAATCGTTAACTTTTGTCTTTCGAAGCAGCGGGTCAGTCAGAGTTTCATATTGTTGCTTTAAATTTAAGAAGTCCTTATTTTTACAAGGAAAAAAAAATCTACCATTATTATCTTGATTATCATTACTGTCATTTGTATATGAAATGTCTTGATTTCTGTGGCCAGCCAAAAAACTTTGTCATTATCACTCAAAAAATGGCTGAAACAATTAATTGATTTGTGAAATAATTACCAATAAATTTTCTGTCAATCAAACATTTATTATTATCATTGGATTCAATAGGTAGAGGCCTTTAGTAAAGCCTGATTGTGTTTGGTTTCATAAACCACTATCTCTTGATAAATCAAGGCCAATCAGAAACTGCCTTGAATTCATATGCTTGACTTTTCAACCGTGTTGAGTATTTGGGACATCCTTCTTTCCTCTACTAGAGTAGGTTTTCTGAGCACTCAGTCGACCACGAGCAACAGGGAAGAAGAAAGCTAACAGTGAGCCACAAATCTCTAGTTCATGCCCCCGGTGAGAAAACAAGTGGCTGTTTTCATGAGCAACACTCCCTTACCTCCTCACATCTCTCTCACTCCTCCACCTCTCCAACCCCAGAAGCTGTGGCTTTTTCATCACAGGTCTGTTGAGCAGTGGGGCATGCAGCCCGCTGCGTGCGCTCACTTTTCTTTCTCTCTAGCTTTCATTCGCCTTCATCCGTCTACCGGCTGTAGCTTGACTCATACCTTAGCCAGCCATGTGAGCTGCTTGATCCCGTCGACCCCTCTCTCTCTCTCCTGGGGGAGGCCATCAGCAGACCAGGGCCATTTGTCTGCATGTAATGGAGGTCTGAGGCTGTGGAGCGAGATTAGTCCCCTCACGGCCCAGCGGAGAGGGACAGCCACGACAGATGCTAAAACACTCCTGACAGTGTGTGCGTGAGAGTGTGTGTGTGTGTGTGTTAGAACAGGCACAGCTCTGTCACACTTTGTCAGTACTGGATTAACACAATAACATATGCATACAGACCGACAGAGTCTGCGGCTGAACGGGAAACAAAGATACGCTCTTAAGCTGGGTGATCAAAGCACAGAGTCCAGGGACGATGTGTTCTTAATTAAAGAGAGCAACCATGGATCTATGTTTATTTAATTTCCCTGTAATGTAATTTATAAGTAATAATGGGAATTACAGAAGGCAAGCGGGAAATAAAACATTTAAACTTCCATCCTTCTGTTTCAATCAAACATAAATCCTCATCATCATTATTGATTAAAGCCCTACAGAACATTATGGGGTTGGCAGTCACTGAGAAGTTCCCTTGATGCTAATCATAAATAAACTGATACACATGACAGTAATTGCATGTGAGTCTAATACTGCAAAGAGAAACTGGGGTTGCACATAAAGCTGCACGGCTGGCTGAGATGTTTCTCAGCAGCTGTCCAGCCTGCCAGGCTTTTTCTCGTGTTCTGCAGCTCTTTCTGGAGAATAAAAATGGAAAAGTAAATTGGGTTGGAAAGAAAAGAAAAAGCACTCTCAGATGTTGGAATAAACACAAAAACCAGAAAGAGACAGAGGCATGTTCGCACATATCTGATTTGTCCAGATTTCTCAGCTCCGTGGCTTGATAAATCCCCGCACCGTGCTGGATACGTGCTAAGCCATCATTACAAGGAAGCCTCAGACAGCTGCTCAGTGCTCACACACCACTGAGAGACTGGGGAGTGAATAAGGATGACCAAAATGCACGAGAGGAGAAGAGATGGATAACGAAAGCAAAATGCTTAAACAAGATATTACTTCAGAAGGCTGATCAAAAAAACAAAAAATGAAAACACAAAAACAATTTCATTACGTTGATTAACAAAATTCTTATCTGCCTCTTTGGCTCCCTTGATATGCATATAAAGCCATTCAGGATAATTGGCTTACTTTTAATTTCTTCCCGCATCATGTGGTTTTTGATCCCCGAGGCCCAGCAAGCATAGGGAGCAGTTAGATCTGCTGAACACGCTGTGTAACTAAGTTTTGTTTGACCCCGCTCCAACACCCCGATTACAGGCTGAGGAGAGAGATTGCTCAGCAGGGGAGCACATTAAAATCAAGCAGCAGGGGGAAAAATTGCCTCCTGCTCCCACTAAATTTGATGAAATCAGAACTTGCTGTGGATGATGGTGAGATATTAGTTGAGACTTATTTTGGCAGGTGCTTGGAAGGGGTTATTGAGTACTGAGTGACCTTTGAAGGAAAAGAAATTGGGATGAAAAGGGAAAGAGCTCCTGACTGATATGAGATATTTGGGGGCGATGCCAAGACTGATATTAATTATTAAGGGGCAAAAAAATTCTTTTATCTGATATATTATTATATTATAGCCTATATATATCAGCTTAATGTGGTTAACAAATACTTGTGACGAAGTATTTATTACAAGCAGGATATCTCACAATTTAACAAACTATATTCCAAACAATAGTGCCCTTAAAGGGACACACCAGCTTTTTTCCTTCTTGTCGTTTGCTTCCCTCCACAGTTCCAGACAAGAAGATGGATACCATTCTTTCGACTGTGCATGTTGTAACAAGGCAGAGAAGAAGTTAGCTTAGCTTAAACACTGGTAGTCAGTGGAAAGTGCTTGCCTGCCTGTGCCTAAAGTCATCAGATAAACTTTCCAGCAACCCTAAACGGTCCTGTGGGCTCGCTGTGACTTGGTTATTTACCACACTGTTATTTTTAGACTCAAATTAGCACTTTATTTAATACTTTATGTATTTCTTCTCCTGCTGCTGCTGTTTACTGGTTGGCATGCTCTCTGTGGTGTTTATCTGAATCTAAAAATAACACAGCATGTTAAATGAACAAGTCAAAACAAGCACACAGGACCATTTAGAGGTGTTGAAAAGATTATCTGATGACTGTAGATGGACGCATGCTAGCACTTTCCATTGACTACCAGTGTTTGAGCTAAGCTAATAAGCCACAGGCGAGTTCTGCCCGTCTCTTCCTTGTAACTGCATGCACACTCGAAAGAATGGTGTCTATCTTCTTCTAACACGTCACTTATTATTTAAAAAAAACATACTGCCCTCTGCTGGACAACCTATATAACCACACTGCTGCTTTAGACTCACTGATAATATAGGCAAACTGATATATATCAGTCAGGCCCTAAATTGGATCACAATACTATACATTATCAGACGGAGAATAAGCTGTGTACTTCAGATCATAAAAAGCTCTGCCTCCTGTAACTTAGCAGCACTAACCTGTATTCATCTTCAAGAGTTTCTCGAGTGACAGGTATGTTAAGGCCCAGATTGTGTCCTCATTTTAGAAAGGTCCCAGGAAGTCACCTGGGATTCACACTGCTTAGGACACTTCCGATCTGGCCACATCCCTGAAGAGATCCATAATTCATGGCTGTGCGTCCAGGATGTCATCGCTCCGCCGAGCTTGCATTAAATATTTACCACAGATCATAAGCTGCAGCCACTGAGGCCTGGCAGCCCCTTTAGGAAGACTGTTTTCAGTCTCAGCATGCACGGGGAATCCCAAATGAGTCCAGTGATGGGGACTGCCGTGAGATATGTGACAATCAATCAGTATGGAGATGGATCTCATAAGTCATCATACAGTAAATGCCAACTGCACTGGTACCTATGGCATGCATAGCATATCTCTGTGCAAGGTCAAATGTTTTTCTTGCTTGCCTCTCTCAAGCTAAAATTAGAATTTGAGGATTTTTTCTTTTTTTTGTATGAGCACACCTGTATATATTTTCTGCTCCTGCTTGTGAGCATTCCTTTCTTTCCCTATTTGATTTTTCCCCCTCAGTTTTTTAATCAGCTCTCTTGTTCCCTAGACAAGGCGCAACAGGCACTTGGGTCCCCCGCTGATGATTTGAAGGATGGTGAAAAAGTGGATGGAGGTGTGGAGTGGGTTCGATTGGAGGCGGGGAGAGACAGGAGGTCATCAGCTCTGAAAGAGGAACAGAAGCAAGGCTTAAATTTACACATCAGGGGTTGTAGTTTTTACACTTTTGTGCAACAGGCAGCAAGAAATCCATTTCTTTTGTAGAAGAAGCCATTTCTGGCAGTGGATCAAAGATTTATTGTTTGTTATTGATTACTAAGATAGCTGTTAGATTTTGCCCTGCCAGTAGCTTTAAAGCTGGGAACTTCAAAAAGAAAATCCTACAGAAATGTCAAGAAGCACAGAAGGTGTGCCTGAGCCACAACCATCTGAATTATATTGATTTGTTTCCCTGACGGTTGTATTTTTCAGAAAGACTAAGCTTCCTGTTGGTTTGGACTAAAACTCTCTTTAGTTTCCTTATGCGAGAGATCTCTGTGCTTAATATGTGACCGTGGGTGTGTTTAGGTGGGTTACAAATATAAGAAAAACAGACCAGAGACTCCGCTCACTCCACTGAGTGGACTTGTTTCCCTTGGTCTTGCATTGATTGCACTGTAAAATTGTGCTTCCCCCGGTTGAAAAGCGATTATCCAATGAGCGCCGGGTGTGGGGAGCCATGTGATGGACTGAGCTGTCTGTCAAGAAATATCCAACATTCTAATCAACAAAGCCATGTTACAGGACCATCGTCTTTCATATGAGTTTTATAAGATGCCAAATTTAGCCTTAATGTGGAAAAGAAGGCGTTATCTTTCTGTTTGTGTCGGTGCTTCATACAGCTCTGCAGGAAGCAGGAAGAAGGTCCCGCTGTCTCGCTGTCATGTGATGCGATTTCAAGCTGAAAATGTTTATTTGTCTCCTTCCACGATGAATGGTAGGCCAGAATCTCAATCAAAACACAATATGACAACATCTGTGAGATTACTCAACAGCTTTTGGAGACATTTTTGGATTTCAGTTGTCTCACTTAGCCAGACTTCTCTCCACACACACTCCACAGTAGACGAAATGCTCCCTGTTCTCGCAGATTAAATCTGAAGAGTTAACAACCAATGAGTAAGGGTTAGAAAAAATTGATTTCCCTCCGCCAAAGTAGAGGCCATGCCAGACCAAGAGAATCAAGTCCACTCAGTGGAGTGGGTGGAGTCTCTTGTCTGGGCCCAGGCTACATAGTTGTGTGTCTGTCGGGGAAAATAGCCAAGCATCACTATGAAATGACCCAACAGAGCATTGGGTGGAATGGATGGAGTGAAGGAGAGGGATTGGGTTCCTTGGAGCAGTAGATGGAGGGATAAGGCTGGAGGAAAAGAAATATGTGGAGGGAGGCACCAATGTGGAACGAGCTATCTACCTCCAGATTGTTGAACAGGCGCAGATAATAAGAAAATATTGATTGTAAACATAGTCAGAGGGCTGTAACATCAGGCGGCAGCTAGGAGGGAGGAAGGTCTCTCATTCACTGTTTGCTACAGTGACAAGGGAGAACTTGATAAAGACAACAAGACACCAGGTATTAGCTCCTATAGGACTCCTGCTGAAAAAATGGATCAGCGTTTATTTATTCAGACATCATTTCAGCAGCCGACAAGTAACACGCCATTGTTTTCTTCCAAAAATGGTCGGCTGCCAATATGCAGGCCACAGGCAGCAGAGGGGTACAAATAGCCAATTAAAAGCTCTGGGTTATTACGCAGGGCTATAGTATTTCAAAGCAGACCATAAGGAGAAGTATGAACAAGGGAGGTTGTCAATATTTCTACTTTGCTCAGTCAGCACCAACACATTGTTTACGCATTGTAAATCAATACACCTAATGCGGCTTGAGCAGCGTAATTAAAATGTTAAAATGTTTAATGCCCTTTTCAGTCGTGGGATCAAGTGCAGACACACAACCAGACAAACACATTTAGATCTAATCAGGAAGCCAAACGCTTGTTTGAAGACTGCAAACGTTTAAGCTTTTTGTGATCTTCTTGATTTTGAGAGAGCAAAGGAAAGAGTTTTTTTTTAAGTTCTCAGTGTCCCTGGAGTTATCACATTCATCATAATTTCTCCTCCTCCTTGTCCTCTACAAACACAACCTCTGCTTGTCTTGTTCTCCTTAGTGCCATCACTCTGGACAACACGCTGGTTATCCTTTCTACGGTGGCACCGGACGCCGGGCGCTACTACGTCCAAGCAGTCAACGACAAGAACGGAGAGAACAAGACGAGCCAGCCCATCACCTTGTCAGTAGAGAGTGAGTAATCACACACTGTACAACTGTTAGTTAGGTGTGGATGGAGTGTGACATCTTGCAATATTTGCTACTGAAAGCAACAGAGAACAATCAGCCTCTGCTCACACACTGGACTTAAAGGCTGGAGAGACAACTTCAAGCCAAGAATCTTGTTCACTGAAGACACAGACAATCCACATGGTACCAACATTGTTATAATATAAGCCCACAAGCCTTTCGGCCAGCTTGAACAGGGGTAAACAAAATAATTCTTTTTGACCCATCACCTGTTTTTTTTTTATTTTGTTTTGTTTTTTTGGGGGGGGGGGATACTTCTATTCTACATCTTTCTAAAAACAATCTGTGCATATTCACTGCATCCTATCTTTAGTAACTGTAGCTGTCAAAATAATGCTGATGGGATAAAATAAAAAAAAAAAAGAAACGCTTGCCTGTGAAGTTAAGTAGAAGTACGAAGAGGCACAACATGTAAAGTAAATACAGAAAATTTGGCAATCTTTGATTAAAAAAGCAGTAAATGACATTTTTCCATAAAAAATATAATATTTATGATAATGTATCATACTATAGAGAGTGAGGCCATGTATATACATTTATATTATACATAAATACTAAGTACTGTTACTTTTAATAATTGAAGCACATTTTGCAAGATAATACTAAGAGGAAATTTTTAATTCAGGACTTTACCTTGTAATGGGGTATTGTTGTGTGGATCCACCACAAAGTGACATCAAGAGGCTCAGCTTTAAGGATCAGCTTTCATTTTATTGCAGTGTATACAAACCAGAAGAAGCTCCAGAGACGTACGAACTGTTACAGTGCCAAGTAGTTCTTAATATGATCTCACCCCCTTCGCTCTTACAACAAAAAAATAAAAATACAAGATACACAAATCAAACCAATTCAGATGGATCAGCTCAGCAGAGTGAAATATGAAGTGAAACCTAACAGACAGCACCTCATGACATGCTAGACTGGAGTTCAGTATGGGAGTGAACGAGGGCAAGATATTACACTTGACGACACGAGGGAGCAGAAATAGCCCGAGGCACATATGGAGAACAGTGACAGAGTTGATTATGCTAGTGTTAAAGCATACTCTCTCTCTCTCTCACACACACACACACACACACACACACACTCACATGCAAACACACGCTGACTCTGGTTCAGGTTAGATAGAGAGGGTAGCGGGAGGTCTCTGCTTGGCAGGTCTCAGAGAATCATGCCATGCATTTACATTAACATGCCACATATGCTCCACACATGCACACATAAACATGGCCTGACACCCAAACACACACACACACACACACACACACACGGTCGAACAGGCTGCTGGGAGAGCCAGTACTGATCTTTGTGTGTGTTGAAATGAGTGCTCACTTCTTTTCCACTATACCTGCATGTTTATCAGTCAGTATCGGCTACAGCAGCTGTTGCTGCAGCGTCGCCTCTGACAGTGTTTTTCCCATGAGCTTTCCACGATGTGACAGTGCATGCCTGAGACTGGGCAAGAGCAAAGGTCAAGGAGGAGTCTGAGGAGTGCCGTGTTGCTCATATTTCAGTGCCCGTGCCTAGAGTGAAGTATAAAAACTTCTTCTTCTTTTTTTAGTTGAAAACTTCTTTCCTCAGCCAGAACAGGAAATTATACTTGTCAGTGATACTTACTAGAGCCTGACCAATATGGGATCTATCTCACCAATTAACAATATGGTGTCTAATATAGTGATTTTTTGAGCTAATATGAAAAGAGACCTCCTCTATGTGGATTGTTGAGCAATTTTGCACCAACATGACTATGCAAAGTTACTCAAAAGGCTTCTTCTTTAGAAAATAACTTTATTAAAGAATTTTTTTACATTCTTATGTATTGTCATTCAATTATAGAAATGAACACAATGGAATTGCTAAGATCAGTTAAGATGTATCAGCTGTTCAGTGTCAGTCAATTGCAGACCATTTCAAATATGACAAAAAGCTGAATAAATGTCAGTAATAGTCAAAAAGGTTCATTTAGTCTAACTAGTATTATATATGTCAATATTCATAGAAATAGACTAACTTAG
This sequence comes from Naso thynnoides, assembly GCA_029783665.1. NCBI lineage: Eukaryota > Metazoa > Chordata > Actinopteri > Acanthuriformes > Acanthuridae > Naso > Naso thynnoides. The sequence continues at coordinate 4,931,996 of JAQLOL010000014.1, forward strand.
AACTTTGTGTTCATGCCTTGAAGTTTGTGGAAAACATATCGAGGTGGGAAAACAAAGTTCTGAATTGGTCTCTTAGTGAGAATACCTTCGTGCATAAAACATCACCAACGTTTTATATCAGTCAATTATTGACTTTTTTAAAAAAGATTTTGAATAGTAAATAATTAGACATCTGCATTATATGTTCTGTATGTCAGTGCACATCAGAAAACATATATGCCGACACCTTTATATCTGCATTTGGCAAATATCAGCTGATAGTCTCTACCATCCAATATGTTGGTCGGCTCTGATATTAAACATTCATGTGTGTAAATGACAAAAATCTTAATAGTTGCTGTCTGTCATATTTGATCACTTTAGATTGTACTTGGCTGCCTCTTTCTACTCTAATTTTCCTTTTTGCTAAGCTATGCTAACAGTGTCCCGACTCCAGCTCTGTATTTACCACGAATACATAAAATTGAAACAGACTTAAGTTTGCACAGATTAAATATTTAGCTGTGTTTTTCTGGTCACTAGCAGTCAAATCTTGACATTGTTGAAGGTTAGTGTGTGTGTGTGTCTGTGTGTGTGTGTGTTTATGGGTGCACACATGGCCTGTACACAGCATCTAATGACCCAAGACTGGCAAGATTGAGTCATGACAGCCCCTGTAGCTACATCTGACATGTGCAGCCACGAGCACACTCCCAGGGCATGATGGGATTGACGGATCAGTGTGAGATTATCGCAGACATGACACATCTCAAGCAGCACGCGCACACACAGTGCTCTTACTGCCATGGGCTGTCTGTCTCTGACACAACATACACACACACCGACAAAAACTAGTTTGCGTGTGCAGAGTTTATGCACAAACTGCAGCCTATTCTCCCTTTAGCTTCATGTTTGTCACAAAGTATTTTTATATCCCTGTTTCTAGTCTTCACCAGACATGCTTTAGCACACTGTCAGTGCACTCTTGCATCCTATATGGCACATATCTCTGTGAAAACTCAGATACACTGTATGTCCTGGTCAATTCCAGGCGATATGTCACATTGATGAGGAAATTAAACATATAGGCCACCGCCATCCAGAGATCTCCATTATATCTAGTTCTGTTTATCTGTCAGTGTCATTGCTCTCTGCCTGACCTCTCCATATGTGTGATTTTTTTGTTGGTATGTGTGTGTGGCGGCCCGCTCTGTCTAGATGTAGGAGGTCCAGCAGACCCCATCGCCCCCACCATCATCATCCCTCCCAGGAACACGAGTGTGGTTTCAGGCACCTCAGAGGTCACAGTGGAGTGTGTGGCCAATGCCAGGTAAACATGCCGGAACGTTGGGTCTGAGATCAGCTTGTAAAAGGAATGTTTAGGTTTCTTTTTTTTTTTTTTTTTTTTTTTTTAAATGTGAGGTCGTACGCGCAGTCAGTGTCTTACCTGCAGTAGATAACTGTAAGCTCGTTCTCTGTACGGAGAAGCAGCAAGATGCAAGAAACAGAAAAGAGTATTGCTGTAAACAGTACCAACAGCAACACACTCTTTTTTCCACCCACAAGATGTCCCTTTAAGTGTGCGCTACACTTAAAGGTTTTTACCGTTTACATTGCTGTCAGACAGCCGTCTCCTTTTGGGCCTAAATTCTCTTAAGCACAAAACATCTGTATTCTTACGCACAACCACAGGTAGTCCCAAAGGAAACAGCTGTCTGATGGCAATGTAGAGCTCCAATAATTAAGAAAAGTGTGGCAAACACATAAAGGGACAAATGAAGAGTTTTTCTGTAAAAACAGATATCTCTGTATTTTTTAAACTTTATGATTTTTTAATGGGCTACATTAATTAATAATTTTTTTATACATATTTATAAATGTGTTTATTTAGCCTGGCAAAATATTTACTTTACTAAATCCCTTTTTTTGTGTGTGCACTACAAGCAGTGTCAGTGGGAAAGATGGTTTTAATTCATTTTGAGAATGGCTTATAATTATTTTTGCAAATGAACTTTTTAAATACACTTTAGGTGACCTTGTTGGTGACTAAACACTTGATGCTGTCGGTACCATTTCCAGCAGCGCTGTGCTCTATTTCCTGCATCGCGCTGCTTCTCCATACAGAGAGCAAGCTGACAGCTGTTTATTCATTTTCACTGTTTTCATATTGCTGTGAAGATCTATGCTGGGTATAACTTAAACCAGGTTAAATTAAACTAGACTCTCTGCAGGTAAAAGAAGTTTAATAATAATATAATACTTCTTTGCAAATAACTTTTAGATTTTGAAAAATGCAGATATTAGTTTCTTTGTAATTCATACACTCTCCTTTGAGAAATACCCCACATGAGAGGTATTTTTTGTTGAATTCTATCTTTTCTTTTGCACAGTAAGTAATGTATTCTCTGTGTTTAATTTTAATTGTAGTTGATTCAATACACAAGTAGTTTCTCTTGTCTTGCAAGTTTTTGCAGACCCAAGAGTTCTTTAATGTCAGAATGTGCAGAAACAAAGCAGACTCCACTAATGACATCCCTTGACTCATGAAACAGTCAGTTTGAATTGAGAATTGCTGGGATTCTCTCATCCTTGGACCTTTTGTTAGATTTTATTATGAGATATTCGAGTAGAATAAACAATTTGATGGATTATGTTCATATTGTTAGTGAAAAAAACTATGTGACCAGTATTGCGTTCAAGCAAAAAAGCATGAATTTACATAAAACTGCACTTTTTGTCCTGTAGGCCTCTTATCAAGCTGAGTATCTCTTGGCGTAAGAATGGTGTTTTGGTGACGAGCGGTTTGAGTGACTTCAACCGCAGGCTGACCATCATCAGTCCCGTGGTGAGCGATGCTGGCTACTACGAGTGTGAGGCCATTCTCCGCAGCAGCAGCGTGCCCTCAGTCAGTGCTGGAGCTCATCTGCACGTACTCGGTGAGACCCCTTCCTTTTTATACTTTTTTGCTCTTCAGTTAGGTAGAAACATTAAACCACCATTTACATATATTAATTCAAGTGCTTATTCTATCAGACACTACACTGCAAAAACTAGTTGATTTTTTTTTTTTTTTTTTTTTTTTTTTTTTTACATTTACCCCTGAGGATGAAACAACAAAACTTTCAGCACAAACATAAGGGAAATCTGTTCCAGATACACATCCAAATTAGCTTCAATGGGAAGGTGTCAGTGTCTTTGCTGCTGCCAAGTCAGAACAAACTGAACTTCCCTTTAGGGGCGGGACATTAGAAAATTCCACGTCACAATGATTGAAGCAAAAATAATAGCAATACACAATACTATCAGTATATTTTAAAAAAGAAAAAAAAAGAAAAAAAAACAAAGAAAAAAACAAACCTAACTTAAATAAAATCTTTTCAAAATTGGAAAAAATCTAAATATATATGGAAACATTAAGAAAACACTAAGAAATTGGAATAAAAACAAGAGAATGGCAATAAAACATACTGTAAACACTTTACCTAACAAAAATAAATGCAAAATAAATAAATAAGGTAATTATAAATTATGAGGAACCCCTACATAAAAAAGGATAAATTAAAAAGACAACACAAAACAACTGGATGAGTAAGTCTACTCTGTTCTATAAAGTCCAGCTTGTATTGTAGCGTGAACTATTCACTATTAACGAGCATTAATAATGGGAATTACATAAGATTATTCATATACACTTTACACGTTATGATGATTATGTGATTCATTGAACTTCACCACGATTAAATTATTGTGAGTGTTTTTATCTCGATTAATAATAAAAACAATAGCTATCCCATCCCTACTTTCCTTTTCCGAATGTTTTTTTTTTTTTTTGTGTGTGTGTGTGTGTGTGTGTGTGTGTGTGTGTGTGTGTGTGTGTTCGGATATTTGCAGCACCTGTCTCAGTGCTTTCACCTTTTGCATACTGTGTGTTTTAATTCTCGAATTTTCAAGCACATTTCCTTGATGTTTGTGTTTTCAATCTCGGCCATTTGTCCGTAAGGTTTAACGTGTTCTTATTTGACCTTTTTTATTATGCACAAGGTCAATCGAGACATAATGACTAGTCACAATGCATAATCGCTGTAGGTGCTCTGTAGCAACAAGACAGCCTAAATGAAAATGCACCATTTCTGCTTTAGATGAAGGACGTACAGCAGGCAAGTGTGTGGGAGTAAATGTAGCATTTATATTTACAAAAGAGCAAGTTTACACAAAAGAGTTGCTATGAAATTAATACAAATATTACTTATTGCATTATATGAAATTTGCAACGATATAACTGTTAAGTGGAAGGTGTTATTAAATCAAAAGGGAGAAGGCTTAAGAAACTATTAAATCTAACATTGCTTGAATTACTTTTATTCCATCACACTGAAACACTTTAATAGATTCAAGGCTGCGATTCAAAAGTACAAGTCTTGGTGAACTGTCCCTTGGTGTAGCGAACTGAACCTTTTCCCTTCACTTGAGTTTAAAGGTACATTAAAAGAACATTAAAGAATACCAGTTTTGTATTGAAGTGTCATTAAATACAAGCAAAAGGTGTCACTTAAGCACTTTGATGAGTTGTGGTGACAACAGCTGCAGGTTTTTGATTTTTCTTCTTTCATTCCTTCCTTTTCACTTTTCCTTTCAGAGCCTCCGCAGTTTATTAAGGAACCAGAGAAACACATCACAGCTGAGATGGAGAAGGTGGTGGACATTCCGTGTCAGGCACGAGGTGAGCAGTGACTGTTTGTGTGTGTGTATGTGCGTTTTTGTACAAGCGTATGAAAGGAGAGGTTTGTTTTTTGGCACAATAGCCTTATAATGAGGATATTTACGATCATATATGATGTTCTACAGCACTGTTATAAGAACCGGCGCAGTCCAGAGAGCTGGAATTCATTGCTGATGTCACTGTTAGCTAAATATGGCTAACAACAGAGGTGCATGTGCAGCTAATCTGTCAAGAAACACAATAAACGCTTGTTTTAAAAGAAGAGAAACTGTTTGGGGGTGTCCTCTCATGTGTGGACACTAAAACACAAAGTTAAACAACGGCTTATAACCAGGAAACGGCTCTTTCCGCTGCTTCAGGAAACAAACAAGCAGCCATTTTCAAGTTATAAGCTGTTGTTAAACTTTGTGTTTTAGAGTCAGAACATCAGCTGACATGACTCAACCTTTGGTGAGTTTCTATCTTCTAAAACAAGCATTTTTTTTTCTATTTTTCGACAGATTGGCTGAGTGTCCATGCACATCTGTTGTTTTCAGCCGTTTTCAACTAGTGTGACTCCAGCAATGAGCTCCAGCTGTCGTGACTGTACCGCTCATCATAATTATACTGTAGAACTTCATACGTGATCATAAATGTCTTTACTATAAGGCTTAACATGCAAAAAAAACAACTTGTCCTCCTAGTAAAAATGCCCTCAAATATTTGACACGATTTTAATAATTCAACAAATTTAGATCCATGTGATTTTATATGGAATAATGCAATGTATAGGGAACCTGACCTTCTGTCTGTAAACTCCGCCCTCATTCCGATTCTGCCTCTTCAGGAGTTCCCCAGCCAGACATTGTGTGGTACAAGGACGCTTTGCCCATTGACCCAGTGAAGACACCCAGGTACAGGGTGCTGGTGGGAGGCAGCCTGCAGGTCAACGGCCTCCTGCCCGATGACACCGGGATGTTCCAGTGCTTTGCCAGAAATTCAGCGGGAGAAGTTCAGACCAACACATACTTAGCTGTTACAAGTAAGTCACTTAGCTCTTCTCTAAATGATATGCAATAAATTCTGCAATCGAAGTAGCCAGGCTAGCGCCCACTGGTGGTCCGCTTAATTATCTTAAGCTACCACACAGTCAGGGAACTCTCAATAC
>JAQLOL010000014.1:4937941-4956690 GCA_029783665.1 Naso thynnoides
GAAGTTGAAAATATCCCGCCCACCACGATGCAAACGTTTCTCAATGGAGAGTGGCCAGACGCTTCTCACAAAGTGAATCGATGTAGAAGCGGACGGTTACAATCGGAGCAGAGTTTAGCTAAAATTTTGAAATGTTGTTGAAAATATTTTAAACAACCAAATTATTGGTTTGCTGATATTATTGGCCATTACTGGCCTATCACAGATATCAGTTTCAATGTATATGTTCTCCAATATGCGGGGATATTTCAACAGATTTTTAATGCTGGATAAATGCTTGAACTTGCGATTTAAAATGATGTAACCACATAGTTTGTCCAGCAGAGGGCGGAAGTGAAGTGTTTACACTTCAGTGCACTAAATGATATCCTGCCGCCATTGCGTATCTTTGGCACAGGTATTTGATACCACATTCACCCAAAAATATATGTATATAATATTGGACAAAATATTGCAAGTTTTATGCTCTCTGAGGGCTTGTGTGACATTTTTTTTTCGGGCAGAAAAATGCTGGTGTGCTCAGTAGTGCCGGAATGAGGTGCTTGTGGGCTGAGAGAAAAAAAAAACGCTGCTCCTGGGTCTTGTCTCTGTGACAACAATATCTTAACAATGGCCCCCCTATGATTCCCCTCAAACTTTGTATGGATGATGAGCTCAATAATTACAATAACCCCGCAATTGAAGCTCCAGCGATTAGACATGAAGCAAGGAGGATGCGGGTGCATGACACAATGCGCAGGAGACAAAAATATGGTGAATATCATCACCTTGTCCAGGATATCTGGCTTGTTATAAAAACATTGTTGTCATCACTGTCACAGCTTTTTATAGAATCATGCTTAATTACTTAAAATTAAATAACGTCTGCCTGCATTCTCAGTAATTATGAACCTTTTTTTTTTCTTTTTCAATCTCTATTTTTTTTTGGTAAACTGATAATTAGACTCACACTGTTTAAGTTTACTTTACCTCAGGAGCGATTCTCAGTGCAGTATGTGCAGCCTTACACAAATCACGTCAGTCACTATGAATGTGTAGATGTTTTTTTTTTTTTTTTGAACATGTGCCTCTGCTGAAATTAGACAGTCCCTGGTAATTTTTACTCCCACTGTGCATCTGTTTGGCAAGTTTCTGACATCTAATTTTCCTCACTCCGTCTCCGTTCCTGCTGCCTTCACTGCACGCTACATCACGTTATCAGAATTCATGATATTCTCTCTGGCTAACTCATCCGTTCCATCACTATCTCCCTCTCTGTCTGCCTTACATCGTCTCCTCCTCCTCCCTCTGCTCCTTGTAGATCTCAACTTATCATTTCCTTTTTCTCAACACATTTATGTCCTCACTCCTGCGTCTGTCTCACTCCCTCTGTCCCGAGATCAACACTGCTTCTATTACAAACTCCCTACTTCCTCCTTTTCTCTGGAGAGTCTTTCTGTTTTCTGCTGTCCTGTAAAAGCTGTGATTTATTGCATATCACAGATAGGAATCTTAGTTATCTACATATGCTTTCCCTCAGTCATTTCCTGTCTTACTTTTCCTACGCTTGCCCTATCTCTCTCTCTCTCTGTGCAAAAATAGACCGGCAGCAGACAGTTTTGGCACCAAGGTGAAAGCTGCGTCAATTCTTGGAGAATTAGTGAGACAAAGCATCGACTAAACACTAAGATGCAGCAGGCTGGCGCTTACAAAAAATACGTTTGAAGACGGGTTTTGGCACAGACATTCATTCTCTCACCTCTATAACCCTCTTACCTCCTCTCCTTTACTGTACTGAGCTCTCTCTTTATTCTGTGTCTGAGTGTGCGTGTATGTGTATGTCTCCCCTCAGGCATTGCCCCGAATATCACAGCCGGACCCTCCGACAGCACTGTGATCGACGGCATGTCAGTCATCCTGCACTGCGAGACCTCTGGAGCTCCAAGACCAGCGATCACCTGGCAGAAAGGTTTCTGCTATACACACACACACACACACACAGACACAAAGGCCTGCAGATTATGATGCCCGTTATCTGTTACACATGGGACCACAGTTTGCCATGGCTTAACAAATAAAGCCTGATTGGATTCCTTCACCAGGATTTACTCTGCGCTGTGCTTTTCATGTTTTCAATAGCAGATCAAGGAAAACACTGTCCTTGTTTTTTCCTTACAATCCCTTTCCTCTCTTATTCTGTCTTTGAGTGCCTTTCTTTTCCTTTCTGTCTGCTTTTTTTCTCTGTTTGTGGATCTCCTTTCTCATCTTTTTCCACATCTTCTGCCTCTTTGTGTACTAAGGTGAGCGTGTGTTGGCCAGCGGTTCAGTCCAGCTGCCCAGGTTCACCCTGCTAGAATCAGGCAGTCTGCTTATCTCCCCATCGCACATCTCAGATGCTGGGACCTACACGTGCATGGCGAGCAACTCTAGGGGCATCGATGAGGCGTCGGCTGATCTGGTGGTCTGGGGTGAGTGTGCAGATTTAGAAGTTTTAGGCCTTTCTCATCCTTTGAAAAACAAATGCGCCCGATGTTGTGTATCGTAAAGAGCCAAGCAATTCGTCACAGAGGTTTGGAAACGAGGCTGTGCCATAGAATAATAAAGCCGCACTCAGTTCCTTCAGATGCAAACGCACTCTTCTGTGCAAGTCTGATGTCATGGAGGTGTTTTCTGCAAGAAGCCATTAAGAAACAAAATACAAAACAGCAGCATGTCATTACAACTGAAATGAGTTTCTGAAATTTGTCTGTAATGTTTTTTTGCCTTGTGTTTTTGCCACATCTCTGCTGTTACTCCTCGGCTGCCTCACGCTCTCTCTGTCTTCTTTTTTGTGTCCACAGCTCGCACCCGGATTACCACCCCCCCACAGGACCAGAGTGTCATCAAAGGAACTAAAGCTATTATGACCTGTGGAGTCACACACGACCCCAGTGTCACCGTTAGGTAAAGATACATTCACAGATGTTTTTGTGTTTATTCATCTAGCACTATGCTTGAACAGATGTCATTAAGTGCTTTACAAAGGCAATAATTTATGAACACAATAAAAGCTTAAAAACAGACAAAGGGATGTCTGCTGCTTTTATAGGATAAAGTGGAATTATCCCTTATTTTTTTTTCATTGTAAACAAATGAAAAGACAAAAACCAACAATCTGTCTGAACGGCTCAGGAGTTTATAAGCCTAAACCAGCAGTTGTGTTTTTATTTTTAGAAAGTGTTACTCAAGCAAGTGCAATTCGTGCATTTGTTAGGGACTATTTTCAGCTGTGTATTAATACACAACTGAATTGACTCGCCTCCCTACTGTGTCTCATTGATGTGTTTTGGGGACAACAATGCAGCTCTGCAGCGCGGAGGAATAAGCTATCTCAGGCTCTGGCTACACAGACATTACCTTTATTACCTTTATTATCTATTGTTGTGTTTGATCTTTTCATTGAATAATTTAGCAAAAAGAAAAATATGGAACATTGCTGTTTCCTTTAAAGGTGTCAGTAGTGTCCGTAGATCAAAAAAGAATGGGTTTCATAGTTGAGGGGGTTTACGGTTTGTAAACTTCAGTATCTTTGGTGAGGGTAGGAATTGCAAGGTTACTCGTGATATGATACAAAACGATACCAAACAACACGATGCGATACGATACAATACGATACCATAAAACATGATATGATACAATACATTACGACGTAACAAATGGCATGATACGTTAATATACGGTATGTGGCCCAAGGTAATGATAATATCATGATACAGCGATTCTGCATTAATTGATGTATTGCAGAACAATCATATAATGATACATCACAACATCACTCCAACTGAAGATTACAATATGCCCCTAAAAAGGTAAAGTGTAGGATTTACATCTTTGTTTACTGCAATTTGGTGTCAATTTCATAGAATTTGACAGAACTGGATTGGACTATTAACAAGTTTGCAACTATAAAACAACAATACAAACAAATTAGGGGAAAATACACATTATAAAGGCACATATGAAAATAAATACTTTTTACTTAAACAAGGCAGTTCTTGCATATCGCACTTTTTTATCGTTTTGTTGTTGTTGTTGTTTTAGTGGACGTTAACTGTAAATGAGTAATTTATTTGCTGGCGACATTAGCTGGAGTGCTGTTAGCAGCTAACTTTATGCTAACGTCTTTGCTCGGCGCTAGCAAAAAACCACCACCACAAGTTGAAATTATAAAACAGACCATGGCTATTTAGCCACCCTACAATTATAATTTAGTTTTAAAATATAAAACGTGATTTTAGATCATCAAAGTCCGATCGTGACATGAAACTCAGATCGTGACGTGGCTTGTACAAGTGGTGTAGCCGTAGCAAGCTGTCCGAGATGACGGACATTCTCGCACATGCACATCTCACATCGCATAGGGACTCACCTCGTATGCTGACAGATGTTTTGCTATATTCATATTTTATTCCACCCCTGATCTTTGGGTTTGGGTCTTGGAAGCAAGTTTCAACCAACAATACACTGATCTGAGGATCTTTACGAATATAAGTGGGTGGCTGACCAAGCACAAAAAATATTAAATTGGATTTTGATGGTAAATTTCATCCCTTGATGAAGATGCTTCATCATCGGGTATTACTTGTTTACTTGCTTTCTTTCCCTTTTCTTGTTAAGTAATTCTCAATTACCTCTCTTTATTTTACTCTGTGCTGCTGCTATGCTCCAGTTCCCCGGCAGGAACGTCAAGGGCCCCACTAAATGCAGGCAAACACATAAAGACATTCACTGAAATATAAACAGCAGCCAAGCACAGAGAGCTGTGTACCTGTCTGACATGCAGTTTGCACAAAAGCAAATACATGAGCAGGTTTTTTAACCGCAGATCTGCATGTATGTCATAACAAGAAAGACTCTAACACACCTCGAGTATACAACAGAATCCAAACCAGTGGAATACACAACCCTTACAACAGACATTTTACTGAACTCCAGGCTTGTACCCGACATCACTAGCGATCAATAGACCATTCTGTCCCTTTCTAGTCAGAAAAGAAGGCTACATCTGAAGCCACGTTTGTGGTGTTCAGTTTTGATGAGCGTTTGATATGCCGCCGTCAGCCGCTATGATATGCATGTGGGGCAGCTGTGATGCCGAGTTTGAAGAGACAGGAGGGAGAAAGATGAAATATCTCGCTAATAACATATTCTTCTCGGATTGTGCTGGAATAAAAGACATCCGAGTCCTCAGTTTACTAATTTCTTTACTGTCAAAAAGAGTTAACCCACCATCTGAAGCTGTGGTTCAGTTTGTAGCAGGTGGTGAAAAGATGTCAGCCAGGTTCTGGAAAACTTGATTGACATGTTAATTAACTTAATTGGGCACCAGAGAAATGTTAATTTAACTCATTTGTTTTTTTGTATTTTTCTGCATTAGTCGTGATAACATGTCACATTTGGGAAGTGCAAATGCTGCTCAAAACAGTTTAGACTACTTTCTGTGATTCTGTTTGGTTTTCAGAGACAGGATCACTATTTATTCAGCTTTTTTTGAAAAACGGTTAGAGGCTTGCATTTATTCGCCTTTCCTTTGTTGTGTACATTTAATAAATCTATTAAAAAGTAACTAAACCCCTAAACCACGTTTTTTCAGCTGAAAACTGACGCTAATATTTATTTAGTTGTGTTTATGATTGATTCAGGTCTAAATCTTGACAGTTTAGTGCAAGTTAATTTGATTTTTACAGATTCTGTTATAAATGTGTGTAGCGACTGCCCTATACTGTTTGAAACCCAGCTATTGCAAGCCAATTTTCCTGTTGGCTGAGCAGGAGATGTATGACGTGTCTGGTAGTCCCTTTTGTCACCAACCAAGCCCTGTGCTCCGCCCCCTTTAGAAACACCAGCGGCTCACAGTTTGCATGACTGTGGCAAGAGGAGACATGCCCAGTCACTCTCCCACACATAGCACACACATCGGCGCAACCTCAACAAACACGCACACACACCCGTAGATCAGTGAGACAAAAGCTAAATCCATGCTCCATCTGACTTTCCGAAACTTAAACCACGTTGCAGCACAAGTATGTGCTGTGCTGCTCACAGTGAGGACAACTGCCAGCAGATGTCATCAATGCCACAAAGGCAACCCAACAAGGATATTAATGATCGACAGATTTTTGAAGAAGACAGAGGCAGACTCAGTGAAGGAGATCGCACGTACGAACTGTTCTCCTCACCTAAGTGTCGAGTGAAACTCAGATTTGTTGAAGAAATTACATAATAACTGAAGGAATAAAGGAATAATCTTCAGTAATAGCGCGTCCCTGTTGAGAGGAGAGGGGAGGGAGACCGGAGGCGAGAAGCTGGCTGCTTATTAAATGAACTGTGGACATGTGTAAAAACACTAGCATATGCTAACAGCTAAATCCAAGTACAATCACTATATTCAAACTATACAACTCTTCTGGTCTACTCTCAGTAAAGCCCCGCCTCCTAGTGCTGTCCGAATTGATACCCTTTTTTATGTCCTCGAGCTCGTTTAGCTGTATTGTGACAAATAATCACAATGGACAAACATATGAAAACCACCCAGCTTGACAAAACATAATTTCCTTTAAAGAATGGGCAATTTATTGCAAAAAAAAAGCTTTCGTAGCGTGTTTAAACTGTTGAAGTAAGCTTCAGTGACTGATGGTGATGATGATGATGATGATGATGATGATGATGATGATGATGATGATAAAGTTACTGACAACACCGACGACAAGCAGACTGACTGATGACTTTGTGTTTCAGACATGTCTGGGAAAAAGAGGGCTCGGTGATCAACGTCCAGTCCATCCCTCGCATGCGACTGGAAGCAGACGGCACCCTCCACATCTCCCAAACCTGGTCAGGTGACATCGGCACGTACACATGCAGAGTCACCTCCGTCGGTGGCAACGACTCCCGCAGCGCACATCTCCGTGTCAGGTAACCATCCTTCACCTTCATGACCCGCCTGACCTTTTGTTACCTTCTTTCACTTTTTCTCTCACATTCTTGCTCCTCCAATATTCTGCAAAAGCAAAGAACATGGTCTCTGAGAGAAGACAACATGTACACAGACACACCGACTCCACGCGGGAGCCAGACACACGTGCTCTTTCAACACCAACCTCTTCTTATCGACACCGCTGACTCATTTCCACTTAAATGAAACCTGCTCTTCCTCACCTCCCCTGTCCTCATTTTCACCTGACACACTTCCAGCCCCGAGGGACCCCCACTCCCCATCTGTGAGACTGCACACACTGATACACACGTGTTTGTCTTCTGTATTGTTTTTGTTAGGATTTGTTCCTGATGGCTGATTGGAAGTTTAAACTTAGACTTGTTGACTCGTCTAAAAGTGAAAAAAAAAATACAAAATCTCAGAAAACAGTCAGAATTGATGGCAGATGGTCTCTTTTTTTCCACAAAAATTGCACTATGCAGTCAACATTCACTTCATGATTTAAAGTTAAAGTCCATCTGAACTGAAAAATGTTCTTATAATCCTTTTAGATCATGTCCTTAGGTATATTGTTTACTTCTCTAACTATATGAGCCAAAAAAAACCTTTTTTTTTTTTTTGTATTTTTATTTCAAAACGAAATCACATCATGTCCCTGTTAAAAAATGTCCTTTGGCTTCCATCATCTTGTTTAGAAAAATTTGGACCAATAATATTACTTCACTTACCACCTAGCCAAAATTGGTTGTGGAATTCAAGTTCAAGTCCTCCGACGTGCTTCGCAGCTCAGCGATTTACTTTGAAAGTAAAAGCCGTGTCAGGCAGAGCTGACTTCAGAGCTTTTATTTGAAAAAATTCAACACACAGCCCTCTCCTGTTGTTCGTGAGCCCCTAATTTATTTATTTTTTCATGTTTTGGATTTGGCAGCGTGCAAATGGAAGGTGTGGTGTGAGAGCGTGAAAGTTTACACCTTTGTAATTTGCAGGCTAAAGTTGGGATTATGTTAGCCTTTAACACAGTGATCCACCATGCCTGTTCTGATACATCTCATTTTGCAGTGGACCAGTCAAATTCCTTCAAACATTATCCTGCCTGTATATCCCACTTATGATCAGTATGGTTGTTATTCACATATAAGCTTTACCGCAGGTGTTGCCGCTCTATATTTCATCTCTCTTATCCCTGAAGTCACATGACATGGGTATTCACTCTCAGATGGGGTTATTGCTTCACACTCCATTAATCACAACTGAAATAGGTAACATGCTGTTGTTGAGCAGTGCACCGCATACATGGAACAACCTGCGAAAGGCCTTAAATTATGTTTATTAACCACCACTTAAGCAGTTCAAATGCCTTATATCTGACCTTGTTTCATTTTACTGCAAATGTTTTCATTCATTAAAATTTTATTGATTTTCTGCATTCTTTAGTTGACCAACCTGTTATTATCTTGCATTGTTGTGGCTGTAACGTAATTGCTAATTTTATTATCTGTTTTCTTGTATTTATTCCTAAACTTCTCTTGTAACAACCTGATACTGTTTTGCATCGTTGTGTTGTTGTTGTTTCTCGATACCATTGTCAATGAGGATTCCTCCTCAATGGTCTTTCAAGGTAAAATAAATGTTAATAATAATAAATAATAATAATTTATACCAGAAAGACATCAAGATACGGAGGTCAGACACTCTCGAAATGCCGTTTCAGGTGGACTTTAAAGTAAATCAGTCGTCTTTAGATACTTTAGGAGCAATTTGAAACCATTAATCACTTTCTTCAAGATCCAAATCGTGTTTTAACTACTGCTGAGATATAAACTACCATCCAATCGCACACATCTCCAGTTTTTTTCCTCTGAAATTTATCTTTTTCTCCCAAACTTTTTTTATACTTCAGCACACAGTGTTTCACTGCTGCAAGGCTAAACTTAATCTGAATGAGACATCAAACTCTCTGTTTGCCAAAGTGATGGACTGACTGGCTGATTGTTTGTGTCTTTCTTTGTCCCCCCGTCAGCTGTCTCGTTTGACTGAGTTACTGTCTGTATCCTTTCATTGCAATAAGCTTTATCTGCCAATCTGTCTGTGCTTATCCGAATTTATGACTGAATGAATTAATGATCCGCAGCTTTGGCCTCATCTATTCATGTCTTTGTGCATTTTCTCCCTATCTGTTTTCGTATGCCTTTCAATCTATTTTCCCCCTCGGGTGATATCTATCTCGTTCTGTTTGCCTGGGTGTCCATCCTGACAAGCAAGCCTCTTTGCTGTCTTGTTCTGCCACGTTTCATCACCTGTCTAACTGATCTCTCTGTTATAAAACATTCAGGTTTGCTTCAGGTTTGTACAAGAGACGTTCAGAGGAGACTGAAATGCTCTGCAGCTCTCCGTCCCTGCGGAGGATTTGCTGTGATCGGAGAGATTCTTTTTATTTATCGAAGTTGTCCTGTTGTTCCCCGCAGGCAGCTGCCCCACGCCCCAGAGAACCCAACAGCCATGCTGAGCACATCTGAGAAAAGAGCCATCGACCTGGCCTGGGCCAAGCCTTTTGATGGCAACAGTCCCCTCATACGCTACATCCTGGAGGTTTCTGAGAACAGTAAGTCACATCTCACAAGTATTTTTTTTTTCCAGTCTTGCATCCACCTTTTGTGCTTTGTACCCTTTGCGTCACTCCCTACAACTTTAACATTTATAAAGTATTTATAACAAGTTGAGTTGGGCTGAGAGGGAACTCGGCTCTTGGGATCAACATTGCAGCAACAAGTGAAGGAGACATAAGTTGAGTTGCTTGTTTCGATTTTTATATTTCCATGCAGCGAAGCATCTTTGCGGTCAATGTTTTTATCCCAAAGCGCAAAGCAAAGATAGCAAAGAACTCGATAAAGAATTTAAAAGCATGATCAATAAGACTAATTAGGAACGTCAGTCATCGCTTTTAATCTGATGTTGGATTTGCAAGATACGTTGCAGTCTATCTCTTTAATACTCAGCGCGTAACATCAGTGTATCAACTTGAGCTGTTACACTGTAGAACTGTGTTTGGCTTGTAAGCTGCTAAATGTCATGCTCCGGCCTTTCTGTTTCTTTGGCCTCTCTTTCCTCGGGAGATCTTTTTATTATTGAATAAACTCAAATTTCAGACTGTGACCCAGAGGTTGCGCTAGATTCTAATTGTCCCTCATTTTGACAGACAGGGCCAAATCACCAATTATAGTCATGATCAATTACTATCCATTATTGTAATTTTATTTTATAAAGTAAGACGCAATAGTTTTCATTCCTTAATTTTCCGTTTAATTAAATAAACGTAACCGACCTATTGACTTGGCATTTAAGCCATAGCATGAAGATACAGGTTGTATGCACGCCGTATGCATGTTAAAGTGAAAAATCTATTCTGTGTGTTAGTGAAATAGCTAGGAAATGATAGATATGTTGGAATTCATTTTCACACAACTGTTTAATTTGAGGGAACGTTGAGGTGAATGAAATGAAAAGCAACCATAAAGATGCATGTATGTGTGGGAAAAGGTGTAAAACTTGTGTTTCCTTTGTTCTAGATGCTCCCTGGGCCATCCTTCTGGCCAATATTGAGCCAGAGTCCACAGCAGTGACGGTCAATGGCTTGATCCCGGCGCGCTCCTATCAGTTCCGCCTCTGTGCTGTTAATGATGTGGGGAAGGGGCAATTCAGCAAGGAGACAGACCGGTGAGCTAACGCCAGATGCTTTATCTCTTCCTATCACTCTGCTGCAATAGCATAACAGTTTTTTGTCACTTTCGTCTGTGGTACACAAAATGTCAGTATGCATTTTCCACCAAACACGTCTTTGATTTTATTTTAGCTCACCATTTAATTTGACGTATTGATGAGAAATCTTTGAAATGTCAGTAAGCAGAACCACCTGCAGAACTTTGTGGTCCTCAGTAAATAGCACATTGTGTTCTTGGAATACGTTTCCTAGACAACTGGTTTGACTGATCCCTTTAGTCAATAGTCAGCAAAGGGAGATATATACGTGTAAGCCTAGCAAGGCACATACATACACACAAATATGCATGACCACATGGAAACACACGTTCACACACACAAACACCCACACGCTCAGACACCCTGAGAGCCGCGGGAGGGATTTAGGTTCGAGGCGACATGAGGTTTGGCCTCTCCGCGGCCTCACAAACACTCATTTCCCCTCATCCCTCAGCCGCCTCTTTCACCTCCGTCCCTCACTCTCTCACTCCTTCACTCTATCAGTCTGTCGCACTGCCAGCTCCCTAGCCAGAGGACAGCCACGGGGGGCTCCGTCTGTGTGACGCAGGGGGGCTGGCACTGAACGCTCTGTGACGCCATTTGGTACTGAGTCGCCACCACTGATCTCACTTTCATCTCTCATATGCATCAACCCCAGAGAGACTCATGGTGTTTTGTTGGAGTAAATACACAGTGTTTAGGTGGCTGAACAGCACAGGAATGTGGTATTAAAGGAGGACACTGTGCATTTTTTATGGAAAGAGAAGCACACAGGAAATGGTCAGGGGATTTAAAAGGTTTTTTTCGTTGGTTATATTGTCACAAAGCTTTCTGTTTTTACCTCGAAATAAATTATATCTGTGTTCCTTAGGATTCACAAGCAGAAACTGTTCTTTTATTTCTGTTTTCACTCATTGGTTGTGTCCCTCAGTGTCTCACTCCCAGAGGAGCCCCCCAGCGCTCCTCCTCAGAATGTCATTGCTAGCGGCCGGACCAACCAGTCCATCATGATCCAGTGGCAGCCTCCGCCCGAAAGCCACCAGAACGGTATCCTCAGGGGCTACACCATCCGGTAAGATCCCCGTTCATCCACTGATGCCTTTTCTTTTCTTATTTATACATTTATTCATTTATTTTTAAGTGTGGGAATAACAAGCATGCATGTCCTGTTAGTCTCAAAATGTTTGCAATACAAGATTGTAAGTAAATTCAGTTTTTGGAAGGGAGAAAAATCAGTGCCCTTCTGCTTATCATGGTCGTGTTACTTTAAGTTGATTGAATTAATTTCAATTTGTGACTTTGCTAACTTACTGTGTGAAAAAGGACACTCTGAAATGAAGTCCTGTCTTTTTTTTTGCACACATCAAATACTAAAAATCCCACCAAAACGCTCTTGATCCGTTTAAACCTATTTTTATCTACACTCACAGTCCGTTATCTTTCTATTAAGCTGCTGGGATTTATTTACACACAGTGTGATTCACTTATGAGCTCCAGCAGTGTCAGTTAACACCATCACATTAAAAAAATAATTGAGTCTGAGAGAAAACTACAGTTTAATGACTGGTTTGACTTCAACAAACTTTTGTGACTCTAATAGGCAGAGTCAGCAATATGCCAAACTGACTGTAAATCCTGTAAATATGTAATTAACGTTTTTTTCTGTCAGACTTTTTATTCATTACATCCAAATGAAACAGCAGGTGTTCTCCAAACAACAGTCAGTGCTGTCAGTGGGTTTAATTGCTTATTTGCTGGGGCTTTGTCTCCCCCTTGCAGGGAGTCTAGTGTACTGCACTTTTGGCTCAAGCTACAAAGCACTGTGAAGTCTTCTCTTCGCCAGTGAGCATTTCTAATATACCAAATTCAGGGTGCAAACAAAGGTTGCGCATGGTTTCCTAATGGTACAACTTTAAAAGCCAATTTATGTGTTTCTCAGGTACCGTCTGACTGGGCTGCCTGTGGACTACCAGATCAAGAATATCTCTAGTCCAGATGTGACCAACCTGCTGCTAGAGGACCTCATTATCTGGACTAACTATGAGATTGAAGTGGCTGCTTACAATGGGGCGGGTTTGGGCACCTTCAGCCATAAAGTCACCGAATGGATTCTGCAGGGAGGTGAGCAAGAGTATCGTCAATATTATTGATTCAAGAGCAAAGCTGATATGCTGACTGTCTTCTTTTATAATTATTGCATGTGTCACTTTTAGTGAGTCAGCATTTGTTTGTGTTGATTTTAAGCAAGCGTCTGATGAAGATTAATAGGGCTTAGATATAACGTCCTGCAAGTGCAGAGTTGTTATCATACACCAACAACAACAACAACAAAAAATCTTCTACTTGGCATAGAGTTTATTTTTATCTCTGAGTGAACTCATCTACTAAAAGCCGGTGCTGACTGATGTTGAACCGCATTAGCATTAAAACTTCTTTGTATGGACCACACAAAGGCATGACATAGTCCTGAAATCCATAAGCAGCTCACACAGTCACAAACAAACCCACAGAGAGCGCTGGTATTAGCTGTAAGTGTCATCGGAAAGAGAGCGATGGCAGTATCTGCCATGACCTGTGCGGCAGCGATCAATACTGACATCAAAATAGATGCAGGCCGACTTGAAGCATTCAGCTGACCGATGCTCTCACACCTTTTTTTTTTGTTTTGTCTTTCCACTTCTCCTTTTTGTTCTCCCTCTGTTGCCCTTTTTTCTTCCTCTCCTTCTCCATCCTAGTTCCCACTATCGCCCCCGGTAACGTGCAGGCAGAGGCAGTCAACTCGACGACTATCCGTTTCACGTGGACAGCCCCAAACCCTCAGTTCATCAACGGCATCAACCAGGGCTACAAGGTCAGTCGCTGCCACAGTGCCGTCACATCCATTGACTGAAATGTCAGGGCTGAACTTGTAGTATCACATTTCCTGTGTACGGAAAGGCGGAGAAGCCAAGAGGCAAAATGTATTTGGTCCCAGCTTGAAAGATGAACCTTGTTCACCCATTTGTCAGGTGGAGGTCATTCTCTTTATCTCGCACCCATTTTTCATATGTTTTATTGTGAAGCTGTGCGCACGTGATGATGAATGTCTTCATTATTTTGTCATGGGTTCTTGAATATAGTCCATCTCTTCGTCTCTTGTGCATACTTCACTGAAACAAATGTACCCCAGTGTGCCATAAAGCCACATCCATGGGGTCCATTTTCCCGTTGACTCTGCTGAGACTTCATTGCGTCATTAGTGATATTTTTCCTGCCTTTTTGTCCGTCTGTGCAATAGCGCTCCGCAGGCCTTACTCAGCTGGGTGGAGGGGTCACTGTACGAACCCAGTCTGAATTTTAAACACTGGATTCTTCTCGAGGGAGACGCTTAAGTAGCAATGAGAAAAAGGGAGTTAGAGAGTGCGGGAGGTGAATTTCAGGAAGCACGAGGAAGAGATGGAGAGAAAAAAGGGAAAGAGTGGCTGACAGTCCAGCATCTATCCTTCTGATATCCTTATGCCAACTCTGGAAGCTCGCTCACGTGGGGAACATGAAACGAACCCAATGGACCTGCCATTGGGACTCATTACCTGAGTGCCTAATTGGTCGATCCAGCTCTCATTTGTAAATGCTATGTGGTCCCCGATCATCAACATGCATGATGGGATGCTATCATGCCTCCCTTGAGCCCTTGCTTCCTCTTTATCTCCCAGTCTTAATGGAGCTATTCAGCCATTCCCTTCAAGTCAAAACCTCTTCAGAGCATCTTTCTAAATATATTTGGCAGAGTTGCGATGCCAAACAACTCCTCCGTGTGACTCAGGACTACCGGAGAGAGACGCTACTGTTAGTTTTGGGAGAACAAATGTGTGAGAGTGAATGCAAAAAAAAGTGGTTAGCTGCTTTGTATTCGCCTTTCTGGTTAATTTTCCTCACAATCACTTTATTCTCTGTTGTTTGTCTGTCTTAGTTGCTCGCCTGGGAGCCTGGCAAAGATGAGGAAGTTTCTATGGTAACAGTGCGACCAAACTTCCAGGACAGCGTCCATGTGGGATACGTGATGGGGCTGAAGAAGTTCACAGAGTATTTCACCTCTGTGTTGTGTTTCACCACACCCGGCGACGGCCCCCGCAGCACCCCTAGAGCGTTAAGGACACATGAGGACAGTGAGTGACTTTTCCTCCTCAGGTTTTCTCTCCTGTGGTGGCGAGGGGACACAAGCATCTCGCAGTAAAACATCCTCCGGGCAAGATCTATTATTCATGCAAGACGAAGTTGTAGAGAAGCACTAATGACTGAGTATATTCAGCATCCAGCCAGGATCATCATAATTGGGACTTAGTTCCCTTAGAGATTAGTGGTTAAGCTGTAAAAACTCTCAATTTTCCTCAACTTGTCATCAGACAGTTTTGCCAGCAATGACCTTATTTTTGCTCGTTTTACTGTAAACACATTTAAAATGCAAATGCTGTTGCTAGTTAGTGGATACGTCTATGCCATTGCCAGCTGATCAGCAATGAATGTTTGCCGTGTATAGAGTCTCCTTTGCCTGTTGGCCCTGCTCATTATCTCTATTCGACTCTGTCCAGCCCCGGGCGCTGTGGGTCACCTGAGTTTCACAGAGATCCTGGACACCTCGCTCAAAGTGAGCTGGAGCGAACCCAGCGAGAAGAATGGAGTCCTCACAGGTACATTCACTTCCCTCCCAAATTATACTTGTAGCAAGTCAAGAAAGGCAGGAACGGCAGTTTGTCCAAGGTGGTATTTGTCAGAGCTCTGCTGCTGAAAGAGACCATTCAAACGAGGCAGCGCTCAGCCGGAGCAGAGGCTGAGGATTTTTTCGTGAATTGCTTTTTAACAGCGTCATTTAGTGAGTCCAGTACATGCGGCTCTTAAGGTGGGTACACTGAGGACATCTATATTGTTTGTTGTTTATTTTATTTACGTTACCGACATTCTACCGCCCAGGCCAAATGAGCTTATTAGAGACAACACTAACATCTGACATAAGACATTTCTTTGGAAACAAAAACATCTCCGCTCCCAAACTCTGCAAATAAAAAATTCTCCCTCCCTGAAACAGAACTGTCTTGGAAAATAAAGGAGAAAAGATGAAGTGCATTTTTACTAAACAAAGTCTAGCTTTGAATCATCAGATTGTATGAAGAGCACTAAAAAAACAAATAGACTGTTTTCAGTTTCATCCAAAATGCATAACAAAGAAAGCTGTTTCTCCTCAGGGAGACCATTAAACTTAGCTGTTTCACAGTGTATCTGAATGTTACTGTGCTTGAAAGAGATCTTTGGATTTTGGTTAAATCTTTGCTTCATGCAAGTCTCTTTTCTCATTGTTTTTTATGAGACTGTATGTTTGCACTTTGAGTTTGAACATTACAGTAAATCAACACAGTGTCTTTATGTATGGGGAGAGTTTGTGCTTAGACTCACATATGAAGATATCATGCTGATATTACACACACATTCGATGAACTTGTGTAAATAGCACAACACACCTTAAAATCATTTTCTGTCTTTTCACACCCACTTTTTCACAGTAAGTGACGGTAAAGCATCTGAACACTGGTTGCTACCTGCCATACAATGGAAAAACTGACGAAGTGTAATTGTTCCTATTTGTAGACTTTGTAAATTTATGGTGACAAATTCTCTCTCCATCTTCCAACACTTGTATTTTAAATGTTTGAGATAAATTTGACAGAAAGCATTTTTTTTTAGAGTCCACCAAAAATGAAAAATGGCTTTTTAATCATTTTCGATCACATTCCTGATCACATTGTTCACATATTTAACTACATTAGCACCTACAACCCCCCAAAAATATGCACACACACAAACTCTCATACACACTTTTTTTTGTATGTTTGTTTGTATGAAACTGCAATCACATTTTTCTTTGTGTGTGTGTGTGTGTGTGTGTGTTAAAAAAAAAGTCACATGACTTTCACTGTCTTGCTCAGAGCAGTTTCATCCAGTAGTATCATCGGTTATCGGCAGGAGCCAAAGGCTCGAACATATACCGTCTTAGGCCGACATTTTCTTCCTCTCCCTTGTTCTTCTTCACCACCTCCTGCCGCTCCTAATCCGATAAGATAAAGGAGGCAATTGGTGCTCCATGATAAAAAGAAGGTTAAAGTTAGCCATTACCTCTGTATTACTCATTTTATCACCATAATCCTCCACGTTTGTTATGATCCCACTTTTCAGCGGCCCAGTGGAATTCCTCCCAACGTTTTGTCCCACCTATGTATCCTGTTTATACCAGAAAGATGTCGTTTCTGGTCAACTTCTCTCACTTTCTTCTATATATATTGTGATAATGTCATCATGAATTCTTCAGGCCATGACATCTTGTAGTGAAAATCTGGTATCATAACAGCTCTCGCACAATACTTTAGCCTGTTTTGAAAAATGAAGAGGATTTATCTTTGAAGTAAAGATTTTGTCTCACTTGTTCAGGGATTTACATGCAAAATGTCTTTCAAGTGAGCCGCTGATGCATCTGCACCAGTTTATTTATTTTACTCTGCACAAACTTTGAGTACAAATGCCCACCAGTGACAATATCGATATTTAAATGTCCACAAAGGTTGCGATTTCGCAGCGTATTGTAAAGTGCTTTTCCAAACCATTTTAAATGTGCTGCACTCCCAGGAGACAAACACTGGCATGCCATGTGAAATTATTGATTCGGCAAGAAATGCTGCCTAATGCCTTATGCAATCACATGAAAAGAGCTGCTGGCCAAGGAGCAAATTGCATTAACTTTGAGAGGGTAAGCAAGCGTGCGTGTGTGTGTGGATGTGTGGATGTGTGTGCGGTGATGTATAATCACAGGCTGATTGAATTTGCTATATTCAATTTTTGATGAAGTTAAATTCAATATTTCTGTTAGCTTGGCCCGTAGCATGCGAGCTAAGAGTCTCTGTTGTATTCAGACTGCTGTTGAATTTTCCCCTCAGAGGATTCTCAGTCCCATGCTGTCAACCCGTCTCTGCTGCTTGGCAGGTTACCGCATTTCATGGGAGGAGTACAACAGAACGAACACCAGAGTTACCCACTACCTGCCAAATGTCACCTTAGAGTACAGAGTCACTGGACTCACGGCTCTCACCACCTACACCATTGAAGTGGCGGGAATGACCTCCAAAGGTCAGGGCCAACTGTCCTCCTCCACCATCTCCTCTGGCGTCCCACCAGGTCAGTGACCAGACAATCAGTACAGATATTTCAGAGTGAGTACAACCACATTACAAAGAATTCTTATTTTTCTTGATTAACCTAATGGATATCAAGGCACAAAGCTTTTGTCCATGTAATCAGATAACCAGCTCTGCAAAAAAAACAAAAAAAAACACCTCAACCTCGGTATATCACGAGTTGATGATGTTTCATCTGTGGTGTTTAAAGCACTGAAAACATCTGCCTTAAAAACAATTATCTCAACATCTGTTTCCATACATAATGACCCAGTTACTCAGAATAATCCAAACACCTCACTGTCAGCAGTTTTCATTACTTATCCATAAAATGGGGGGAGGCTTTAAAGAGTATTGCACCTCTATGAAATTGGATGACTAAGTTTTTTAAATTAAAAATCTTAGTATTAATCAAGATCCAAGAACACAGAATCATATTTGCCATAACTGAAGATGTTCCAGTAACATTTTTTCCTACTGGTTACCTTAATGTATCAGCTGATATTGAGCACTGATCTGAGAACCATGATTATTACTGAACAGCTCTGTACTAGGCTGGACTGATATAGCAGTTTGCAGTAGTATAATGTTTGGCCATCACAGATTACATCAATATCAGCATTTATGTTGTCTGATATGCACTGGTATTAAAATGTTTTTTTAAGGCTGGTAGAAATGCTCAGACTCTTGATTTAAAGTTACAGTAGATAACTTCTGCAGATGAGCTAGCAAGCTAACGTTAGCTGTAGCATGAGACTCGTCGGGAAGTAAATCTGCTGCAGCAGCTTGTGCTGGCTTGTGCTTTTTTTTTTTTTTTTTTTTTTTTTTTTTTTTTTTTTTTT
>JAQLOL010000014.1:4960238-4996301 GCA_029783665.1 Naso thynnoides
CCGAATCCTTCTTCTTATTCTTCTTCTTCTTTTTTTTTTTTTTTGCATATGCTGGCTAAAACACAAATAGGCCCTCCACTCATGTTCTTACTCTTCATGTTCGATGCTCTGATCTCAGATCAAGTGCAATAAGCCTCACATAAGAGGATACAAATGCCGCAGTAATACTGGGAATTCGTTTGCACTTGGCAGATCTGAACGCAACTTCTGTTCCAATGAAACCATTCTCTCGTGAAAGTTACATTATGATGTTTAACTCCAAACGTCAGGTTCCGTATGCGCCAAGTGAACATCGTGGGCACCAGTCCTCCGAGCCAGCCCTCCAGGAAGATCCAGACCCTGCCGGCTACTCCTGACGTGGCCCCCGCCAACATCACTCTGCGCACCGCAAGCGAGACCAGCCTCTGGTTACGATGGATGGTAAGTGAGAAACCAGCTTTCCTAAATTAACCGTTTCCTACTTAATCTAAGGAATCTGGCTTGTTTTGACTCACTCATTCTCTCTTATGTACAGCCTTTGCCTGAATGGGAATACAACGGGAATGCAGAGCAGGTGGGCTACAGGGTCCAGTACTCTCGTGTGGGCTCACAGGGTCGGGCACTGATCCATGTCGTCACTGACCGTCTGGAACGAGAGTTTACTATTGAGGACCTGGAAGAGTGGACAGAGTATGAGGTCAGCGTCCAGGCTGTCAACGGCATCGGGGCGGGACCCTGGAGTCAGCCGGTCAGAGGCAGGACGAGAGAGTCCGGTGAGTCTGTAACTTCTCTGTCATTTTCAGACAACATTTACAGGGGAGCAGCCCTACTCAAAACAGAAAGGTCTTTCCTTTAAGTCTTTAAAATATGTCTGTGTTTACACCAACAGATAGCTCTGTAGTGTACACACCAGACCAGTAGTTGGCAGTATAAATTTGTATGATGACATGCAGTCAGAGCTGCCAAAGTTGTTAACTTCCTGTTGCTGCCTCGCCCTTAGCAATCATAAATTAAAGATATTCAGCCGTAGATTGGCTTCTAAAATTATGCTACCAGCACTTAAAATCACCTCAGTAGACTGCTGTCATATTCGCCTTACTTTCCATACACTGTGGACTGTTTGATCAGAGTTTGGTAGTGGCTAGAGCAGAGTGCGTTCACTTGTGCTAGCATTAGCATTAGCATTGTCACCGCGTTCACAGAATAGAATAGAGTAGAATTGAAACTTTATTGTCTGTTCTTCAGTAAAAAACAGAACTTTGTCTTTGACACGGAGATTAAAAACACACAAACAAACACATTCACACACAACAACAAACAGTGCAACCTAGGCACTCTGCTTGCCAGTTTACACAGCTAGAAAGAAGGTTTCAAGAGATTCCACTCTGGAACCTGGTTTCAAAAGTTTGCGGTTTCAGGGGCGCCAGCACACTTGTTATTTAAAAGGAAAGCCGAACCGCAACAAAAGTGTTTTGTTTGATGCGAAAACTAGCGCCATGTAAACTCCCCCTCAGTGAAAAACACCCTTGAAGTAAGAGCTTAATTACTGAAAAGCACTTCTGTTTTTTGTCATCAAGGAATAGCAATGAAATAAGGATTTATTGTTGTTAGGGGTATTGATTTTACATCTAAAACAAATACACAGCAACACAAAAAGATCTGTATAATCCCGGAATTGAAAGCACCCTGATTACTTCCCTGTTTACTATTTCTTGGAACATGTGGGCCGAATATCTACAGTATTAAGCATATTTGATGCAACAGACTTACACTAAAGAGATAATATTTTACCATATGTCAAATTTATTTCAGTCTATTTAGCAGCCAACCTTCATTTAAGCAAAGACAAAACAAAAAATAAATAAAACCTACACTTATTTTCCTTCCTCTCTTCTGCTCCCGCCTCGCTCACCAGACGTCGGGTAGCCAGGAATGGAAGGAGTGAGGAAATTGAGAACACATGAGCTCCAATGTGGAATTCCTGTGCTCCTTCTTTTCCACTCACTCCAGCAGATTCTTAGGAATCAGTGCATAATGTCCAGGGATGGATGCCAAAAAAGAGAAAAGGTCTTTTCTTGAGCGTTTTGTTTTTTCAAGAGGCCTGGAGGGTTTGCCAGAGAATCAGAGGCCATGTGAGATAACGAGCAACATCCAACCACTTAATAAGCAAACACACAGGGACCGTGACAAATTGCTTTTTCAGAATATATGGCAAATAATTTAATATTTAGGCATGATGTTTTCCCCTTTCTGCCCACTGTGATATTTCAGTCCCTTCCTGTGGACCCACCAATGTGTCTGCCTTCGCCACCACCTCAAGCAGCATCCTGGTGCGCTGGTTTGAAGTTCCCGAGCCAGACAGGAATGGCCTCATTCTGGGCTACAAGGTCTGTTTGTGCTATTTATGCTGTGCAGTAGTTCACCATTTATTTACCGAGCCAAAGATGTCTAATTAATTTTTAACAGAAGTATGGACAATATTCTGAACTTCCAAAGTCACTTTTCCTTTAACTCCTCTGTATTTCCTGTCTCCTCACTGGATCAGGTGGTGTACAAAGAGAAGGACTCTGACAGTTCCGTCCATTTCTGGACAGTGGAGGGAAACGCCACTCACAGCGTCCAGCTGACCGGTCTGGGGAAGTACGTGCTCTATGAGATCCAGGTTCTGGCTTTCACACGGATTGGAGATGGACACCCGAGTTCTCCCCCCATCCTGGAGAGAACTTTGGATGATGTGCCCGGACCTCCAGTGGGCATCCTGTTTCCTGAAGTGCGGACCACCTCAGTCCGCCTTATTTGGCAGTCACCCTCACAGCCCAACGGCATTATACTGGGTTAGTAACATACAGATGTCATTAAATTTCTCACGTTTTGATTTAGAATCTAGTCTCAAAGTGTCAATATCTACGGAAGCTGAGAGCAGCCATGCTACTATCTTTTTTCAGTTTTGTTATCTGTATCTTGAAAAAATAATCATAGTAAAATAATAGTCTCAAAGTGTCAATATCTACGGAAGCTGAGAGCAGCCATGCTGCTATCTTTTTTCAGTTTTGTTATCTGTATCTTGAAAAAAATAATCATTTCATTATCACGGTATATCGGCTTGTTTTCTTGTGATATTGTGGTAAAGTAATGCATAATCACATTTTATGGTGATGACGGGATAATTTAGTGGTTACTTGGTTATTTATCTGGTTAGATCATCGCCACTGTTGGGGATAATTTGTAACTGAACAGTAAGGGAAGGTATAAATGTTACTGTTTCCTGCAGTTAGAGAGGACAACTAGGTCTATGTTTGAAGAATCATAAGAAAAGCATCACGTTTATGATTTAATCAAAGATGTTGACCAGCTCCCATCTCTGCATCAGCCAGCAGCTGCTCAAATAAAGATTAGCCATATGTGATTATTGATGGCAGAGATAAAAGCATTGTTAAAGGTTAGGCCATCTACATACTGACACTATTGGCACCCCGATCTCTGCTGAAAAATATTAGTAAAGAGGAAACAACCTTTTGTTTTAAAAAGTGACCTTGTTATCCCGATATTATGAGAAAATAAGTCTTGTTATCCTGTGATAATGCATTTTTTATGCCATTATCAAGAGATAACCTGCCATTATCCTGTCATTATGAGATGATTTTTTTTCTTGATCTTGAGATAACAGGATGAAAAAAAAGAAGCTGCCATGGTTGCTCTCGGCTTCTGTAATATATATCTGTAGGCATTTTAGAAAATGGCTTGAAAACTAGCAAATATTCTACTGACAGGCCTTTTTATTTAGATTTACAGGTGACCGTCCTGATGACTCCAAACATTCTTTCGTACTTTTCCAATTTGATTGATGAGACAATGTCAGTTGTAAATTTTTCAGCACTGTTGCAAAGGATGCTGGGTTCTTTGTAAGCTAATTGGGATTTACTTATGAGTGTTTGATTCATTATACATCAATCAGATAATTTATTTCAAACTGTACAATACAGCAGATGCTGCAGGAGCAGATGCCAAAGGAATCATTACAAAAGAGATGAAGCTGCTTGTTGCACAGTTTGCTCTTCCTCAACACAAACAACAAATGCTTCAAATACCCAAACACATTTTTCAGCCTAGATTTAATTTACCATTGAGCATCGTGTGACGCCTCGATTTCTAATGTTCGTCCCCACCTTCTCCCCATCCTATCAGATCACATACCACCTCAACTCCACCAACAGCAACGCAGCCACAGTGGACGTGCTGAACCCCAGCGCTCGCCAGTACACGGTGACCGGCCTCAAGCCGGAGTCCGTCTACGTGTTTCGCATCACGGCGCAGACGAGAAAGGGCTGGGGTGAGGCTGCCGAGGCTCTGGTGGTCACCACGGAGAAAAGAGGTAACCATAACTTTCTGAACATGTGGTTTATTTTAATATTAACATATCGGAGTGCTGCATCTGTGACAGGTTGTTATGCAACAAAAACCTTGAAAGTGAGGTCGTGTTTTGGAGTGTAATGGTAAAATAATTAGTAGTTCACAAGCAACAGGATATGCAAAGTCCTGAGAGGATGCGCAGGTGTGTGAACTCAGCCTGTGAGAGCTGTGCTAAGCCTCCTTTGCTCTCAGCTCATTTCCACTGAACAGGCCAGTTAGCAGATGTGTGTTCTGAAGCAGTGTGTGTGCCCTGTGGGTGTTTGACGGAAGCGCTCTGATGGAATTGTGAGAATGAATCAGTCCATCTGCTTCCCTCAGGGCATGTTGAGGATTGTTTACTCTGCAACTTTTATTCTCAGCTACTTTTTATTCATCAGAATTGCAGTTTTATTTCTTGTCTGTGACACATGGCCCATGCCGAATGTCGAATTTTTTTTTCTTTTCCTATGTGCCCAAACTTTTTACTGATCTCTGCATCCTTCCTCAGATTCCCCCCTTCTGACATCTTTTTCCCATTCATTCCCTAAAAACTTAGATCATCCTCCTCCCTTATGTCCAATTATAATGTCTCTCATCTAAACCCTCTGTTATCCAATCTCTCTCCATGATGCACACTGTGTGTGTGTCTGTCCTTTCAGCTCGTCCACAGCCCACCAGCCGTCCCACGGTTCCTCAGAAAGAAGTTCAGGCCCGTCAGGTTTTGCTCTCATGGGAGCCAGGCAGCGACGGCCTGTCCCCCGTGCGTTACTACACGGTGCAGCTCAGAGAGCTTCCTGAGAACAACTGGACCGTCCACTCTGCCTCTGTCAACCACGAGGCCACCTCATACATTGTTTCTAGGTAGTGTGTACTTTCCAGCCTTTGGGGGTTGTTTTTTTATTTGCAAAATTCCATTCTTTTTGTTAGAACATTTTTTTCCCTGTTTATTCTCTTTAGATGTTAAGGATGATACCTAATGAAACAGCACTTTATCTTTTCACAAACCCCTCTGCTGCATTTGCTAAAATATTCCCTCGGCTGTCGTATTTTTGGACAATAAACAATATCCTTTTATGAATGTTTCCAGCATATTACAGTCTGGTTTAGAAGATAAACAATGTTATAAAAGAGTCAAAAACATTCAGGGTATTAGAAAAGAAATTTGGCAAATGCAGTAGTCAGCATTAAGGTTTTTGTTTACTTGAAACTTGTAGTTCCTGCCGTGAAACTATGTTTCTCTTTTGATGTCTCTGACTTAAAAGGTTTATCCTAGTTTATCATCACGGTTGATGTGCTCTCCTGTGCTTTCATCCCTAAGGCTGAAGCCCTTTACATCCTACCAGTTCAGAGTAAAAGCCACCAATGACATTGGGGACAGTGAGTACAGCGAGGAAAGTGAAGCTATCACGACCCTGCAGGATGGTAAGAGTGACAGCAGGAGAAAAAGGGAACTATTTAAAAGAATACTGTGACTTTTTGGGAAATATGCTTTGATGCTTTCCTGCTGAGTTGGATCTGGAGATCAATACCACTTTCATGACTCTATGATGCGTATATAGCTACAGCGAGTAGCTACTCCGCTGCAACTTTCCCTGCAACCATTTCATCTCATCGTAAATTTTTGGTGCAAATTGGCGTTAAAAAAGAAAGCAATATAAAAAAAAAAATAAAAAAATGCGAGCCACTGCAAAAACAGGAAGGGGAGGGTGCAGCAGAGTTGCTTTCTTTTGAGTCTCATGCTATTGCTAGCTCGATTGCCCGACATTGCCTACCTCAGCTTTAATCTGTCAAAGAGTAAAAATGACACGTTGAGTTTCTGTGGGGAGTTATGTGCACAACTATTTCTTGGCATGTGCAATGACTTCTTAGCTTGGGCTCAGACCAGAGACTCCGCCCACTCCACTCTGAAGACTTGATTCTCTTGGTCTGGCATTACGCTTTGAAACTGTGGTTCTCCTGCTTGAAAAAGCAATAATATCCATCGAGTGCCGGGGATGGGGAGCTATGAGCAGGAGTAAGATCTCTGTCTAAAAATATCTAACATTTCAACTGTCAAAGCCACATTACAGGACGAAAACAGGAAGGTGTAATGTATGTGATGTGATGGTGGTGACATGAGTTTAAAAAGATACCAAAATAGCTGCGACACGTCTGTTTAAACTATTGCTCCTTAGTGCAGCTCCTCATGTTGTCTGCTCAAGGTGTTAATGCTCTGTGATTTAAAGTGAAAATTGTTTATTTGTCTCTTTCCACAATGCATGGTGGGTCGGAATTTCAATTATAACATAATTTAACAACATCTCTATGATTATTTAACGGCTTGTGGAGGCATTTTTGGATTTCGGTTGTCTCGCTTAGCCAGACCTCGAAACGCCCCCTGGCAACATAATGAACATTCGAGCAGATTAAATTTGAAAAGCCAGCAACCAATGAGGAAGGGTAAAGGAAATCTAATCCCCTTCTCTGAGAATCGCTCAAAGTGGAGGCATTGCCGGACCAAGAGTCAAGTCCACTCACTGGAGTGGGTGGAGTCTGTGTCTGGGTCCAAGCTAGTGACTCCTCGGAGTATCCAATGTTTGCCTGACTGTCTTGCAGTCCTGAAAAGATTCCAGAACTCGTCTAAGTAAACCAAAAATAGTCATGCACGTAAGAATTATTTATAAAATTTCAAACTATTTGTTAAGAGCAAAAGCTTTTGTATTATAATCCATGCTTAATGTGGTAATATTGTGAACATACAGTGTGTAGTTTGCACATGTACTTGTATGTGTACGTGGGTGATATCAGGTCATATATCAAGACTACACACCTCTGTGCTGTTATGAAAAGAGTGTCTTTCTGCTTGAATTAGTCTGTTGTTGTGATGCAGACACTGCTGGCAGAGGCAGCAGGTGATGTCATGTGTGCACCATCTGCAGTTACCATGAGACAAGCGAGCGGCATTAAAACCTCAGCTAAGTTTGCCCAGTGGTGCTTTAACCCACTAAAAAAAATGATCTGTCTGCTAATCTTTCCAACTCCTCCGTTTGACTCATCTCGATGGCTGTTCTATTTCAGCTGTTGTTTGTTTATGCACCATGAATGCCACTGCACATGGCTGGATTAAGCTTTTAAAATGTGCACATTTTCAGGTCAATTTAGCCCATTTTTCCCCTTTTTATTGCCTCAGCGCCCGACGAAGCACCAACAATTCTCTCTGTCACGCCGCACACAACAACGTCAGTGCTGATCCGCTGGCAGGTAAGTGGAGACAGTATAATTCATTGTTTCATGTCTCATTGTTTGCGAAATCCATGAAAGTCGGCGAAAGTGGCCTTTTAATGACAGACCATGACAGTGCAGAGTCGTGCTGTACTTTCAGACTGGATGTTACTCATCCTCCTCTCAGTGTGAGTCAAAAACACCTTCGCTCACACCTGAATTAACAGGTCATAAAGAGGGAAACAGGAGGCTGTAAGCCACAATTTTACTTTTATGATGAGCACGTGTCAAGTTTATAAGGATACTTCCCTCTGGCTCTGCTCTCTCATGTTCAAAAGTGGGGGATTTCTCCATGTGACTCACCTGTAGATGAGCTCAGTCTGAGAGGAGTTTTTCTTGTTTGTTTCATTTTCCACGAGGGTGATCCAGGGCTGGGTAATAAATCGTTTTTAAATTGAAATTCAAATAATTTGTTCGGAAGATGTTAAAAAATGATAATCGTGAAGTTCAGTGAAAGTTGGACTGGCACGTTTTTAATCCCAAATTGGGGGATTCATATTTGTTTGTTAAAACCTTTATTTAAAAAAAGTTTGGTTTGGTTAAATCTAGATTTGCCCATTATTCCCAACAGAGAAATTAATTTTGTTTGAAATAAAAACAAAATATTTGAAATAATTCCTTGGCCTTTTATAGTTTTAAAAAATCGGTTAAAATCGAAAATTTTATGTGGCGTGAAAAAAAAAACTGGGATTTTTGAATTGAGGGCCATATTGTCCAATGTTTTCACACCTGTAGTTTGGTTTCTTTTGGTCCGAATCAGCAGTTGAGTTGCGACTCATCCTCTGATCCGGAAAAACAAACTAGAGTTGGATGTA
Organism: Naso thynnoides; assembly: GCA_029783665.1. Taxonomy (NCBI): domain Eukaryota; kingdom Metazoa; phylum Chordata; class Actinopteri; order Acanthuriformes; family Acanthuridae; genus Naso; species Naso thynnoides. Next base: position 4,968,683 of record JAQLOL010000014.1, read on the forward strand.
AATTGTGCTGTTAATCTTTATTATTTTGCTTTTTCTTCTATAAAAGAGAAGAGGTCCCTTGCATAAGCCTTGTGGCTTCTCTTCTAACACATCTTTTACATTCTAATAATGTAGTTTTATGTAATCAAGTGTGTGTACAAAATAATTAAATAAACAAAAATAAAGAAATTATCTTGACGCAGGTGTGAAAACACATTATGTTTTCAGTAACAGTGAGATAGAGATAAATAACAGGGTGATGAAGTCTAATTTCACAGTGGAGGAACATACATGAAAAATGCCTGTTAAGGTGAAATTAGCAATTTATATAATCTCATTAAAACAGAAAAACTAGGTCACGTGCAGCGCTCTCAGTTATTTCTGTGCCTCAGTTCTGCTGAGATCTGCTGTATCAGACATTTACTTCCCATCTTTTACCTTTTAGCCCCCCTCTGAGGACAAGATCAATGGAATCTTACTGGGTTTTCGGATTCGATATCGTGAGCTGCTGTACGACCGCCTCCGCAGTTACTCTCTTCACACCATCAACAGTGCCTCCACCTGGGCTGAGCTGAATGGTGAGGCTGCTGGCTCCTCACATAAATGCATTTTGCGGTGTAGCATTTTTTTCTTTTAGACCAGCCGCCTGAAGTTTAAATTTAAAGAAATCATCCAAGGGCAGAAATTTGCATACCAACATTCATCCAGCCGTAGTGCTTTGAGAAACGAGGTACCATTTTCTTCATATTCACACAATTACGAGACTCTGTCACAGTTGATTAGTCCTGCGCAGACTCTGTGTGTCAGCAGCACAATTATTTCCATCAGAGAAAAACTCACACAAGCCTATTCTGCTCCCAAAATCTCCCCGCTGGTCTTGACACTTCACAGCAGCACATTTCATCTTGTGATCAGTAGCTATCAGCTGCAAGCTATTATTAGGTTTACTCAGGAGCCGCTCTGTTTCTACTGCTCTGTGTAACTTACCCTGTAATTTTCACTCGTTGAGTCATTCTGAAGCTCACTCAGAGCTATGATCACTGTGATTGTGCGAGTCTGTTTAAGACGGTAGTGATTCCCTTCTCGAACAAGGAAAATATTATACTTTAAACCCAAATGCAATTGTCTCCCCTCTAACTTCTCATATCACCTCTTTTCCATTTCTCCACTGCAGCCCCCTACAGCATCAGGAATCTGAGTGATTCAACTCTGACACAGTATGAGCTGGACAGTAAGTTTTGTTATGTCTCTGTCTCACCACACACACACACACACACACACACACACACACACACACACACACACACACACACATGCATGTTTGCTCAATGTTTCAATTCCCAGACTAATTAGGTACTTTGCCTGATCTGACCATATGTCTCAAGTGCCACACTGCATAGAATCGTGATAGAGGAAAGCAGAGTGTGGACAAATAAACACATTTGGCTCACTTACATTCACATCACATATGTAGAAACACTTCTGCGGTGGCCAATGGAAGCTCTCAGTCTACAGAAAATCTTGGACACTCACTACATAAGCTCCTCTAGTCCAACACAGTGCAAAGCAATGCTCATTTGGATAAACACTACTAAAGCAAATGGCCGCACTGTGGCCTGTGCTGTGTGGAAATACAGCAGATTGTCAGTGTTCAGTTCCCAGTGGTAGAGCTGTGTGGGCGGGTGGGACCCTGGTGAGAGATCAAATCCCTATTATCGCCCCACTGACTTTTACTAATTGTTTAAGGCACCAGTAGGGAGCAGCAGATGTGACTATGCAGCAATGACAAGGACCAGTGCAGACTGGAAAACTGGATGTTCTAAATTGGAAGCACAAACAGACGAGATGCTTGAAAAGTACTCACAGTTTGGTGTTACGTGTAATTCCTAACTGTATATCTCTCATTGTTTACTTCTCCCGCAGAACTGAGTAAACACAAGCGCTATGAGATACGCATGAGTGTATACAACGCGGTGGGCGAGGGGCCAGCCAGCTCACCACAGGAGGTGTTTGTGGGGGAAGCAGGTATGCACACTTCCTGTCATTCTGATCAAAACAGTCTAATACAAGAGCTGCACTTGACAAGCTGTGATTCGAAACTTGTAAAGTTTTCAGGTGTAATTTGTCCCTCTCCAAACCCTGGGTGTAATTTAGGGTTTTCTGCTTTAAAGAGATAGTTTAGGATTTTTAAAGTAGGGTTGTATGAGGTTCTTATCTAAAGTACTTATCAGTGTTTTACTTGCAGTAGACGGTGGTTCACTTGCTCTTGTTAGAATAGCAGCAGTAGTACTGATAGAGGAAGCTTAGCAAAGCTGCTGTGTTTGAGGACAGCAGCAAAAATGCTTTTTGGCCAACTCCAAAAGTTGGACAGATCAATATCAGTTAAAATGCACACCATATTTAGGATATTTTCACTGCGAATCTGAGGCCATTGCATAGTTTTGTTCAAAGTCACCAGACTCTTTTAATAAAGTATGCATTTTGCCTTGCAGAACACAGGAGTTGCTGCCGCTGCCACAGTCGGTTAAGTTGGTGTGACTTTGTTGAATCCAAATTTACCCTTTTAAAAACCAAAATCACACAATAATATAAACAAACTAGCTAGTGGTAGACCTTCAACTCCCATGTCCTGCTGGATGAAATGACCGTTTTGGTCAAAGGAGTCTGGTGACTTTAAACATGACATGGATGATATAACAGCTTTAATTTCCCATCACAAAGGGTTGTCTGATGGCAGGGCAAAGCAATAAAATGTACTAAATTTAGCAAACACTTAAAATGATGTTGATCTTTTTAAATGGACCTTTTTTAGGGTGGCTAACTGGCTAATACCGAGGTCAGACTACACAACAGCAGCTCGAAAATGGAAAGATGTAGGCTCAGAAATGATCGATGAGCATCGGGTGCAACAATCAGTTGTTTCATTTTGCATAATGTGCAATGCCGCAACTAGGACATCTCACAACCTTAAGACAAAAAGACTTGCATGTTTGATTTTTTGTTTACCTTCCACAATGGCTTGTCAGTAGTAGTAGTAAGTGGCGGGTGCTTCCTTGCTGGTGACGTCACAGACGTCGTCAGCTGCAAACAATGATTGATTGGGGACGACATGTAGTCTGTCATGTCTCTCAGCCACAACATGAAAAGAATTTAGGCCTTTTTAATCACCTAATCCGACACAGTGAACATTGTAGCAGACAAAAATATCTTTTGGTCTGACCCCAGCGTAACTCTCCAAATTGGGGAAGTTCTGATTGATTCGATATAAATAATACACTGAGTAACTCATACAACCCCACCTAAATAAATCAAACATCTTATCAAACTGTTTTTTTTTGTTTGTTTTTTTTTTGCAAATCCCTCCATCAGTGCCCACAGCCCCGCCCCAGAATGTGGCTATTCAGTCTGCAACAGCCACCCAGCTGGACGTGACATGGGACCCTCCCCCTGTGGATGCACAGAATGGAGACATCCAAGGCTACAAGGTCCGATTCACTTTGTTCTTAAACTGTCATGCAAACATTGCCAAGTGCAATTTTGACATATTTTATAAGCCTACTTTCAATAAAGCAGCAATGCTGTCTTACATTTAAACATTAAAATGTTTTGTGGCTCACAAGCGACAATTCGTTCAATGTTAATCACCATTAAAGGCAAATTTTTAGACTTTAAGTAAACACTATACTCGAGAGGGGCTTTTGATGAAAGATTTAGTCTGCTGCTCAAGAAAACGTTTGCGGTAACAAAATAATGGGAGTGAGTTCTGTAGAAGCAGATGCAGATGTATTCACTGTAGACAAACATTAATACCTTTTTATGACTCTTTCATTCTATGTAGGTTTACTTTTGGGAGTTCCAGCGTAAAAATGAGACTGAGCGGCTGCGAACTCTGTTCATGCCTGAAGGAGGTGTGAAGCTAAAGAACCTGACCGGTTACACCACCTACATGATCAGTGTAGCCCCCTTCAATGCCGCTGGAGACGGACCCCGCAGCCCACCGACGAGAGGACGGACTCAGCAAGCAGGTGTATTTAACTCTACATATTAATGACTGTGCAAAGTCTTAATTCGCCATGAATAACAACAGTTGGGACTATTGCAGTAAAGTAGCATGGTAAAGCAAATATTTTTGTATGAAATGAACACATGATGGAGAGGTCCTGGGAGGAAGAAGACAAGCTGAAGAAAAACGAGGCAATGAGACGCTGTGACTAAAGCAGATAAATTAGAACACATACAGCCATGTTCATTTATTTGTCACATTTATGTGCTGGTGGTGCTGCTGCCGAGGACAGTTCGGAGAACACAGGGAGTTTTCTCCAAGTGGATGAGTCAACCATGAGGAAAGAATTTGTTGTGAGGATGATGCTAATCGTTGCTGTCAGCATGCCAAACGATGTTAGCAGAGCCACACACTGAGCATAAGTTCCTAATCAGCAAACCCACTCCAAACTCATTTGCTGAGTCTCCTGTTTTGTCTGAAAAGTAGATGGTATGAAAATTGTTTGAGCAAGCTTTCTGGCTGCAGGCATGCTATGTCTGTGCACCATCCCCAGCAAACCGCCCCTATCATTTCTTTCTTTCTTTCTTTCTTTTCTTTCTTTCTTCCTTTCTTCCTTCTTTTATTTTTTCTCTCCGTCTCTCTCTACTTGCAATTTTGGTGCATTTGAATATTGTATCTCGGCCTCCAACAAAACAGAAAAATGAAGATATTCTTGCTTCTTGGTTCCCCTCATGGATCTCTGTCATGAGAGGAGGAAGCAGATGACAAGCTGCTGGGTGGGTGGGTGGGGGAGCTCTGCGGAGATAGCTATCCCATCTTTTTAGACAAAAGAGCTTTGTCTTTTGGAAGCGTCTCCACTCCTGCTTGACAAGTTTTCAGCGCTGTGGTTCTGGACCTGCAGTGAGAAAAGTAACAGCAGTTTAGACGTTCAGATTAACACTTTGCTCAGAGTAGTAATCACTTTTCCAATTGGAAAAACACAACGACATTTAGAAAAATGTAGTAAAACACTGGAGGCTGCTGCTGCAATACTCCTGGCCTCTAGGATGTAGATGTGAACATTTCCTCATTATATTGTTTGCCTGTAAGGGGCAGCCTAAATAAGTTTTGTTAACAAAAAACTAAGTAAAGCTGCCTAATTTTTTTTTTTTTTCGTTTTTGTTTGCACCTTTTTTCTTTTGTGGAAAATCAGTCAGAATTTGTTTTTGTACGTCTTTTAAGTGTAGTATTGATTTAAACTATTCAAATTTACTCTATTTAATAGACCAACTCACAAAAATAAACTGTGATCCAGATACTTTATCAAACGGTTCCCTTTTAGTTGTGTCTTAGCTCTATAATAGATTTTGTTAGTCCTCTCTCACAAAAGACATGTGGTGTCTCACACAAACCTCCAAAATCCCCTCAGCATACCAGTTTGTTGACCTTTGACCTCTGTACGTTTCAGCTCCCAGTGCTCCCAGCTTCATCCACTTCAGTGAGCTGACCACCACCTCCGTCAATGTGTCCTGGGGCGAGCCCACCTTCCCCAATGGCATAATTGAGGGCTATCGTCTTGTGTATGAACCCAGCACTCCGGTGGATGGTAAGCTGTCATTCATGCCAATGCCTCTCATCTCTGCTCAAAATGGCTGCTGGCTTTTAAAAAAATCTTTATGCACACTATAAGATATTTCGGAGGCAACCTTTGTAGAATTTGACTTTTGTCTGGATTAGTTTAACTTGGTCAAAATCTTGTGGTGTGCATTTTTCTTGGGCTATGAGCTAATCATCACCCTGAACTTACCAGCACGTATGTCATCTCAGCCTTTTGCATATCTGCTACTATCATTGCAATTGATGTGTGACTACCGTGCCGTAAATGCGAACGTGTTTCCTCACTACTAACTCCATCACTGCCTGTGTTTGTGCGTTTGAGTGTGTTTGCCTGTGCTCCAACATTGCCTGGCCTGTGTAAGACCTGCTCTAAATGTGGTTTGTTTATCTAGAGTCCTCAGTGGCCTGTGCCGACTGTCTCCACTCCCCCTCCCCCCCAGGCGTCAGTAAGACAGTGACAGTGGATGTGAAAGGGAGCGGCCCCCTCTGGCTAAAGCTCAAAGACCTGGCTGATGGCATCACCTACAACTTTCGCATCCGGGCCAAGACCTTCATCTACGGGCCTGAGGTGGAGGCCAACATCACCACCGGCCCTGGAGAAGGTAGTGGTCTTGATGTGTGTTTTATTTGAATTCTAATGTTTTTTGATCTTACTTTTAAATAATTTTCTTTAATGTAATTATTCTCTCTCAGGAGCCCCAGGACCTCCAGGCGAGCCCGTAATTACACGCTACGGTTCAGCCCTGACCATCCACTGGACCAGTGGGGACCCTGGGCGCGCTCCTATCACACGCTACGTGATCGAGGCCAGACCTTCAGGTGTGTGCATCTGGCTGTATAAAAACACACTTAAAGAAGGATTAGAAATTAAAACTCTTGTTTACCTGCCACTGTGGCTGGTGCATTCCAAAATCTGATAATAATTTTTCATCGTTTGTGGTTTCAAATTTTAGGTTTTTGTTCAAATAATATGAAGGAGAGGTTCATTTTTTTTGCACATTAAGCCTTTATAATATTTATGATCATATTCTGTTGCATCGTTATGATGAACAGTGCAGTCACAAGAGCTGGAGCTTGTTGCAGATGTCAGTGCTAGCTGAAAATAACGTGGTAACGAGGTGAAAGGACGTTTCAAGTGCTTGACAGTCCTTTGAAAAAAGGTCGTTTTAAAAGATGGGACAATGAAGGAATGTTTAGTGGTGTCCTCTTATGTACCAACACTGAAACACAAAGTTGAACAACAGCTTTGAACCTGGAAACGGCTCTGTCAGCTGCCTCAGGAAACAAACAAAGAGCCATTTCCAATTATTAGCTGCCGTTAACTTTGTGTTTTAGGGTCTTTTATTTTAACTATTAGTTCTCTTACATATTAAATAAAACTTTATAATGAGCTTCACCTCTCTGTCCTTGTCTCCTCCATGAGGTTTTTCTCCGTGACCTCTTAACCGCTGTGATGGAGAGCTGTATTGTTTCTCTGTGCCTCCCCATTAGAGTGTCTAAAAGAAACAAGCAGGCTTGTGATTCAATCTGTGTTGTGGAATGTCTTAAATCGCTCTGCTGCGCTACTCTATTTACCCGCCACCGTGGCTGGTTGGTCGAGCAAATTACCAATTTCCAACACTGATCCAAATGATCACCACTTCAGTCATGAAGTTGTAAACCATGCCATATGTTATCCCCCTTGATAGTTTGGTCAAGGAAAGTGATGTAAAGTGTCGACATCTGCTGCCTCAGATTCTGTGTCATCGGCATTTTAATGGGTTATTGATCGTGGCGCTGCTGTTGAGACGATCGGCGTCCGGTTTCAGTTTTGATTGACAGGCTCTGGCAGGGTTCAGATGGTGATGGATGGGCAGTGACTCACAGGGAGGGATGCGTTTCACCTCTTTTTAGTGAAAATCGAGGAAGGTTGTTAGCGCTAGATTTTAGGGAGGATTAGGCAGCACTGTTGCTGATAATGTACAGCATTGGTTAATGCTGCCCAGTTTGATGAAGATGTTAAACCAATCTGTTGCATATTTCACTTTCTCCTCATCTTCTCTTTTCTATATGCTGAGCCATTATTCTCTGCGGTATCGCACAACTTAATGGCTTGTTTTTCTATTTAAGTCCGATTACATCAGCTTATCTAACTTTTTGCCAAAGTTTGGAAACATGACAGATGAACCCTGGTGTTTGTTTATGTTTGTGTCCCCCATTAAAATAGTCAAAGTTGCATTGATGTTTACGAGCAGCATGAGTTGTAATAAATGGTCTCCGGCAGGATTTTCCAAAGCAAACAGCAAGCCTTCTAGCATGGCTTCATTTGAAATATGGCTGCGCCACTATTTATATTTATGATGTAGATTTTGTTGCAGTTAATTTTACGGAAGCGGTGAAATTGATGGATTGCAGAATATTTGTAAGAAATATGAATTACCCTGGGAGCTGGCAGACAAACAGAAGTCTTATATCAAACAAATCAACCAACAACCTGTTAACAAAGACATATTTATACTGTTTAAATGTTTTACAAGTCTCTCTGAGGTATACACTCCCCAAATTACAACTTATCTCCATTACAGATGAGGGACTGTGGGATATCTTAATTAAGGACATCCCCAAGGAAGTGACCTCACATACATTCAACATGGACATCCTGAAACAAGGGGTCAGTTATGACTTCAGGGTAATTGGAGTCAATGACTACGGCTATGGCTCCCCAAGTCTGCCCTCTCCTTCCATATCTGGTGAGCTTCTATTTATTTGTTGACAGAAATTTATATTCCATTCATTTTCAGAGTAAAATAAATTGCCCAAGGTTATTCAGAAATCACAGAAATGTGGCCAGTTCTTTCCGACAATGGTGACCTCCAATTTCCCGTGTTTTGTCCAGCCCAAAAAGTGGCGCCATTCTATGAGGAGTGGTGGTTCCTCGTTGTGGTGGCCCTGGTGGGGCTCATCTTCATCCTGCTGCTGGTTTTTATCCTCATTATCAGAGGACAGAGCAAGAAGTATGCCAAGAAGTCTGAATCAGGTGAGTGCACACAATTGCACCATTAAATGGAGCATTTAACTGTTATTGAAGCGTGTACTTTTCCTCTAATCGAGTCACACGGTGGGCCGAGATTCTGATGACTTGGCTCTTTCTAATTAAAGGGTAACTGTTCATCAGGGGATTTAAAGGACCATACTAGTCTAATTTTGATCCCTCTCCATGAGTAGAGATCACCCCTATCTTCTACAAATGTCAAAATTCCACCATGTGTATTGCTCAACAAGAGAGAGAGAGAGCGGAGCCGCTCAAACGAAAGTTATTACGCCTGGAAAAATAGTTCCTGACAAGTGCTGCTTTCCTTTCTCAAATATTAGCATGAAGATATGCTTTGATACTGATGTTCTTTTTAACTAATGTTGTCACCCTCTTTAAGTACTTTCTGTATCATTTATTGACTATGGACAACATATAAACACACATTATTTGGGGAAAAATAAGGGGGGGGTTGCGCTCCTCTTACCCATAGATGAGAGCAACGCAATGTCATGCATTTTTATTCCTTGTCTTTAGACCCAGCATGAGACTTAGCTCTTGTTTTTGTTGTTTTTGTTGTTATTGTTTCATTTTTTTATTGTTTGTTTTATGTTTTTATGAGTATTTATGTACAGCACTTTGTTTCAGCTGTGGTTGTCTTTAAAGTGCTCTATAAATAAAGTTGAGTTGAATTGAGTTGAGAACGACATGCCCCCCTTTACGCCCCGTTTTAGGTGAAAAGGCACCAGATTCAAAAACCTAGCAGAATCATGCCTAAAAGCTGCTGCGTTGCGTTGTGTACATCACACAACAATAAACCCCAGAGGTACAATTTTCTTTAACTTTGCAAAAAAGTTAAATGTCTTAAAAATGCATCATTTACTGGTCTTTCTAGCCAGATTAACACAAATATGGCATAATGTAACGCATACAGGCCACTATAATACTGCTACTAACTACTGATAGTGGTCTGCGTGTATTACATTATGCCATATTTGTGTTCATCTGGCTAGACAGACCTGTAAATGATGCATTTTAAGGCATTAGACTTTATATACAGCGGCTCCCCTCTTCATTTTTTTAAAATATTTAAAATGGAGTATTACAGTTGTCTTTATTCATAGTATTCAATCAGACGTCTTGGTCATAAACAACAGGTGAATTAAATCAATCAGCGGGTAATTATTAATGGTACTTATGGCCATGAGCTGTAGCTTTGTGTCATATTATTGAACACGTGGCAAAAAACCTCGTACTGTGAATAGCAATTAGCAATTAGTTAACAGTAATGACACATTGCACAGACGACTAAAACAGCAACTAAAGTGTGTTAATGGCTGAAAACGTGTCAGAAGTACATTACCTTGAGATTCAGTGATGTAGTTGTATATGTCACGATGTGATACCTACAGCCATTGCATGGAGTTGTTGATCCACTTTGATGGATATAGGCTGAAAAGACACTCACCAAGCCCTATTTTCTTTTTTTTTTCAACATAAAGATGCCAATCATTGATCGGCAAAGACGTTATATGAGAGTTAGATTGGCTGGCCAGTAGAATGTGTGCTCCTAATACCTAAAAGAAATGCGGTATTCTTATTTGAGGCAATTGAATTCACAAGGGTTGTATATTCTGAATTTACCACCAGCCAACGAGGAGGGTTTGTTTTCACCCAAACAGGGGTGTGGCCAGAGTTGTGCTCATGTATGTGGCCCATGTTGACAAAAGACAATGACATGTAGTAACGTTGGTATGGTCCTTAATGATCTGCAGTTTCCAAATACCGAGCAATAAACTTAAAGTCACATTTTGAGAGAGCGATGTATTCTAATTTTAAAAAATTAGATTATTGAGTGAGTCGCAGGCAAACAAAAATGCAGAGAGGTGGGGAAGCATGAGTAGGGGGCATACTTGTTCATTCGGTGCAGCCCTGACATCAGCGGGTATTTCCCTCAGCTCAGCACTTCTGCCATGGCTGTTTAGCTGCCAGGCAGGGGAGGGGAGGGGATCCCTGCGGGTCACTGCCCATCTTTCTGACTGACAGAGGAAAAACAAGAGGTTCCTTCTCACTCCAACACAAAAACGCTCTCAAAGCCTCCATATCCCCCTCTAGGAATCTGGCCCAGGCCACTGGACCTACTCAGTGGTTTTTCTTCTTCTGTGTGTTTGCGTAACCACCAATTGACCTCAAGTAGCCCCCGAGCAATCACAGAGGTCCCGGCCTCGCTGCAGTCTGCCATAAGTCCAAAGTTGACTTGAAGTGTTTTTAACCTGCAACATGGCAAGCCGCAGCTCCTCCACTCACAGCACTCTCAGTTTACAGTGTTAGCTGTGTGATAAATCATGAGGGACACTTGGAGTCAATGCAATTGTTGTGTTATTGCCTATTCGTGTGTGATCCACAGACAGTGCTTACACACAGAGAGGCACCCTCATTTATCATATTCTGATGTATTTTGTGCACGCGTCACTATGTGTTTGCATGTACATGTGTCATTTGTGCTCATGGATTTATGTTGTTGATTATCACACGGAAAATCTTACGTAACATTTCTAAATTATGGCTTAAATATATTATGTATAACCTCTAAAATTTTTTTGTGAAAAGACTGGAAACAGGGGAGACAGCAAGCCTTGCTCCGTCTGATGGTAACAAAATCTACATTCCTGCAACTCTTAAACTTACTAATTAACACCGCAGGCCGATGCATTTTATTTTAATGATCTGGACTTTAAGACCTGAAAGCTATGCAGTTGATGTAATTTCATCATAAAAACTTGGACTTGCCCTCAAGGCCTACAGACATGTTTCCAACAACATCTGTACGATTTATTTTTCTTCTAATAGCTCACCCACCCATGTTTATATTTAACATTACTTTTAATATCATTTGTTTCCATTTTTTATCCTTTATTTCCTAATTTTGTCCAACCCCTCACCCACTGGTCAAGTCATTATCGGGTTCATTCCTCCTCCCAAACACTAACCTGACTGTTCGTCTGGCCTGTGGTCACACAGTGTCTCTGTACGTGTGTCCAGGTAACAACTCCAACTGCAATGCTCTGACCCACGGAGACATGGTCAGCCTGGACGAAGGTCGTTTCCCTGCTCTGGAGCTCAACAATCGACGGCTGTCTGTGAAAAACTCATTCTGTCGGAAGAACGGCGTCTACACCAGGTGAGCGATCCATTGCAATAGCCCTTAAATCCGACTATTTCACATGCAGATGATTATAAAAGTTGAAATCTAGTGGAAATTTAAAACAAACAATTAAACGTGGTAAAATAATTGGGTTATGCATGGAAACTTTGCCTCATGCCTGAAAACATTTTCAGCTCTCTGGCATAAGCAACTCACTTCCTGACAACTTGGACTAAAATCCCCCTCCCTGCTGTATAAAAGCAGTATATGAACTGACTCCCTGCAAATTCTCCTTTAATGAGCTTCTGTATTTCCGTGAATCCCAACTGTAACACGTGCACCATGCTGGGAAAATGACCTTGTTTAAAGCCAATCACTCTGACAGACACCTGCACTAAGAACGTCGCAGGGAGTTTTAAGCCCAATCTGGATCCAACTGTGTACTTTGCATTAGGTCATTAGTACCTGTTTAGGTAAGAGGTGAATTTGAGTGTGAGACAGATGAATTTTCGTGGCAGTTTTTAAGCTGTGACTTGAATTTCATATGGATATCAGAGCCTTCTGTAGTAAGGTTGTCAAGAGAACAGATACAAGTAATTATGGCCTGACAGAAATTGGACTTTTGAGGCCGATACCGATACAGATACCAATACAAGGCCACGAGACAATTCTATTATCGACTATATCAACTGATGTTATATTGCATAATATCAGAATTTGTGGTTATCAATCGCTTGTGACAAAAATGTGTAATCAAGGCAGGATATCTTATTTTAATGAACTTTAATCCAAACATCTTAAAGGAGAGCTATTATGTTTTTCTGTCTTTTCTGACCTGTAAATGTTGTAACAATGTTGGATAATCATGTTAAACGATGCCAAAGTGTCACATAATGAGGCACAGGCATTTGGGAGTGAGCTCTGCGTGTTGTGTTTTACAGTAGTTTTACATTGATGTTAATGCGTGCTGGACTTCCTTACGTGGGCATGCCAGCTCACGCACACAGTGCTGTTCCTGCCCTCTTCACTACTTCAGGGATTACTGTCAGCACTTTGTTCGAGATGGCTCCGATAAAGTGGTTTTTTTTTTGTTTGTTTGTTTCTTCAAGGTGAATAAAAGACAGTTAACTTTGTTAAACTTTCCTAAAGAGACAAGCACCAGATAGAAGTTGAGAGCGTTCCTGTTTTTTGTGGATTTATTTATGTCCTCAACATGAGCACATGAGCCGGATTAACGGACTGCGCGTTGCTTTGTCGTGTTGAAGAGTGAGAAGTGCAAGCTGTGAGTAGCATTTCATCAGTGTCCCAGCTGCGTTTATTTTGTGTCAGTAAAGGGGTTGTGAATACAGCAGAATGCGGAGGCGCGTAAAGACGGGAAAGGGGAGGAGTAATTAACCGACACAGATTATTTTGAGAGAATACAGAAAATAAAAGGAAAAGAGAGGGTGTGAGTTAACAGTTTTCTGAAGAGCTACAGAATTTACTTCAGTTGTGTCCAGCTGCTCTATGGGAGTTCAAAATTAAAATCAAGGACCTGGAAATGAGTATAATATTTCTTCCTTAATAGATTAAAGGAACGCCCTCAACTAGACAAAAACTACCAAATTAAACAATTTTTAATCACTAGTCCAAGATTTTTTTTCAGCTTTACAAACCAGCTTTAATATCATATTGTAGAGTACATTGTATACGCTGATACCAGTGTCTCTGCAGTAGGCCAATATTGGCTGAAAATATTGGCAAATTGATATATCATTCAGGCCCTGCTAATAATTCTTATTGGTTTGGTATCGAAAGAGATAGAGAGTATGTTTTTTTATAAGTATAGTGTTGAAGTTTAAATTCTGTAATTATTACAATGTTATCCTGTGTTATTGCTGGGTGATGTGACTTGAGGGAGACAGGTGCGCTCTGAAAAGTACGAGCCCTGTACACTTGAGTTGCACATCCATATAGTGAAGATTACATTGTTTTGTGTATGAGAATGTGTGAGAAACTTTAATCCGCTCTGTGCATTTGAATGTGTGCGTGTGAGTGTGGCCTTGAGGACAGATCAAAGCAGGTCCAGGTCTTTGAGGCGCTTCCAGGCGGCTCTCCATTATGTCTCTGACTTGAAGGGGGTGGAGGCCGGGAGGGGAAGAGTGTACAGACGAACTTTTAGAATCAGCAGTCTTTGAACTCAGCCCATAGCAGAGACGCTCAAATCCCAACACCTGAGCCTCCAATTATAGATTAATGTCACATCTTGATCTCTGGGCTCAGAATACTAAAGACGGGGATGAAGTCCTCTGCCTGAGACAAGGATCAGAAATCAAACACATTCTTAATCCTCACTGTATTCAGTCTAATTCAGGGCTCTGTCAGACAGCAAGTGCCATTTAGGGTTGATTTAAGAGATTTTCTCTGTGTGGAGATCATTTGTCCAGAGTTTAACCAAAGGGCCACTAAGCATGACAGTAAATGAATCACCATTGTAGGGAAGTCGATGCAGTTCACTTTTGGTGACGGACAACTTAATCGGTAACCACTTAAACAGTCAATATGCCTTTTTAGCAGTGTAAAGAGATTAAAATGAATGGAATGACAACATTTACAACGCTTGAATTATCAGCTCCATAAGCACATGGCTGATTGTTAGGGCTGGGTAAAAAAAAAACTCATTCATAAATGCATTGCAATTAACTTTTCACTCCCCAAATCAATATCGATTCAGAAAAAACTTGAGTCGATTCACAAAAAAAAAAATCCAGGCTCGAGTTGAAGGATCTGTCTTTGTCCCTGGGTTGATAAAAACAGGATCAGTGAGGATGTAAATTAATTTTGAGATGAGACATATAAACCGGGGCTTCTGTTACAATGAATGGAGTTGAGAATGAAACCGAATGTGCATTTTGTGTAACTTAGCACGCACAGACTAATAATGGTACTGTTGTTTGCAAGCAGCTAACGTTTGCATTTACATTTCAGCACTGGTTCCCAAAGCAGAAGTCGGGACCTGCCGGGGGGGACACAAGACATGGGAGGGGGGTTGCAAAAAGGCCTTACTAAGAACAAATACATTTTTAAAATAATTTAAACTTGCATATTTTACCCATCATCGAAGAAATTCTGGTTATATTCTTTGTTATATTCTGTCATAAATTACATTAAAATAATGTTATGGCTGTTAAGCTGTTGCTTTTTTTGTGTTTCCATAGGCTTTCTAGTGTGTGTGCTTGGCTGTCAGTAACATTATGTGCCACCTCCAAGGTCAACTGGGGGGTCCCCAGTCTCTGGTGTCGTTATTTTGGGGGTCCCTGGCTGAAAAGTTTGGGAATCACTGCATTACAGTTAGCGACAAATAGAGTCAACAGCTCAAATTACGTTACGAACATAAGACCTACCATTTAAACACTTAAATCCAACTAAACATAACGCCTCGTAATTTCTCCAATGTCTCTCCTTCGCATTTTGTCCCGCAACATGTTGCCTCTCCCCGTGAAAGGTTCAGCTCCTCTAGTTTTTTTTTTTTTTTTGCTCAGCAACATCATTAATATTCCCATCCAGTAATGATGATCTCTGACCAGCATGTCAACGTTTCTGTCAACAGTCAACTTGCAGCACATGGCTTTTGCATAAAAAGCACATGGTTCATTTGCATACAGGCTACTTAGCATTAATCACAAATGGGCCTGAAACTGTACCCTCAAATTTTGCGAACTCTTCCACTTTTAATGTCAGCTGCATGTGAAGAAATCAACAATGTTTCTAGGCTATTTTTTAGTTCATGTAATTTTATTTCTCTGTACAACACACGAGCTCTTAGTTGTTTGGTCTGCACTTTAGAGCAAACTGTTCTGTTTGTGTTTTATTCTGTGCTCATTAAAAATTAATGAAATGGTAAAATACATTTTGGGGTCAGCTTTTTCTAAACTTATACCGGTTATGCACACATTGTTATTTAACAAATATCCAAAGGTACTCTTATGAAGTATATGGGTATTTTATGTCTACACTTATTATTGAGTCAAAATCGAAGGATATTGATCAATATCAAATCGAATCGTGACCCAAAGAATCAAAATCGAATTGAATTGTGATGTTCTTGACATTACCCACCCCTACTGATTGTTGTGAAAAATTAACTATTTAGCTATTAAGTGCTCATATGGTTTATGCAGGGCAATAATGGGGTCTGATAGCATGTAAACTCTCGCCTGGATTCACACACAAGAGTCTGAATGTGTCAGGGTGAAGATTTAGCCTTGTGAATGTCCATGTTTTACTGTTGTTATGACAAAGAGGAAAGGATTAACAGCATCGTGTGGCTTTGTGTCAACCTCTCTCTTCAGTTGGAAACCCACTGGTTGGGATTTTGAGGAGGTCTTGGTGAAGTAATTCAGTGTAGATTAACAAGGTTTTAAACACTCTTGAGTGACAAAGCTCTTGAGCACTTCAGACATGTTAATGAGTCCCTACAGGCGATTGTAGCAAGAGGAGATCCTGATAATGAGCAAAGACCAGGGGGCAGATTTGATTTTACTCCCCAGTTCTCATTTCTCACTGGCGTACCGCTGACTGAATTTTGCTGCGAGACGATTAAGTGGACCCTTCTCTATCCAAGAGAGAGAGCTGATAAATAATTTACGCCTCACTCGACGGCGTATGAGAGTCAAGGAGAAGAGGTGAAAGTGGGCTGAGTTTCCTTAGTGTTTTTAAACAGGCAGTTTATCATAATGTCCCAGCGGGCTCTCGGTAGCATTTCTTCACATGGACTCCGGCCCTTTGTCTGGTTGTGTTAGAAGAGGGCTCGCTGAAAGGACGGCTGAGGAATGCACGATGGTAAAGGTTACGCCGGAGAGTCCTTATGGGAATATAAGCGCAGATAGGAATTCAGAGCTGTGATTAAGACTTTATTGTAATGTTTCTGAGTTGGACTGCATCCTTAAAAAACTACTTCTCTGGGGGATATTTGGTTTGGACATTACTTTAAAAAGTCATGTCATACATTTACATTAATATGAAGTGTTATTGGAGAGGAGATTATTAAAGAATGCTAGAAAATGTTAGCTAGAGCAGAGAGGGTCGGCGTTGGCAAGTATATGCTGTTCATTATTTGTTTTATCTTGCGACAAAGAAGCTTTGGCATGGGGTATATTTAAGTATTAAACATGTTTAACAAATAATCAATTAAAGGAAAAGAAAATTATAAGGTTAAAATGTAAGAAGAACTGCTAAAAATGTCAAATCTGTGTATCTCCTTAATAAATTGCTGCATAACCTCCAGTACTATCATGGTTTAACAGCTGAAATCTGTCACAATTAGAAAATAACTATGACAACATTAATTAATCCTGACAAATCATATTGAGTAAAACCCTGCGTTTTTATATTTCCATAATTGTTAAGCAGCTGTTTCATTATTGCAAAAACAAATGTCAACAAAAACTAAATACAATTTATTTTCTTTTTTTTTTTTGCTTTGCCACAGTTTGTTCTTTTTACAGAGGTCATGTCAAACACTAAAGGACCACACCAATCTGTTTCTGACTTCTCACCATTAGCAGAGATTGCCCCTATTTTCTACGAATGTGATTGTTAAAATTAGACCATGTGTTTACTTCAGTAGATCTCAGACTGTACTTTTAAAGCCCATTCACTGCCATTCATGTTGAAACAGGGTATAGAAACGCTATAGGACATGTGAAAGTTGCTAGGCATAGGTAATGCACCCTTCTAAAGAAACTGTCTGAGCTTATTTGGTCAAAAATTGCTGGGTGACAGAGAAAGGGGAGCCAGGAGCTGTTGAGACAAAAGTTATTCCGCCTGGAAAAATAGTTCCTTACAAGTGCTGCTGTTCTAGCTGGAATATTAACGTGAAGGATTTTGACAAAGACGTTCTTTTGAGGTTACGTTGTCCCACATTTTCAGGTACTTTCTGTAACGTTAACTGAATACGGACAAAATGTAAACAAACATGATATCTCATAGATAAAGCTATTTTGAGAAAAATGGGTGGGGTTTATGTGACCTATGTGGCCGATGTTGACAAAGGACAATGACATTTAAAGTTTAAATAAAATTACTGTATGTTGAATATGTTTGAGGCATTACCTCAGGCTCTGATAAACTTTTTATAATTAATAATTTTTTTTGTGTATTCTCTGAGTATAGGAGTAAATAATATAAATAATAATAATATACATAAATGAAAAAATAGAGTAGGAAATTATTTGGTACTGCGAATAGTTATTCAGTGCAGCTTTAATGTGTTGTTATATTTTTGTTACATACTACAACTTTTTCAAAGTACATTAAAAGTTACCTGTCAGTTAAGATCTAATCTGTTTACCAGGAACTTGTTATTGTCAGTAGCGAGACCTGCGCCTTTCAACCCAGCATTCTATGCTTAGACACATCAGAAAAAAGTTGTATAATATGTCTGCATATACTGAGAAACTGACAGAGCCTGGTTTAGCATCCTAAAACACACAGAGATTTCACACTAATGAGAAAAATGGTAGCATATTGTATACAAGTAGCTCTCTATCATACACGTTTCATCCTCCACTTAGCTTAAGTGAATTAGTCCATTCAAATATAGCTCATCGAGTGTAATTGAATCACAGCTTGTTATGTGATTGCCCTGTGGAGTTTCCCATTTTGTCGAAACCACAGTCAAAACACACCTCCCCTTGTGAAACAGCTGGAATGTACCCACAACGTTTTTGAAATGCTTTCAAAATAAATTTATTTGGAAAAATGCAAATGTGGTCCAACGTGTAAAGCGGCCGAGTGAGTGCTGCTGTAGATCCGCTGGCAGCCGCTGACGGCCGGCAGGAGCTGGTATGTCCCAGCAGTCTCAGCCAAAGCCGCACCAATCAGCAGAAACAGATGGGTGTTTGTTTAGCAGGAGCGGGGACAGTGGAAAGTACGGAGGAGCTCCGGCACCGAGAGCCGTTTTTCCTCTTGTATTTACTTAAAGAACGCCTGACTTGAGCACACCATTTTAGGAGATGTTTTTCCAGTATTTCATCTTTCTCTGCCCTCATTTTTCTTCATTCCCTCTTTCTTTCGGCTTTTGGGCTCACTCAACGCCTCTCCTCGACTCTATTCTCACTCCGCACTCCCCTGAAGGATCCTCCCTGTGCTCACTCCCATCACTTACACTCTTTAAACCAGCATCTGACTGACAAAATTGATCGCCGCAACATGCCACTGACAGTTTAATCTGTGCCATCCTTCATGTAGCTTCTGATAACATTTGCCAGAGCAAAGCCGGAGGCTGACATTTATTTGATGACCCTTTGAGTGCAGTAAGAGTTCCGTTTATAATTTAGTCACAAGGGCCTAGTGGTTTGACATTCCACAGCCCAGAGTGAGGACTGAATCAGGGGGAATTATTCAGTCCAGGAGAGTTTGGCTGCAGGCAGCCATCCCATGAGGGTCCCATGATTCTCATCAAGCTGCACTCCTACACACACAGACAGTGATACATGTGAGCTTGAAAGGAAGCACGGACGCTGTAGTGTTTCTGGCGTTAGTGAGGATGAAGAAGGTGTAGGATCTTTACAGAGTTTTATTTCTTTGTTTATTCTAAACTGCTTTAATGACATTAATTCAATAGAGGAGACCAAAATACTTTAAAGACAAGTTTTTACAACTTGAATCTTATTTCTATGATAGCATTTCACCCACAAATGTAATCGATGAGATCTGAACATGAGTACAAAAACGTCTAGTGGAGCAAACTACGTACAAAAGTGGTTTGTGGATGTTCAGTTATGATGGCTTTAGGTTTCGGATACTGATGACATAATGAAACACAGTGCAGGAAGTCCAGTTTGAGTTGCAGATCCGTGAATTTGAAGGCTTTTTACATACGTGAACACAATGCACAGGTTAGTGCCAACGTCACGCAGCGCTGCACCATTGATCAAAATTTAATCAAAATCGCAATATGGACTCCTACAATTTTTAAATCACAGGAGGTGCAGTATTTGTTGGAGGAGAAATGAGTCAGGATGCATTTTAATTTGAATATTGTCGTGCTGCAAAGTTTCCCTGGCCTACACGTTGAGAAAACATCAAATCACACACACCCGAATCATTTTTTAGGGACGCATGAGATTGGATTTTTTGCTATTATCCGATATGCTGATATGTTACAAGTATTTTTGCTGCTGATAATTCCTATAACAGTGTATATTTTGCCCACACCTAATTGCAGAGATCATCAAATCTATTCTGTAGTGGAATTTAGAAGCAGTATTAAAATGCAAATTGTTAACGTGTTGGCCCACCGGCAAATGTTGGCCTAAAATACAAAGCATAATATTATGTAATAATCATTCCTTGTGCAAAAGAAAAAAAAAAACCAAAACATTAACTTACCTTATGTAAAACATGCCATATTTGTTTAAGACAATTGCTTTTAAACAAAAAAGTAAGATACATCCTACTTGAAAGTGGATGATGCTCTCTCTGAGATAATCCTAACAAAACCCACAACCAGGGCAAATTTCACCTTTTTCACAAGTGACAAAGGAAGTAAACATAACGTCTGTCCACAGGGAACATGTGAAACATGGCGTAGACTTGGGCGTTTAATCAAGGAAACAGCCGCCTGTTTTATCAGTTACTGTATCAGTGGATAGCAGCATGCTGGCTGATATTCATGGTCTGATACAAATAACGTGCTGACAACATCACGCATTCCTTATTATTTCAATATATTTCTCGATGAAAATTAAATATTATGCAAAATATACCATTCTCTGTAATATCAAACATCATATCACAATTGCAATATGAGTCCAAGAGGCTGGATGTCGGGCTGTACAATTTTTTTTTTCAGAATGGTGCAGCCTAACATCATGACTGTCACTCTCATTGTTGTCAACAAAACCCTCAGAGAGAGCAGCATATCACATCCACGGTTAGTCAATGGCTAAAGCACGTTTTGTATGAAAAGTCAATAGCTGATGGAATGAAAGACTTCACGTATCTCCTGGGTTCTTGATGATGAAGAGTCTAATGAAATGACCTGAGCTTTCTGCGTGGATTTAGATTAGAAATTATGTGTCAGGGTCAATGAAATTCTTTGTTGTGGGAAGACAAGCGACTGAATGATTCACACTTTTCCTTTTTGTTTTCATCCTTTGCACAGATCTCCTCCAAGGCCAAGTCCAGGCAGTCTTCACTATTCAGACGAGGATGTCAGCACGAAGTACAACGACCTGATCCCTGCGGAGAGCAGCAGCCTGACTGAAAAACCCTCTGAAATCTCAGACTCACAGGTGCAGTAGCCCCTCTTGTTTTTTTGTTTTTTTTTTCAAAACTATATCTCTTATGATTTCTGTGAGTAAATTGTTCCCTGTCTGTCTGCATTAAGTGTGTACTGGTTATATGTTCGTACCTGTCAATGTTGCACTCTCATCTCCTTGAATTCTTGAGGAATTCAGCCTCGCATTCTCTGCCACACAGTGTTTTGTTTCGGTTCATACTGTCCTCATGGTGTCCCTTTTCGGTTCATCTGACTGCATTCAGCCTGCAGAGGTCATACGATACAGCTACAGTAATGCACAAAGAGAGATGAGATATTAATGACTCTGCTCACTGGTGGAAAAGCAGTTTTTAGACCTGGCAGTGACCTGTGAAGAATGTCACTGTGGAAACATCCACCTACAATCCAGGCCACTGCACTCAGCCACAGCACTTGTTATGTAAGACAGCAGGGCAGATGCTCTCTGCAAAATGTATTTTACTGCTGGTTCTGTACTGGAGGTTACAGCTCCAGCCAGGTAGTGCCTCAAACTTTCCTACTGAATTTTCAGGCAGTCAAGTCAGAGTAAATGAAAATAACCTCAGAGGAAAACTGGAACTCTGGATTGGTTTTTCACCCTCGCTCCTCATCTGTGGTAGAGCCTCGCCTAATTAGCGTGGTAGTAGTCTAAAATCATGGCTTTAGATCACTGCTGAATTTTTAAAGTCCTTTAAGCAGACACTGATAAATGAGTACCAGCTATTGCTAAAATGTCCGACTTGTGGTGTTTGCTGTGTGCTGAGCCAAACTGCTTTTACCCAGTAGGTGAGTCAGATCAATAAATTGTGACTTTCTCTCTGTCTCTCTTTATCTTGCTATCGATCAGTCTGCATGCCGCCCACTCACATCTCTGACTTCCTGACTTTTGTCCTTTTTTTCGTTTTGAGTTTTTCCCCCATGGTCCCATTTTCTTTGTTTTTCCTTGTTTCTTCCCCTATGTTGAATATGTATGTGTATATATGTTCTGTTTCTGTTTATGTCCCCTCCCTGCCCAGCTCTCTGTGGCTCGGGTGATCCATCTTGCGGGTTTGCAGTCTGGTTTTGATCCCAGTCAGATGAAAGCATCAGGGGGGCTTGCTTCTGTGCTTTCTTTCATCTAGGAATTCTTTACTCTGGGCATTTCCCAAATTATCTTGGAACATCTCGCAGCCAGATACGTCCCCGGTGTGAATTCCACAGCCAGAAATCTCTCCCCACCTGGCCTTATCAGAACCTAAAGTCCTTCTTTCGGATCAAATGAAAATCTCCCCTCACTACAATGAATCGCTACAGACAGGACCTTTCACGGCACGATAACATCCCCTCAAATGAATCATTTCGTCATTTCATCACCCGTATGACGTATCTACCGTTCGCACTTGTGTATTGTCAAACACGGCCCTTAATGCAGTAACTGCCTGGGATGACGGCGGCTGCCTGTTGCCACACTGCACATTCACAGTGCCGATGGCGGCTTTGATGGGCTGAAACACACAGAGCCCTGCCTGTTACTACAGGGCACCTCTGCCATGCCTCTGACAGGCCGGCGAATCATCACCCAATGGTGCTTTGGAGAAATCCAGGAATGCTCTTTGAAGTTTTATTGAGCGGATAACTCAGAGCTATCAATATGACATTGTGCTGTCTGTCCTTTTTAATCCTCGGGGGCCTCCACCAGCAGGTATAAGTTGACTATTGTACTCCTCCTCAAGAGGGGATTTGAAGGGAGCTAACATTGACTTGGCAAGGCAACAAGGCCACCATTACAGCTCTGCACCCCTGCAGGTAGAGCCCTATTGACTACTTTCCTTTAGAGTATAGGTTTTCTCATCTGCCAAGGTTGTGTCTGTGGCGCTGTCTTTGTGTGTCATTTAAAGCTAAAACCAGTCGAAGACACACGATCTCACCTCTGAGTCAGAGATGGATTATAGATTATGAGAGTGGCACCCTCTGCAGAGTGACATCACGTGGGAGAGACGTGAAAATGTCTGCTTTCCCTTACATGCTTTTTCTCCCTTTTATACAGTTCTGCCTCGTCTATCTCTTTCTCTCTCCGCCCTCCCGCTTCCGTGTCTCGCCGGTCACTGTAGCGCTGTTTGGCTGGGGATCAACTAAAAATATTATTGTTATGTTTGGATTGTCTCAAGTGAAAGCACACCACTTTGTTTTGACTGGCCCTGTCTGAAGTATGATGTCACAACCTGGATTGAGGGAATTTAATGGCTGCAAATAAATTCATGTTATTTTTAATAATTTTATGGTGTCTTTATGTGATAGACAATCTTGGGGAAGGAGAAAAAGCAAAATGGCAGGTGAAAGAAGGACTAATTAGATAAAAACTAGCCTTATAGTCCATTAAACTATATACAGAGACTAAAACAGACAGGTGACCGATAAAAAAAGTCATCACAATGAAAACATGTGCTTCAGTTACTCATAAAAAATAGTCCAACAGTCTGACAGGAAACTAATGCTCAAGAAAATCTCGAATCCCTTGATTATAGTTGTTTGGATGAGGCAACATCCATCGCAGGAGTGAGTCAGGAATGTAGCCGAACAGGAGGCACACGCTTTATCCCTGTCCTGATGACTTGACAATGATGAAGTACAGCATGACTCTGATGATGCAGGCATTTCAGTTTAAAGCCAAAAACAGACCTTCCAATTTCTATCCTCCTTAATCTTACGGGAGAGCTATTACACTTGTTTTCCAGTCTTTCATTTGGATTTTGAACTCCTTTAGCGCAGCTAAACACAGCTGATCAAAGTATAAAATCTGTGATCTCCAGAAAACTGTGACTCGGGCCCTCTCTCTTCCTTGTATTTTCTGCAGTCTCTCAAAATGGTCTGTGTTGGTTAATTACACCTCCCCTTTTCTCTTCTCCATACACACCTCTACGCACCGCTGTATTCACAACCCCTTTACTGACACAAAATAAACACAGCTAGGACACTGATAAAATGTCATTTACAGCTTCCGCTTCTCACTCCTCAACACGGCAAAATTGCTCCTTTAGCAGCAGTTTGGCTGTTAATCTAGCACATGTGCTTGCTGAGGAAGTAAATAAATCCACACGGAATAAATCCACAAGAAACTGGAACGCTCTCATCTCCTGCCTGGTGCTTGCCTCTTTAGGAAATTTAATCAGAGTTAAGTGTCCTTCATTCACCTGAATAAAACACTTTTTGGAGCCATCTCGAACAAACTGCTGACAGTAATCCCTAAAGCAGAGAGCAGAGTGCAGAGCGGGGTAGGGAACAGGCGCTGGCCTGTGTGCGCATGCTGACGTGCCCATATAAGGAAGTCCAGCACACATTAACGTCACTGTAAAAACACTGTTAAAAAAGAAAAAACACTGTAAAACACAGTGTTCAGAGACAACTGACAGTGTACTATGTACCTAACTATGTGAGGCTTTGGCATTGTCTAACACAAGTTTCTGACATTTTAACATTTATAGGTCTGGAAAAATGGAAAGCATAAGAGCTCTCCTTTAATGTTTTTATTTTCTACAAGAGATAGCTATAAACACACAAACATGCATGTATTCTGAATCTGAAATCTGGACTTTTTAATCCCCCTCCAGCCCCACATATACTGTTATTGTCTTTGTCTCAGGGGACCCCTGCTGTGTTCACTTCATCAATGAGAGCGACATAGACAGCCCCCCCTTCACTGCCCCTCCTCTTTGCAATAATCCATAACTAGAGGACAAAAGACTGACCTACTCTGTGGTATTGGGGTATGCATCACGTTTTGGGGGGATGGGGTCCCATGTTTGCCAGGAGATTGTTGCTTCAGTCTCATGCCGTTATATAAACCACAGGAGAGTAAAATTCAAAGGTATTTACAAAGCTTTTGACATGAGGTTAATTGCAAAGTGCTTTGGGGAAAAACTTTAGATAGCGAGCTTATTTGCCAGTAATGAAAAGTTTATAAATCTATTTTTGATGCTAACCAATTGTTTTATTTTCCCTTTTTTTTCCCCTCTTCCACTTAAGGGAAAAGAGTGAGGTCACACTTCATCTTCCAGCACACTATTAGAACATAACAAACTGTACTCTGTAAATGAAGGGAGATGACTGAGACACTTCAAAAGCTCACTCTGTCACATCTGGAAACCATACGTTGAATTTTTATGTTTTTGCAAATATATCGATGTTTCTACAGTTCAAATCACAGTTATGTAGCTCAGATTACATTCATGTATGATCTAAATTGAAATAAATTGTAACAAAAAGTTTAAAAGTTAAAAAAAACAAAAACTTCACCATATCCATGGTTTGCAAAAATGTACAATTCCAACATTTATTCTGACAGTTAAAGTAACTAATTAGACCCTTTACACCTGAATTATTCATTTTATATTATTCATATTTGACCCCCCCAGATACTGTAGTTAGATATTATTATACCAAATTATACTTTGATTAGAAGTCAGTGGGAGATTGTAACACAATGTAAGTAACCATTTTACAAGATAATGATCTAATTAGAAAACAAATACTATGCCAAGGTCCAAAACACGCAGCAGTTAGATGCTATTATACCATATCCTTACTACCAAATTATGCCATAATTAAATGCCTTGTTTAATGCTAACAGCATCGGCCTATGAGGACTTAATTAGACAACACAGGTGGTGGCTAGACCAGTGTAATGCCATATTATATTATACTAAGTAAAACCTTCAGTTGAAAGACAACACTTTCACTTCGATATAGAGTCATTAGAAACAAACTGTTCTGTAAAGTTAATATAACAAATGCTTCCTCAAGGCTCTGTTCTCAGACTGATGAGACATCAAATCGTTTAATGTCATGTCACTAAACCTCAGTAACAATGAATAGACTGTAGAAGCTGCCAGGCCAGGACAGAAACTCCATTCTCCATTTTCTCCTTCCCCAAACGGGAACACCAGCCAACTTCAATACGCAGACGAAAAAAATAAACTACTGTCAAGAGGTTTCACCCGTTAATTGGATAAATTTCTTCATCTCATATTCTGCCTAATTTAACATCATAATGATGAAAAAATGTTAAGTAATTGTCACAGGCAGGCTGGTATGTGTCTGTCTTCTGCATGTTCCTGCATAAGTAAGAGGGTGTTGGTTCCCTCGAGGCTGAGGTGCAACACTGCGTTTAATGCCGCAAGTCTGCTTCTTTCACAGCACTCAGCTCTGATAATTAGCTTTTAATGGGTTGAAGTAAGGAGCTGTTTCACAGGCCATGCTGCCCCAGAGGCAAGTTGTTGAGCATCTCCACTGTAGGTTCCTCATTCGGATCCATGAGTTATTTCTGTTAAAGGCTGGTGATGGACCAGATGCTAAGGAAGAACAGACTAGGATGGTGTACTTGCATGTAGTACACTGCAAAAGTCAGAACATCTGTTTTGCGCACTCCACAGCCGATTCACTGTGTCAACACTTGATCTGCACTCACTCTGTCCACACTACCACACACACACACACATACACAACTGGAGCTGGGTTTCATCTCTCAATGCAGTGTTAATTCTTTTCGAGTGAGGTAATACCACTTGAAGTGGCTCAGTATGTCTTGTTGGTCCACTGCGAATGGATCTTGCAATTGTGCCGTTGTGTTGCTAAACACACTGGCATGACTGGAATGCTTTTCGACACTGGTTGGCCTCAAGAGGGTAACAATATTACAAACGGACAACAAACACCCACAGCCACTGATGCATCTCACACCCGTATGCTCATTATTGAGAATGACAACTCAAACAAAGCAAGCAAAAGGAAACTCTGATCATAGTAGTCAACTTCTGAATGTTGAGGCAAACTTTGCTATGCACAGTCTGGCTTTGATTAATTGTGGAAAAAAAGGAGTAGAAGGGGAAGCAGATCACTTTACATTGTTTAGACCCAAAGGGGATCAAAAAGCAGGATTTCTTTCTTTTTCTTTTTCTTTTTTTTTTCACTTAATTCGACACATGCATTGTCTGTTTAGACATTTATAAACTCTCCTGCCAGCTAGAAAAGAAAAGCCTCTGTATAGGGTTTTGCTTGAGGAAACATGAACCATGTTGAGGCAGAGGGAAATCTGAGCCTAGTGCCATATGCATCACATATGTGATGTGCAACATCAAGCATTAGAACTGTGCACTGGGGAGTTTCATTCAAGTGCATGCCAGCAGCCTTGTTTCTGTCTAAGAAGATGGAACTTGATAATCACAGGGGTTGGAGAGAGCAGAGAACCCTGCAACATTAACAGACAGACAATTATCAGCACCATCTCTGGAGAGAATAGGCCTTTGTTTCTTTACTTTGCACCTAATGCACTGGGAAAGTCGACCGAACATTAGTTTATCGCGGCCAGGTGATTAATCACATGCTAGCTCGCTATTTGGCATCTTGCTTTTGTGGCAATTAGGGGTGGTACAATTAGAAAATTCCATGTCTTGTTATTGTGACCAAAATAATTAGGCCATTATACACAATATTACTGGGATTATTTAAAAAAATCTAATTAAAGAAAAATCTTGAAAAAATTAAAAGAATTCTCTCTCTCTCTCTCTCTCTCTCTCTCATATATATATATATATATATATATATATATATATATATATATATATATAT